>JAWWMO010000083.1:128796806-128830225 GCA_035047845.1 Dendrocincla fuliginosa | reverse complement strand
GAAGTGTTCTGGATGTTGTTATCACTGCACTGTCCTCCTCTTCTTCAGCACCTGGAGACAAAATGTAACACTTCATTGACCTGTGAAATTCTTCCAGACCAATTCCATTTTTTTATTATGACACTCACGTAGAGGGGTTTGCACAGCCCACCCTAAGCAAGGGGCCTAGATGACAATGCCTGCTAAGATAAAGATGCAAGTGCAAACAGTGTGCCCCAAAGTGCCACGGGGATATTCGCCCCAACTGATCCCATGAAAAAAAAAGTAATAATAAACAGTAACCAGGAAATGACCATGATACTTTTCAAACAGAAGGACCCATCCTGAAAAGAGGTACGAGAAAAGCATTAACACTTGTAATAGGGGTATAAAGTCTGTAGTGGAAGCAGCAGCCATCAGGGCTGGTGTGACATGGGCAGACCCCAGTGCCCTGGGGTCCAGTGAGGCCTCATGGCACCAGGGGCTCTGCTGGGGCTTAGCAATGCCACTCACCACCCTGTGGGTGCCCCCAGTAGCCATCTCCAGTTCCCCCATAGCACCATGGGGGCACCACTGGAACGCACACCCTGGGGCGCAGGGTCATCTCCTGGGGGTGGCAGGAGGTGGTGGAGCACTGGGATCACACAGAGCTGGGGGTACCCAAGTCTCCTACAGCAAGAGTGTGTGGGCAGAGTACATTCAGATGAGCAGAGCTTACACACCCACGGCCTGCGAGAAGGATGTCTGTGTGCATGTGGCACAGATAGTTGGATCAGTTATAGAAAGTGATTCAGAAATTTGTAGTTGCATGCTACCATTTTGTAACAGGCAAGTATTGTGGTTATCTGTTGTACTGCTGATATGAGCCTAAAAGTATAGTTCAGTGATTGCCAGTTAATTACATATGATAAATTAATCAGTAAACTTTTTTATCCTTACTTAAACCAAATGAACTGTTTTTCTCTGTCACGTCCTGCTTCAACAAAAAAATTTTTCTACAGCACATCTTTTGAACCTTCAAACAAAAAAGCAGTTTCTATCTAAAGGAAGATTGTTATTACTTTATGTTTCAGTCACTACGAATTCACATGGTTTTAAACTCCACATAATTCAGAAGCCTTTTTTCTTTTGAAATGAGTAAGAGGACAGAAAACTCCCTAAAGATTACCTTAAATTTAATTTCCTCCACATTCAAAGCTCTGCTGGAGTATGAAAGCTCCTTTAGAATAAGATAATGGACATGCCTAATAAATAACCCCTAGTGATAGCAAAAGGAAGAAGACACAGGAAAGAGACTAAATTATTGCAAGGCCTGAAAGAGGGAAAAGAATTGACCTATTCTTGGACCACTCCTTAGGAATCTCAATGTGTTCTGCTCATTACAGGCACTGGTTACCCAAGCAACTATTGGGTAATAAATCTAGCAAATGTGCATAAGAATAGTTCCTAACAAATAAAAAGATACCCTCTTACAACAGAGTAGTATGACTCACTCATTCCAAAGTGATTTTTTAACTTATTTTCTTAGAGAAAGAAAACAGGCTGAAAATATGAGCCCAATAATGATGTTTTGAACTCACAATCAAGAATTACATACACTTGGCATTGAAAGAAAGGGCATTAACATGACAATAACTAAAACAACCCTTGTATGAAAGAAAATAAAATTCAGAATAATTAAAAAAGCAATACATTAAAGATACTGGTGCAGAATAATACTGGAAAAAACCTTCAGATAAACCAAAATTACAGCACAACCTTTGGAACGAAGACCTCACAACAAGAATCAGGTATTTTCCTGAAATGCAGCTCAAAGATCAAAAAAATCAACATCCTGCCTCAAAACAGAGGTGAGGAAAGGTGTCCAACAGGAAAATTTTTCTGGCTTTGATTCAGAAGTTTTCTTTGAGAAATAATGGCCCAATGGGTGGCTCAGCCTGCTTTACCTTCCAAAGTTCCTCTGTATTACACAAGGCTTTCACAGTCAAGGAAATTAAAATTGATGATCAGATTAGAGATCTGATAAAACCCACCTTGAGAGTACAGAAATTTATTTTCTTCTTTTTATGAAATGAGAAGTCCCATTTAATCACAACTGCTCCTCCAAATCCTTAAATGCCACCTTTGCTGCAGGCAATAGTTGTGTCTGCCAGATAAAATGGTAAGCATTACAGGTCTGAACTTCTCTGGCTAAGGAGGATGCAGATCTACGGTCTCTCAACAAATGGGTGACTGATCTGACTCTGGGACTAGTCACTAGACTTGCACCAAAGGTGCCCAACTCCTCTTGCATATGGCCTCAGGGAACTCCTACAATCCCAAAAACATTGAGGCACCTATCATTTAGGCCTGGCTCAGGTACTCGCTCAGACACATGCCCTTGGTTCCTGCCTTCCAATTAACTTTATCCAGACAGGCCTCTGACTGGCATGGAATAGATCTAAACAAGGGGAAGACATTTCCCTTGCTAAACTGACAGTAGGGTTCTCAGAATTACCTGTAAATAGGACTGAGGGATCAAAAAACCCCTAACCAATCCTCTCCAGAACATAGCATTTTATCATATTCCCTAAAAGGCACAAAAAAGAGAATCACCTCCCTCAGTGAATCCAAATAGAATTGGAAAGGAAAAACCTACAGTTTCAGGAATGTAGCTTTCAACTAGGTCATAAGAGGAATACAGTGAAGCAGTTGGAGTGTAAGAGCTTACTTCTTCCTCTTGAAAATATCCCAGTTTCTGTAGGTGGTTTCTAGATTTGGACAGCTTGTGTGATGGTGCTAAGTATTCACTGCCTTGAGTCCCCCTACAAACAGATACTAAGACCTCTTAGTGAAGGCCCCACAAAAACCCTGCAGTAAGTAAACCCATAGCCATCTCTGTGGTAGAGAGCTGAGAGCGCTCAACCATCACACACCATCTTCTATCCACTGTAACTTCTTCAGGATGCCTAACTGCTGTCTTCATAGTGGTCAAAATAGCTCTAAATTGTGCTGTAATATTGGAAATATCTAATATAGTCCTCAGTGTTATGTCTGCCAGCTGCCCCTTGGATGACAGGAACGTGAATACTCTTTAACGCTCTCAGTGCTTGAGGAAACTTGTCAGGAAGTCAAGTTTGTGCCATCTTAAATTACTGCATAGAATGTAGAAATTACTGAATAGATAGTCATATTTTTTGTCAAAAAAAAGCCCACAGTAGTTAGCACTCTTACTTGCAAAGCAGCCAGTGATTAACACTTCCTATCAAACAAATCCAATCATTTTACCCTATCTTTCGGCATCATATTTGTCTGCTGTTGGACATCACACTCTGGGTGTACTACCACCACAAGCAAATCAGTGATAAGGGGGGCATACACCTAACCACCATCTCTTTCACACCTTCGATCTTTATCAGCGATGTGACGCACACCAGAATGACACATTTTTAGCTGGCTTGCCTCATCCCCATTCACTGCAAAGTCCCCAGTGCAATCCTTAACCAACATAGTGTTAGACACCCAGAGATGACACTAAAAACACTGTACTAGTGCACTGTCAGCGAACTGTGGCTGATATCACTGGAGACAGTGTAAGGATGTCGTATCTCTGATAACTCTCAGCCAAGGAGAAAAAAACAAAGCAACAAAACTTGAAGAAAGATTAAAAGGAATAGTCCTAACTATACTGAAGTATAAGATTCTGTCTGGCACATCAAAAGCTCACTTTCAAATAGCATCACAGTAGGTTTTTCTGTTACAGGACCTGGCCAACCATGCAGTCAATGTCATGAAGCATGCTTGGGGCTGGTTTGGCAGGTGGACAGAACAAGCTCTTGCTCCAAGACAATCTGAAAGGCACTTATGAGTGGGACCTTAGGAAAGGTAAAATGAGTATTTCCTGTGCTGTGTGCACCACAAGAGGAAGCACAGCAGGAAAGACTGTGTGGCCCCAGCTGGAATGCCTGCCATACAGGCCAGGGGCATCTAGTGTTGTCCATGGACCTGTGCTGGTTCCTCTCCAGTACCTGTGAAAGCACCTGTGCCCCCCACCTTCCCCAGCCCCATGGCCACCTGGCTGTGCATCCCCCCCCAGCCACATCATCCCCTCTCAGCCTCCCTTTAGGTCAAGAACCAGGTCAAAAGCAGATCTGCTCTTGTGTTTCTTGGAGAAGCTCCAACCCTATCGCTGCAACTTTCCTTCAAGAACAGTCCCTAGTCACCAAGTCAGTCTACACCTAGTTTATCCCAAGCTAACCTTCTCAACTTGAGTTGCTACTGACTGAGAAATACTGGGTTGAGAAAGAGAAGGAAATGAAGGAAAGATTTGCATGATTTTCTGATCTATATATTGTATATATTTACCATGACTAACTTAAGACACAAGAACAAGACAGACAGTCTTCCAAAGCACTTGCAGATAAATCTGATAGTGATGGTACCTTTCCTTAACATAAGGGTAGTCATGCTTCTTAGGAGCTACTTCCACTTATCTCCAAGATCAAGGCTCAGTTAAAGTCCTTTATGCCAGAGGAAAAGGTAGCAGTAGTTATAAAAGCAGTTCAAGTTTATATAGGTAGGAAAACTATTTTTACTTTTTATTATTATCCTAAATAAAACACCAACACTAAAAAGAATTATAATAGTCTGAAGCATGACCTCAGAGACAGAGACTGCAAGAAAGAAACAATGGACTAATGAATTCACCATGGACATTGTACTGTGGATATAGGACAATGAGGAAACAGACATGGCTCTTTCGGAAATTGTTGACCAATGGATTTGGATTGAACACTTGGGCAAATGTACAGCATAATTGAATGTACATGGCACCTAAAGAGGCTATGAAGGGAAAGAAAAAAAATCCAGAACACCATCACCTTTGCTACTCCTTACAAAAAGCCCCCAGCCAATTTCTAGTCCGAAATGTGTCATGCCTACAGTGACATTTGTCCATGTTAATGCTACTTGAAGACCTGCAAGGGCATTAATGGTGGTGCTGACAATTCCTGTTAATCTCCATAGGCCTGGTGGCAGCTAACAATTTTCACAGCAAGGAAAGGAGTCAGCATGTTGTCATCCTGGATCTGTTTGCTTGGACTGGAATTACACAGCAAGAAAACCACTCTGGAGTGGGAAGGCTCTTTTTGCTAGAAACATTACCTCACTGAGTGTCATAAAGACAGACTGGGCATAATATGAGAAAAATTGATCAATGATACATCTGCAGGACACTTTCTACATAAAACAGAGATAACAGTAAGCATAGGAGGAGTAGGGTGGAGGGGATGCTACTTTGCTTCCCTGAACTAAAGATTTCTTGCTTTGTTCAAAAATACTAGATCTGGGTACTGTCACATGAGCCCTCTGAAGGGGCATCCAGCTTATCTCAGTCTACAATGAGACTTTTCCTATTTTCTTGTAGGAGAGAAACAGAGATTGCAAGAGACAACAGAAGTGCATGCCATACACTCCAACTTCCACCCATGGCTCAAAGCTGAGGACAGGGAAAGACAGAAAAGAAAGCCAAGGCATTACTGTTGGTGATGTCAAGAGAGAGTTTCTGTCCTTCTGGGTCCACTTAACCACAGAGATCACAGAACTACAGAATTACTGAATTGTTAGGGTTGGAAGGGACCTCTGTAGATCATCTAGTCCAACCCCTCTGCCAAGGCAGGGTCACCTAGAACAGGTTACACAGAAACACATCCAGGTGGGTTTTGAACATCTCCAGAAAGGGACACTCCATGAGCTCCCTGGGCAGCCTGTTCCAGTGCTCTGCCACCCTCAACATAAGGTGGAATTTCTTGTGTTTTAGTTTATAGCCATTGCTCCTCGTTCTGTTGCTGGGCACCACCAAAAAGAGTCTGGCACCATCCTCCTGGCACTCACCTTTGAGATATTTAAATGAATTAATGAGATATCTCCGCTCAGTCTCTTCTTCTCTAGACTGAATAGGCCCAGCTCCTGCAATCTCTCCTCATAAGAGAGATGTTCCAGACCCCTCATCATCTCTGTGGCCCTTCACTGGACCCTCTCCAGTAGCTTCTTGTCTTTCTTGAACTGAAGAGCCCAGAACTGGACAAAGTACTCCAGACATGGCCTCATTAGGGCCAAGTAGAGGGGCAGGATCCCCTGCTGGCCACACTCTTCCTGATGTACCCCACGATGACCATGGGCTCTCCTGGCCACAAGGGCACACTGCCAGCTCATGGTCAACTTGTCATCCATCAAGACTGCCAGGTCCTTCTCAGTAGAACTGTTCTCTAGTGGGTCAGTCCCAGTCTGTATTGGTACTTGGGGTTATTCCTCCCCAGATCCCCTACTCCTGCCCTTCATGAATCTCAGGTTAATAAGATCTGAAGTCAGTTCTTGTGTAGTCTTTTCCACTTCAAAAGCAGGGCTGTATTTTGAATTATCCATATTCAAAACAGCCAAATTCCACAGAGGGATGGAAAAAAACCCCAAACAGACCGTTCTTCATACAACTTTTTATTATTGGCACGTCTCCTTTCCTGAAGCTTACAAAGCCACCAGCACCTGAAGACATGACAGAATGGGATGCTGAATTGAAGCACATTTTTTCTGGAGATCAGAATTTCCTTTAGGCAGTCCTGGGAACTGAATGAAATCACTGATACACTAATATTTTTTTTCAAATGAAATATTAAATTTCTCCTCAAAGAAGTCTACAGCAAGAAGGTCCAATTAAGCCTCTGAGCTCACTGGAATGTCAGACTGCCCCCATATAGGACTGCCAACACACAGGGTATCACCCAGGTACCAATGACCACAGGCCTGGATTTGCCTGGCAGCGCAATCAGACCTCTGCAGTCTTAATTGTAGCATATCTTTCAATCACCAAAAGAAAGGAAAAACACAGATCCACCTAAAAAAATATCAAATGTGGTTTACCAGCTAACATAGACCAGGTGCAAGAAGAAGGGCTTATCCTTTAAAAGAACACAAGTATGTACAACCATCAAAAGATAGTTGTTTTTTATTGTACTTTCTGTAATGTAAGCATCACACTGGGAAAATAAATGGGATTTCCACAACAGCTTAGCAAATACTCACAAAAAATAAGGAAATATCTTTTCCAGAACTACCATAAAATCCTGCACTTAGCTTTTAATAGTTGGAGCCTCCAAGCTAGGCTAGAAAATACTACTCAAAGAGGCTTTCTAAGAAAAACGATTAATGAGGTTTCACTGACAGGTTTTTTTAAAAAAATTAAGCTAGTTACATGCCTCTAATGAGTGTTTGTCTGACAGCTAAGTATGTTATATTTAAGAATTTCTTTTTTCACTATATGAATGCAATTACCTCAGAGAAAACTCGTGGTTTTGGCAGTATCTAGACTTCTAAAGTTAAAAGAACAACAAAAGAGGAATGGGCACCATGTTTACGTGAACCTGACTGCATATAAAAGAAAACAAGATTGCTGCTGCTATGTTTTCTCACAGAGTGCTAAATTAGCATTATGTCATGGGAGAACTAAGCTTTCTCTAATCCTTATTACTAAACTCCAGAGAGACCTACACACAAACCAGAAGGAAAGAAGAGACCCAGCAGAGAGAAAATAATGCAGTGAAATGATGCAACTAAGAAGTAAGAGAAAAGAGCAGAAAGTTAATACTTAAAATCCAGCCCACAGGGGTGCTCAGTACTCTGTAAATAGAGAGCCTAGCACTCATGATATTCACTGAAAGTATCATCTCCAGCTTATAAAGCAATACTGCACAGCTTTTCCTCAAATAATTGCATTACTTCTTACATTTTTTAAAATCAGTTTGTGACATGTTGTCTCACCTGAACCTGACCCAGAAGAATAATCATCATCATCAATTGGATAGACGCCTGATGCTTCTTCAACAGAGCTGTTGTCAAGGTATAAATCTTTATCAGAGGTCAAATCTGTTCTCTGGAAAACAGATAAGAAGGAATGGTTAAAAAGATAATAGTTCTCCAGTACAGCAGTCTCTTTATCTTCACTCTTATTTGTTAACTTGTTGATGGCACGCCGAAGTTTACACTTTGAGTTTATGCCACCCACTTATCTAAGTTGTTATAGAAATTTGTAAAAATTACAGCATAAAAAAAATATCCAAGGCCGCACAATGAAACCCACACTTCATCTCATTAAATGCATGAATGAATAAAGAGGATTTGCAAATATACTCTGCAGAGCTTTTGTAACAAGAAAGAAGCAAATCCCAGGACTGAAGCCCTCTGTCAAGATATCAAATATGCAAATCTATAGGCTGTCATATGAAGTCTGTTCATTTGATCTCAAATGGGAACGAACAAGAGGATGTATCAAAAACTATTTCAGAGGTTAATTGAGCCAAACTTCACAAAACTCTTTAGAAATTAGAACAAACAACTGGGACTACAGAATACAAATATTTCTAAGACAGTGGTATTGATTAGGGATTATACTATTTCCAGCCAGATCAGACAGCATGATGTTCCAATTCCTAAATGAACACATCTCTCCTAAAATTTAACTTCAGCTTCAATAGGATAAAACTTTGGTTTCCTGTAACTGTCACCAGATTTTTATGGCTGCAAGCATTTCCCCACTACAGAGAAATTCTGCCAAAATGAGCTGAAAATAGAACAAGGTATCAATCATCTTTTAAACTCACAATTCAGGCTTCAAAATACTAGAAATTGTCTTCCTCCATAGCAGCTTGCACTTTGCTAGCAGAGAACAAACTTCCTTATGAGAGCCATGTATCTATCTCTGATGACTGAGAAGGCACCTGCCACCATTACTGCTATTACTCTTACTAGCATTTCTGTGAACGCCTGTCTGTCATGACTTGTTGCAGAAAGTATGACAGTTGTAAATGGACTTTTAAGTTAAAACCCCCCCAAATACCAAAATGCTATACCAAAAATGCATCTATTCTGTATCTCATATAAGCACCCAAACCTGCTGCTCTGAGTCCCGAAGGTTTCCATCTCACTTATTACTGCATAGCATGGACTGCCCATTTTATTCTACTCAACACTCACTGCAGCTTTTCTAAAGGAGTCCCAAACTGTGAACTTCTGTATGCAAAGACTCACACCTGACTTTCCAAGGTAACTTTTTTCCCCAAAGGTCTAAAAAATACTGTTGAAAACATTTGTGGCTTCTTTTCAGGATTTTTTTGGCAACAGATTCCTGTTTTAAGCTTCTTCACAGGAAAAAAATGCTATTCAATTTTATCTGTGATAAGAAATTATTCATGGAAAGTAGAAATGCCATCCTGATTATTAGTGTATTTCAGAGTAAAAGATTTTTGTACCAGAGGTACCTTATGCTTCTCTGAACAGCTCTAAACTAAAACAATATTACCCTGGTTTTCTTCTACAGAGGAAAATAAAAACAACATAATATTTGGTCAAAGTCTCCTCTTCCTATGGCTGCTATCCCATATTCCTATGGGATATGTTGGGAGGGGGGGAAAAAAGCCCTTTTTTTGAGGTAAGTTTACAAAAGGCCTGCTCTCATCTGCTGCTTTTAGTTCACATGGTCTGCCTGGAACTGGCTGCAGTCCAAAGAAAAAATTCAAGATGATGATGTCTAGTCACCATCAAATGACTTAATTCCTTTAAAAGATGTCTCCAAAGGAAGTCATGATGTACCTTGGTAGGTGTGTGGGTGGTATTGTAATTAAGACACAGCTGAGACTGTTTCCGTATAGGAAAACAACTCCCTGTCACAGGACAAATATCCTGCTTTTGATCCAGCTGCCACAATGGACCAAGCCACTTCACCCGACTATACTTTCAGACACAATCATGGTACAAAACAGACTCCTCAGTATCAGGCAGGAAAAAACAAAACATTTTTAAAAGGAAATGCATGTGGCTGACCATGAGTACAGAAAAGCCACACAATATTCAAAGGATATCAGAGGCAGTAAATGTTACCCAGTGCCAAGTTGGGAAAAAAATCTGAAGACCTACATGCAGGAATTTCCTAACAATGGAAATTGCCTTTGGCAAGAGGTGAGAAACAGCCTGAGTTTGCAAAAGTTAGTGAACGAAAACCAGTCTTCATGGGAACATAACCATCACACATCCATGCCAGAATTTTTTGCATTAAAAAAATAATATGAATTTACCAATCAATTTATTCCCTAGACCATTTCCCACTTCTGTCTATATCAGAAGCAAACTTAGTAGAATTCAAAAACCAAATAAAACCTCCAGTCACTCCTCCTCCCCCCTCAATACAAGCAATCCTGTTTTCTTGCTTTTTGCAGCCTCACAGAACTCCGAGAGGACAGAAATGAATCCTGACAGTTCCTGTAACAATTCCTGTAAGACAGCCGAGCAGCTAACCCAACCCAGCCCAAGTTGCAAGCATCTGGTCAGCCAGGCTCCCCACCATCATATTCACTTCCCTTTCTTTCTGTGAATTATGTCTCTTCAGCTGCCAAAAGCTTTTATTTCTCACTATGCTGAGATGTTCTCAGGATTTAAACCAGCTGAAAACAGAGGAAGAGAAATGGAAGAAAAGCCTTGGTAGCTTTCAGCAGCAATTTGAGCATCCATTGTATTTTCTTCTGGGGATGCAAAGGATACAATGTGAAACATTATTTAATATCTAGTATTGTGGATGGCACAACTCCATTGGAGTGAGAAAACTATTCCCTACAGTCTTATAGAACCAGCACAATATTTACTGTGGGGAGAAATACATGGTGCAGTGGAGTCCAAATGCATCCAGATCAGACATCAAGTTCCATCTGAGGAAGATGCTTTGCAGCCTCTCTGGCCAGAGCCCCTTGCCTCAGCCCGTGTGCAGTACAAATCATTCTCATGTGGTGGACCTCGGGAAGGATACAAGCATCCTCTCAAAGTAAAGGCACAAAGAAGCATACTGTAGCTTAAAAATCCCAAATATCTACACAGATAAATGCATTCTCTGCACTGTCCCCAAACAGACTCTCTTTGCAAGCTGGTGAGTAGACTGCGGGTAGCTACATCTACACCTACAGCTTGCACCTTTTATCCCAGTTACTTAGAAGCACATAGCTGCCTTAGGCCACTTGGGATGAAAACTGCCTTGAGGCTCAGAATAAAAAGCAAAGCCCAACATTAAACAAATTACACAGCCATTCAAAATAATTCTGTGAAGATTAAGCTTAGAAAAATGAGAGATGATTAATGAAAATAAAAGAATACTTCATGGTGCTTAAGTGAGTATCAAGCACTGAAACCATGCTTTGTGATTTTATGCTATGTAAAAATAAATTTAATGTTTGCTCTAGAAACGTTTTCGTGTTTGTCAGCTGGGCAACCACGAGGGCCCATGGACTACTTCCAGGATGTTCACAAAAGAAAAGTTGGGAAAACAAGTCTGATGTCAGTAGGCTTGGACAGAGAAAGGTCTGTACTAGAACTTCAACATGTTTAGGAGGAAAAATAAAAAAGTTTGCAAATTCTAGCTTCATGAAACTATTTTTAGTAATTATGAGGGCCCAATATTTAAGGGACTCTTTCCTATAGCTAAAAATTGAAATCAGAGCCCTCATGTCACTTTTACGTAACAGCCTTATTTTCAGACCTATTAAAATGGCAGGAACACCAGGCAAGGATGCCTCTGTTATCAGTCCTTTAATCTGGCCCTGAAGCCACAAAAACTGCTTGTTACCTCTTGACAGAGATTGCATTCTCGTCCATCATTGTTATCCCACTTATGTTTTTATTCCAAGAATATAATGCTGCAAAATCCTGTGACCTAAATACTTCACATGCTACATACCAATGATCACTGAGTCCTGTCTGGTTATTGACTCCACTGGCATAAATCTAAATCTCATGGATGTAGTGTAGATTAGCACCCATTAAGTACTAGATAAAGGACACTTTCATACCAGTAATACGTTGAATTTGAAATCTCAAAGTATTTATTTTACTGAAGCTTACATTTAAAATAATTTTTAATTTAATGAACTTAGATAATCCAGGACATATTTAAAAAAAAAGCAAACCCCAAACCTCACGTCAACATTAAGTAAGAGAGGAAACAAAGCAAAACATCATCTCATCATCATCTCATCATCTCATGAAAGGCATAAATCATTCATCAAAATTACAATGGCAAAAAAATGAGAAACAACCATGAGATAACAGAAAGGTTGGGAATGGATGGCACATTTTATTTTCAAAAAAGTACAAAGCACCCTGTCACAGCCATTCCCTTTTTCATTGCTGCTGTTACTGTCAGTCCTCTCATTTTGGGGGGGGGGGTGATTTAGGAGTGCGACATTACAGAGTTTTATGCCATGTGGGTGAAGTCAAGAAAGCTGGTGAGAGGAGCAATGAAGAAGTAATGTCTACCATGGCTGTTTGAAACTCAGACACAAGAGCAATGAGAAGCTGACATGGAAGGAAACATTTAATTATTTGCAATGCACTCAAATTTCTATTCTCTGCCTTTTTGGGTATATGCATGGGACAGAGAATTTGAAGTTTGCAGCTGGGTTACTGATGATACATTGCCTCCTTTTTTCCCCAGATGGAATTCTTTTAGATGTAACCTGTTTATTATGCAAGGAAACAGAGACTAGTATTTAAAAAGTTATATTACAAATATCTAAGCCAGGAGCCTCTGAAAATTTGAAAGCATTACAGCTTGTTGATTAGTCAGAGATCTTACACATAAGAAGGTCAAACAAAACAGATTTTCCTCTTCTATTAATACATAGTGCAGTTCCATACATGCTTATATAAAAGCATGCTCAGCTGGTGAGTCTGAGTTCACTAGAGTGATGTATTTTTCATATACACTACATTTTTGGAAAGCTAACTACTTGAATGCATTCACCTAAACCTGAGGGCCATTGCAGAGGTTCCCAATGAAGGCTAGAGAAAAGGCAGTTGTGTGAAGAAGCTGTATTTCCCTTTAGGCTTCCTGCAAAAGGCACTATGATCTGCCACCCAACAGGAGTTAGTCCTTACAGATCTCAGCACTGCTGACCTCGAAGCTGGCAGGTGTCTTCCTATCATTATTTGCCATTTCTTTGCTTGCTGTCATCACACCAGGAAAGCTGTCTAACAGGTGAGACTGTCCCATTAAGAGTTTGTGAACCTTGTCCAGGAATCAGAGTCACGATTTTAACCAAAAAAACTGAAATGCAAAACTTCCAAGTCAGATTTCCACCTCAAAGCACCAGGTTTTCCCTCAGAAACATGCCGATCAGAAGAGAACCCACTTTCCCTTTTTTACCATGTTACTCATTCTCAAAGATGAGCCTCTGCCAGCTCCTTCAGTCTGCAATTCCCTATGCTGCCCACATGGACCCAGCTACCAACATGCAATTTTGAAGGAGGATTTTATGTTAGGAGGCATGTTTACCACTAATTGTGTTTAATGCCTGCCTTTCCTTTCCCTGATATGCCCTACAGCTGGGCACAGAAGAAAAGGAGAGAAGTAGTCCCCATTCTTTCCTTTCAAGGTGATGTTGGCCCTTTTAAGAACGCACAGAACAAACTCTTCCCAGCAAACCCCACCTCAGCGCACTGTGCCAACCATGGTGGGCTCTTCTGCAAAAGTGGTGGTGGGAGGTACAGTGGTGGGAAGTTCTGGGATCTTCTGAGAAATAAGACAGTAATAATTGGTGATATCATTTAAGCACAACACTCTATGGACTCCCCATTTTCTTCCTTGGAGAAACGACAGTGATTGCACAATGGTGATGCAAGTAGAGTGGGTACTGGCCACAAGGAAGCTGCCGTGCACCACAGCCTGGGTAATTGGGATCACAGCAAAAATATTATTTCTGTAACAACAGGTCTCAGATTGAATTTTCCAAGTTTGAGAATAAGAGTTTCATGTAGAAGCCAACATCTGCATTGCTCATTTTCCCCAAATAATTTTGACAGAGTTACTATCTCCCAGTGTTACCTTAGAATGGCTTAAAACCCTCCAAACACTCTCCAAGGCTGCTCCCTTTCCATGCCAGTCCTCATGCTCATCCACATGCCCACTGTGAAAACCAGCCTTGCGATGGGAACTGCCTGGACTGAATTTGCAAAAGCCACCACCTCTTCCACTGCTGCCTTTGGCCAATAAAATACCAAGCTTTGATTGCCATGACTCATTCTGGAGAGCTCATTTACACAGGTACTTTTAAAATCCTAGAGGGCGATTGTCGCCCTTCTTCAGGTAAGAGTGGAAGAGTAAACTGTCTTTGTACAGGTGTCCCTGGTAGCGTTGTGTTTGCCTCCAGGGACAGTGTTGGTGCCGGCAGCGGCACAGCAGGCTCTCATCCTGTATGGTGCAGAGCAGAGCCACTACCACAGCTGGAGCACATGCCAGAAAGATTATTCACGCTCCTTGTACCTCATGTATAACTTCCTGATGCTGCACAAAACTATAGCTTTAGGCCTCCATTCTCTCACGACAGATAAAGAAAGGGTTTGACCGCTCGTGGCTGCTGAGGAAAGGCTGAGAGCCCAGAATAAACACAAGTACTGCAAGCTGCTTCTACTACTGCTAGTTTCAACAATAGAGGAGTCCACCAAAAGAGCTGATTTACAGAGATTGCCTCATGTCAGAGCCAAGAGTCTAAATATGCTGCCTTTTAAGATGCACACAATCTGTTATGCCAGACTAATTACCAAAACAGAGGCGTATTTGACAGGGACTGCATTAATAAAACAACTCTTGCTGGTGTCAGGCGTTTCAACAGTCTATGTCATGGCTCACACTAAATAAAATACACTGCATCCAAGGAGACACCAACAAGCCACCACCACGCCACCACCACGTCAGCTACTGTTCACTTACAGCCACATGCCAAAGAAATTACAGCACTGCAGTTGATAGATTTAAGCTCACACTCTTCATGAAGTCACAGAAACTCATGTGCCTGTTTTCTAACAGTCATCTGTGCCTTTAGAAATATTCCCTCACATAATTACATGCCGTATGGTACATTATGTGATAACAGAACTTAAAAGTGTAACAGAGAACTTGTTCAAGCTTAATTGGAAATGATTTTCGTCCCATTTTAAGGACTCACAAATCCATGTAGCAGGTCTTTGGCCTTCTTACAGCTTTGGAGCTGAGACTTGTCCTGCCTGGAGGAGAAAGATAAATGTCCTCTGAAGCTCTGGCCTGTTGGCAGTAAATTCCCATGGAAAAAGCTTCTATCTTTCTCCTTCTTTTCATAGTGTCTGATTTCCAGTTGTGTCTCATTTATCTACTAAATGCCTACAGAGACCAAACTTTGGTCTATAATTCTAATGCCTTATCCAAAAATTGTGTTGCCTAGGGTTGGACAGAAGTTGTTGCATGATGATGCAGGAGGGAAGTGAACAAGCAGCAAGATCAGGTGGAGCTTTCTGTCCTTACACATGAATATCAATGGCATGATCTGTGATGAAGGACAGATCAAGCAACCTCCTCCATGCTCTCCAGCTAAAACAGATTTTGCAGTGAATATTTAGTAAATAAACAAAAAGATTCTCATGAGTTACCCTACAGCCTTCCTAGTCTATCCAACTAGGCTCAAGCCCATATTAAGAAGCATTAAAAGACTGCTAGGTGAATAAGAACACAGTTGAGTGTGCCACTTCAAAGATGTTTTCATCATCTACCCTGCAGAAGTTACCTATATCTTCATTCAGTTCTAAAAATTTTCTGAAAAAACAAACCTTTATATGTATCTTTGTCACCACTATACTGCAGTGAAAGAGCAGTTCCAGTTCCACACAGGCTATAGGTTAGGACCAAGGGACCTTCCTAATCCCATGACCACATAAACTTACTCCCACTTCAAATCATTACTTAGAAATGATAGAGGGGCCTGGCAAATCTGATTTGTCAGCTCAAGCAAACAGTGCTGCTGTGCTGTTTGTGCAAACCCCCCAGTCTGACATTTTATCACACTCCCTAACTCCACACCAACAGGTCTTTCCTTGTATGTGAAACCCAGAAATGGACACTGCTGTTTAGTTGTCACCTTCACCTTGAAAACCTCAAGACTGCTTAACAGTAAATTACAGTACACAGCAATTCCTATTTCCCACATAAAAGCAGAAGTTTAATATCAAAGTTTCTCTGGGTATCCCCAAATTAAAAGATTCAAAGTCCTTTCAGCTTTCATGCCAAGCAATCAATCGGTGCAAAGAACAGTTTATTCTTCAACTCTGTCTTTGACGTAGGCACAATACAACAGGCAAACTATTTTAAAGGGACTGCAGCTGAATCAGCTTCCAAAGTGCTACTCCAGAGTGAAATATTAAAGGGCAATGCAGGCAAAACAGCATCAGAAGCCAGCAGCCAGTAATGTGCATCACAGATTAATTTATCTCAATTAGCATAGCAATTTTCTGCACGTTTTCCAAAAAGCACCCATCGGTTTGCCTAAAAATAGGATCAAAACCACCATGCAAATTGTTGTCACAGCTCAAAATGCTAATCAGTTTTTTAAGGACACATCAGCCCATGTGCAGACAGGTTAAATTTAAGGCACAGCCATGACCGAGAAGCTAAATGCCCTCCCTTGAAAATGCTGAATGAAGAGGTCAGCCTGTCTTTGAATAACCAGTCACAAGCTGAGTAGTAACAGGAGAAGCAGGTAGCTTTTGGTATAGAGGTCATAACTACATGTACCTGCCCCAGCCAGTGCTTCTAAATCTAACGCACACTGACTCTTCCACGCACACCTCCTCTCTCCTTTCATGCTTTACTGATCCTTTTTGCTAATCAATCAGAAGAACTAACACTTATATTTTTGTCCTTCCTCTTGAGAATGTGGATGAATGATTAAAGCTGCCAGGGTAACCCCTTTGGCATGCATGCCAATAACCCCCCACCTAATAGCCTTTCCTCTGCCTCGATGCCCTGGCCCACTGGTGATTACTGCAATCCCTTGAAGTGGTCAAATTGCAGGGCAGACCCCATGGAAACCTATTTAGAGCTGTTCTAGTTCATACCAAAGAATAATGTTTTTAATACAGATTGTTCTTTTTAAAGCCCTACAAAGGCCGCTGTAATCAATCGTAGTGGAAGCACTGCAAACCTCCACCAGTGTCAAAAGCCCCATATTGATTCCTTTCCAGCCCATAGATTTCAACAAAATAACGCCATGTGAGGAATCCAGAGTCAACTAACATGAAATCATTTAAATTAAGATATTTTTGCCATTAGCAGCAAGAATTAGCAATAAACTGTCTCAATCAATTACATTCCTTTCACATAAACAGGGAAGTCACATATAAAACAACTATATAGTTACATTAAATACCAATTAAATATTACTAGCAAGAGTTATGTATAGCAACTGAAGTCTGTCAAAGGTGAGGAGGAATCAGACTTCACAGCTTAAAGAGCGAGCATTTTCAGTTTGCTATCACTGCTACTCTTTCCACTGTTACAGTCTTCTCAGGCACAGACAGCAAACACAGACAGCATTGAGAGACCAGGTACATGCTTGTGAGATACCTCTTTGTAACCCACATCCCCAAACAGTAAGAAAACAAAGATGACTTTATTGCTATTTCCAGGTGTCAACTCCCACTCATCTCACAGGTCTCCAAGATTAAGCTGTTGGATTCGGCATTCTGATCCCATCTTACTTAGCTGAATTTTTGCTACAAAGGCTTGGTGTTCATATCCTCTTTGATGCATACAAAGATAAGAAGTGAATTTACTTCACATGGTATAAAACACCGCTCTAATAACTTCTACTATAAAAACAGTTGAGTGAAATCAGAGATAGGGTGGCTTGTACTAGCTATATGGCTTCAGAACCAGTCTTCTGTCTGGTATGCTGCCCTTCAGGCATGACTCCCCTCCTTTCACCAGAGAGAAGGAACTAATGCATCACCAACACAAGTGTGCCTGACTGCCCAGCTGAAGACGACACACAGGCTGGGCCGGGAGGACATAGCATCCTGCCAGCAGTGGCAGCCAAATTCCTAGTCAAGTGGGGCTAAGGCAAGAAGGATTTTTGCTCCTGCCCTCTCTCTGTCTTTGACTCTCCTGACAGCTCCCTGGGGCTTACAGTTCAGCATCAGACCGGACAAGGGAACCATGCTGACCATTTCTTCTGAAGATATATACAGCCCAGAGCTGCATTCAGAAACTAGATGGATATACTGAGCAAAACCACTGAAAGAGAATTTCTACTATATTTTTAGGAATTTCTCCCCGCACTGTTGCCCATATCAACTGCACAGCAAGACAAAGCAAGGCAGAGCCTCGGTGAGGCAGTCTGCTGTCAGCCTCCGTACCTGCTACACTTCCACACACCACAATTATATTGCATTCATATTCCTGAGAAGAACCAGTTAACAGATGTCTGCTCTTAAAAAAACCCACAAATGTACTTGGAAAGCATCAAGCTGAAACTGCATTCTAGAAGGTACACTAAAATAAAAGGCTACTTCCACAAGCAGTGGAAAGGCTGACATCAGACTTCCTACATAGGTTCTGTGCTCCACCACAAGCCCAGCCTCTGCTCCTCTGCCCTGTGCTACTGCTTCCCTATGAGCTATGCACATGGATATGGCAGAACATGGATCTAAAAACTCTGAAAATGAATATACAGTAATTTCTCAAAATAAAAGTTTAAACTGGAATTACAGAAGGGACTACCTTCAACCAGTACATCACTTTTATTTTTTTTTTATTTAAAGCATGATCAAGAAAACTGCTGATTTAACTGAAGTTTTAGTGATAACATAGTGATAGAGATAACAGTCTCTCCCAATTACCATGAGCAATTACCTTTAAAAAAATTGTCTGAAATAAGCTTCACATTGATTACCTTCAGCTGATGTTTTAAAAATAATGCTACAAAAAACTAGTAGCAGAAGAACTACGTTTGTAATGAAGGTAGGGATAAATTACACTGTATTTGATAAATTTGCTTCCCGTGATTTACAGGACAGTAAGCCAAGTAAGTTGTTTGACAGCATTTTTAACAGTCATAGATCTCACTGAAGAGTAAAATACAACAAAGACTCTTAACGGTATTAAGTATCTTCTAACAAAGAACAATTCTTTCTTTCTAGCATTCATACCTTAAATCACAGTTCTGCTAGAGGGAATAAAGATTTCAGTATTTCTATAGCCAAACCTCAAATATTCATATAGATGTCCCAGCACCATCAATACAAGGTTAGCAGCACTCTGCAATCTTTACTGCCTTATCAACATTCTAAAGCTTTTAAAAATCTATATGCCTACAAAACCTCCTGGAGCTGTTACACACTGAGGATTTCACAGAATTATTGACCTAGGCAGCCTCTTTATCCTCAGTAAGTTATTTTAAGCAACTTTCTGCCAGCAAGCAAGTCTCTTTGTTAGGCTTTGTCTGTATTATTGCTAAAGCACTGCTTACAATACAGGACAAAACAGGGAAGTACTAAGCAGAAACCAGAAAGAGGTCTGTCAAATTCTCTTTTTATTTCTTTTTTCCTGATATGCTTCTAATGCCCTACAGATCACTGCCCTGCTGCCTGGAATCCTTCTATGCAGCTGAGCCACCTCCTGAGAGGGGGCAATGTGAATGTACAGCAGACAAAACAGACCAAATCCATGTATTTTTGGGATCATGCTCTCTAACTTGCCCACTTTCTTTTGCCTTGTTTGTACTTCTACACATCTCTATCTCTCTATCTAAATCTTGTAGAGAAACAGAACCTAGCAAGTGTGTTTACCCAATAAGAAAACACATCACCTGGCTTGGGAGATCAGGAAGAAAACAATAGAGAGGTTCGTTTCTTGTACTTCAAACTCAAACCCCAAACACTCTGTTCTATTCTTAAATTCCTTATCAGATAAAGGTCTTCAGCTTGAGGATCAGATTTCTTTGGCATGGTAGGGAAAGCAAATCTCAACTCAGTACATATCAGCATATATCAAAAAGCAAATCTCAACTCAATATGTATCAGCATAGATTAAAAAGCAATCTCATGGTCTTGTGCAGGCTTGTGCCTGGAGGTATCAACAGAGAAGGCCAGTACGAGCACAGCAGTCTTCCTTGGATGTAACTTACAACAACCACAGTTGGCCAGCTGCATCAATCCTTCTTCTACTTCTCTACTTATGAAAAATCCTTCTGATGTGAGGCTATTTGGGGAAGCAACTCTTGCTTGCATTTTTAATTTGGAGCCTTGTATCTTGAAAGCTTGTATGCCCAGTGACCCATACTACCCCTTGCTGTCATCAGAACTACTAGCACGTACCCTGTTTTAATCCAAGGGAACATCATAAAATCTATTCAACTGACAACCCACACAGACACAGAAAAAATTTAGATTGGATACCAACTTCCGTTGATAACTAGACTCTCAGCTGAGGGCCAAGACATACAGACAAAGCTGCCCAGGGAGAAATGTAAAAGATTGAAATGATTTAAATTTGAATCCACAAAATCTTTGCTAGTGATATTTTATTTCTGGATGATAGATCAACTTTCCTATTTTCTTATTAAACCTGTATCTTGCAGAGGGAATAGAAAGAATGGATGTTTTCGAAGTTATCAATTCTGTAATGCTTGTGAGTACACAGAATCAGCTTCTAAGCAATGTCTTAGGGAAGCAACTAATTCAGCACTGCCATCTTTCTGCTACTTAACACAGTTAAGGATTGGCAAAAATAGCAGACACAATGACTAAGTAACCTGTCAACCCTCTGTTATGCTAGATAAAGCACGGATGTATTCCAATTATCTGCACCTTATTTCCAACAGTTCTGCTTCAAAAATACAGCACATAATCTGCTCCATACAGCTGCCAATCAAATGGACAAATTCTCTGAAGTTTTCATTGCAGATATGTCCAAAGCAATTGCATTTAGCAAGGCTATGCCCAGATTAATAACAAAACTTTAATTCAAACCACAATTTTTTCTCTACAAGCAATAAAAAAGGGTTGTTACACTGATGGCATTAGAAAGCTTCTTAGTTCCTGTTTCTGTTTGCTTCAGTAAAAGGATCACTAAGCACTCAGAAACGAAGCAACCAAAAAGGGGTTTCATCAGCCTAAGTGTTCGGATGTCAGCTGCTTAATAGACCTGACCTCGCACAAACCTGCTCACCTCCCGAGGTTATGTGAGCTTAAAAAAACCCCAAGGACAAAGAAGGAAGGTGTAAAAACTCTGCTTAGGGAAACCATACAGCAACACATTCAGACTACTGCAAAACAACACAGAATAGTTTTGCAACGTTAGTAGTAAAGTTGCATATATATATAGCTAAGAAACTAGAGGTCAAGAACTGCATTTCAAATGACACCAATGCATCATAAAGCAACATTTTAACATGAATGCTAACATACAGCTAGATAGAAGAATGCTCCTGTAATGTGAGTTTAGTACAAAGCATAAAGGAGTTTTCTATCCTACAATAATATTGTTTTTAAGTTCTTCTCAAATTAGACATCTGAATAAGAATAAACCTCTACTCAGAGGGCAGGGCATGAAGTATGTAAATCAAGTTTCCTGATAAACATACATGATTAAATTAGATGAAGTTATTTACAAATACAATTCTGCAAACAAATATAAATGGAGGCAGCTTTTTATGTCATGTTGGGAAGAAGAATGTAAGGAGGCCATTGCAACATGTTACATCATGGAAGGCAGCATTTGATTACTCGCTTTGACCAGAGAAGAAGAGATCAGAAAGACACTCTCACGAGCCGTGCCGTTTGCAGGGACAACAGTTGAAGGAAGGCAGATGATGACCAAGAAGCATTTGAGAACTGAAGATAACTTCTGCTGAAAATTAAAGTTATGTCAGTAGCTGATGTCTCTTCTTGAAAGTCATTCAGTAGCTGATGTCCCTTCTTAAAAGTCACTCAACTACATAATGACATGCTAAATAAAGACTATTAAGCAGAGGAACACAATACCTACTGGCATTTTGATGAAAGCAGAGTCATCAGCTCATTTCATTTCTTTAAAAAACATGAGTCCCTACTGGACACATTCCACCAAAACTAATGACACTTGTCCAGTGAAAGCAGCACTTCCCTTGCAGAAAAAAATTGGCCTATCAAGATGTGGTGGCACCTTGAGAGTTTGCTGTGCTGAAACTGCTCATCTCACAGCCTGACAGAACATGAGCCCCTCCAGAGACCAAGGGCCCCAGCCCAGCTCCTGACAGGGGCTGTCCTTCCTCCATTCATCACATGTGCACACACAGGCCCATAGAGCACTCCCCGGGGAAACCTCTGATGTGCTGGGAGAGCCGATTACTACTGGCTTACAGCTCAGATGGATGCAACCAAAAGGCTTAACAAGCCTCCATTTCATTAAGTTAGCCTGAAGGGTGAAAAAATGAACAGTTATGAAGAACACCACCAAAACCAGTGACATAAAGCACAGCACAAAGCTTTGTGCCTCCCAGAAAGGCAGGCATTGCTCTTCATTTTCTCCCCAGACACCATATCCTTCATGAGCCCATTTACAATTTCAAAAAAGAAAGACTAAGCCACGCTCTGCAGGTCTAGTATTTCTGAAATCAGGCCACCAGGAGCAGGAGGGAGAGGAAAAGGTCTGTCCCACTGCTCCCCTGCCCATGGCACGGGCAGCCACTGGCCCTGGGAATGCTGCTGCTCCTCCCACGCACCATCTCAGCAGCCACCAGCTTCAGGCAGGCAGCAAAAGGCACCAAGAGCCAAAAGCATCCCTCCAGGCAAGCCACAGCCTGCTTTTACAGACAATGAGGTGTTTTCTTCGTTACTTTCCCAGTAGGGCTGGTTTGAAGTGGCACACCATTTGCATTCTGAGAGAAAACCCTCATTTTGTCATCAGAAAGCTGGGGACAAATTTCCAGTGAGCTATCCCCGGGCATGTGCCCACTGGACACTAATTTGTCCCTGCTCACTTTGTGCCAGCTCTGATCAAGCCCAGCTAGCACTGGCCAGCCAACAGGGCCTGGTTTTTTGAAACCCCATTTTGTGAGGATGACAGAGGGCTGTGTTGTTCCCGTCTCTGTGTTCATTACAGCTACAGTTCAGAGGTAACACAAAGTGGAAAGCATTTGGGCTCAGAACAGCCAACTGCAGTCCTTCAGCACTTACTGAAATAAACAATAAAAGCAGCACTTAAAAGATTTGACCTCAAAACTTCAGTCATACAGTCTGTATGTTGAGGGACGGGTGCAATAGTACTGGCTTTTTTTTTTTTTTTGTCTTTTTAAAACCAATACATGAGATTCAAATAAAGGGATAGTTTAGGATACCTCACACCACTGCTCCACCTTATACTGTCTTAGGAAATGAACATGCATTATTGATTTACAAACAGGATACACAGTATCCTACATAGCCTAGGATATTCTATTATCAATATATACTAAGCCCTATCATTTGCAAGTTAAAGCTGATATTCACTGAAACAGTTGCTAAGAGGAGCCAGTTTTTCCCTCGCTTTCAAGTTTACTCCATTGTATCACATAGCTGAAGGTTTCCATCTTGCTGGAGAAGACTGTCATCCATGACATTATGCAGCGTTGAAGAAGCCAAACAGATTAAATGGACATCTGCATTTCCAGTCTGCTATAAAAGTGGTTTAATACCAAGCAGTCTTTAAACAGTAAAACTGTCTGCAATTGCTGCTCTATAATCTGTGAGAAATCATTCAATCTCAGTGTTGAGCTTCCATTACTACTTCTCTGCAAGTAGATGGAAAAATTTCCAGGGCACATACTTCTTGTTTATACCCCAACACTGAGGAGGAATTAAACACAGATTCAGTTTGCATTCACAGTGATCCTGGCACACATCAAGTCTCAGGCTTGTATTTTCAAAGCAAAGCACAGAAAGTACAGTGAAACCTCCAGTTATGGCAGCTATTTGGCACGTTACTTCCCCTTTGAATGTATCATTGCAATAAATACCCTGAGGACATGTCAAAGCAAAGCAGAGTATCCCATCAGAGCCCTCATCCTCAAGCTCTTTGAAACGTCAGCCCCTCAGAGGAGAGGTGCTCAGAGAGAGCACAGGACGCAGCTGCGGTCCCGTGCCACCACCAGTGGAGTCTGGCTGCTCCGGCTGGAAGCCAACACAAGCAACAGCATCAAACTCAACATCTTTTTCAGACTTGTTGCTTGATGTTGTAATGACTGTGGGATTAAGACTGTGTTGTTTGGGATTCAAAAGCTTACTTATTTTAGCAGCGTAATCTGTGTTGACACATTTTGGTTAAGATAGAAGTACCTCTTGTTCTTAGGGAGCTACATGGACACTGCCAGCAAACACTATGCACACTATGCACCTGATGTCCCTGCTCAAGAAAACTGAAGGTGTTTGCACTTAAGCAGGGGAAGGCCAAGAAGATGTGGGCACTCTGGCCCAGCTATGGGATTCAGTTTGGAGTGAGGCCAAAGCTAAAGACAGGTAGCTCCCAGAGGCTCAGCACCCCTGGTGACAGGATCATGCCTGGATTGGCCTGCTGGACGTCAACAGGCCCAGGCCATCCTTCTTATGCAAGAGATGGCTTCCAGAGTGGATTAACACTTCTTTTCATGTTCCTTTATTTTGTTGTTACACACTTCTATCTGATGTGGTATTGAAAGCATATGAGTAATATCCACCACTTGTTTGCCCCCTTCACCCCCACCCCAAAGCCAGGTTTCACGTGAAAGAGCCCCTTGCTTTATGTGGACTGGGCAGACAGGTTGTCCCACAAATGCACCAGTTACATCATTCAGTTGAGTGCAGCAAAAGTGAAACAGTTCTCCATAACAGGGATATCAGTGTTCGAATTCACATCTCTCAGCTCAACTAGTTTAAAGGCAGCTCCTGCCCCACATATTTATTCATGAATAAATCCTGAGTGTCTATCAAATGCCCAGCACGGTAGTTGGTCAGGACCAGGAGCCCAGGAGAAGGGCACTGCTCCTCACTCAGCTCTGCTGCTGACTGCAGCCACGCAACCTTACTGGTGTCTCCTACATAGGCTGAGGGTTTCAGCTGGCCTGATGAAAACTGCCATGGCCTTGAAACATTACATCAGTCTTGGATGAAACCTAATGTATTTTTCTTGTGTTACCTGCATCTTCTTCTACTCTCTGTGTCCCTCTGCTTGGCACAGGGAGACAAAGGATCAAAGCGAGTCCCTCAAGAGTCACATGCACATTCCCTTCCCTCTCAGTACCTATGTACAGTTAGATCTAATCATTACAAATAGACTTCACTTGAAATTTTGAATCCACTGGCCTCATGCTGGATTATCCAATCACAGCTTTAATACAGCAGCAGTCTCAGATGAGGTGGGAAGACAGAAAGTCACTGTGTATTTCAAGCACCTAACTTTACCTCAATTCAGAGCAGCTAAATTTAGGGCCAAAAGGTCCTTCTACAGATCAGTGAAGAGAGGAATATTTCTCCAGGGGGCTGTTCACAGTCCTGATTTTATGTGTGATTTCAGACTCCTCAGTTAACAGTTGAACAGTCTTTCCAACACATGCTAAGCAAGGGAATCAATCTCGGACTGAAATGGCAGCTATAACATTAGATTCCAGTAGGTCTGAAAGAGTTTTGAAATAAAGCAATAGAGAGGCACATTGCAAAACCAGCAGATCATCCGCATCTTTCAGGGGAACAATTACTGTGACAACAGTGCATTTACGAGGCTTGGAAAGAAACCTCAGCATCTCAGAAGTGCCGAAAGGTGTGCTGAAAACAACCCAAACCCCACGACTTCAGGCTGCAGACACGTACTTGTGCAAGTGACGGTGCCAGACAGAGACCTCTGTTCATTTGTACTGACACAGTATAACCCAACCGAGTAGGCGACTCATCCCTGGACTGGGACAGCAAGTACTCATTTCTCTGGACACTTTACAAGGAAGGGGAAAAAAAAGGCAGCAAGAGCATAACTCCTGACTGCAGTGCTCTTTCAGCAAGAAGAAGTTATATCTCTCTGGTCATGCACAACAGCAGCTATTTCAGGTGTACACACAGCAAGACATCACTGTCATGAAACTAAATGTTTGGACCTGGCTGCATCGAAAACCAATTCTGCTGACTTAATTAGCACAGCATTATGTGCCAGAAAATTCTTCCAGGTAAACTTTTTACCTCTTCCTATGCTGCTTATAGTCACATGATGACTGCTATGAAAGTCATACTGCTCCACACTTGGAAAATGGCAACTCTCCTCCAGTTGTAAATTCTACTCTGCAGAGTCATCAAATGAATAGTGACATATATCAAATCTGTTCTCAATGCCATCCAGTGTGTAGAGGAGAATGCATGCTGAACATAGTGCTTTAGAAGCAAGATTTTCCATGTGCCACTTTGAGGAATGGAAACCAAAGGAGTAGCTGCATTGAGATACAGGAATTGAAATCCACAAGATATACTATTCAGACTTCCACTATCCCGGAAGGATGCAATGGTTTGTAAAACTTGCAGACTGTGTATTTTACTTTATTTTCCCATGCACAATGAGAATGAAATGTAATCTATGAAGGCTTAAAATTAAACATCCTGTATCTATTATTCCATGGGACAGAAACCAGTCAAACCAGTTCAGAATTCACAGTTCTCTTTTATGCAAAAGAGCATTGTATACCTATCAGTTACAGATTTTCAGAAAAACTGACCTAAGGCTAACCTCTAAAAGTGAGTTGTGCTTGTGTTAAAAAATGCTTGAAGTTTCTGTAATTATGCACCTATTCTACCTGCAGACAGTAAGAACCTATTCCCTCGGCATAAGACAGCACTCCAGTTGCTATTCCTGTGCCACCTTCTTCTCTTTTGAGCCAGACTATTAACAAATGCCCACACAGTATGAAAACCCCCTAAGGATACCTGCATATAATGCACTTACAAACAATGGTGTCCTGGTCAGCAAGATGAAATTACCTTACACTGGCTTAGAAAACCTTCCAAGAGGGACATATTGTCCTAATGTAATAGGAGGCTGTGGGAACAAACAAGGCGAGAACAAAACAAGACAATTATACAAAAGCAACTTCCCAGCTAAAGTCTGAGAGGCAATTACAGGATATTGGTGTGCTTCCTGGCCCCAAGCTGAAGTACCATCACTGTTCATCAGCGATAGGGGAAAAGAAAAAGAGAAAAAGAACCAACAAGCACTGAGAATTTAAAACCTATTCCTAGAGAGCCCAAACTGCCCAGAGGGCCAGGCTTAAAGTGAGGCATTCAGCTCCAGAGACACCTACTTTTAGGCAGGCATTTGCCTTCAGCTCAGTGTCCAAAATCCTACTTTAATCCGTGGAAATCTAGTCACTGTGATCAGGGGAGCCCTCTTGATCTTCCTAAACACAGGCACATAGCACTGCTTCTGATGCCTCGGGCACTCTGCCTTGCTCCCAGCTCCTGCTGCAGATAATATGTGCCTCCTACAGGTCCCATCGCACCTTCCAGGACTGGGCTGCGTGGGCCTCCCAGTGACAGGAGGTATCTCAAATGTCACAAAAGTTAAGATTATTTGTCTTCTCTCCCCATGCTGGGAGGGCTGGACTTGCAGGTAGAAGGAAGAGGCAGTCTGGGGCTGGTCTGTGGCATATAAGACAGAAGACCCGGAATGAAGGTTGTGCAGATGCCTGAAATGCTTCTGGAATGCTCAGCTTTGTAACATAAACAACGTTTGGCTTATCACCCTTCAGTGACAGCAACTGTTGCATGGTAAGGCAACCTTTGGAAAGCCAAATCCCCAGATACTCCTTGTAGTGGCAGATGTCAATCCAGACTTCCGTATCCCGTATGTGATAGACGATTACACAGGATACAAGAACTACACTCAGAATTTTCTTCCTCTTAGGTTTCCTATTTTAACTAAAAATGTCAAGCACGGGAAAAGGAAGTTTCCAAACTTTCAAAGCTAATTTAAACAATTTGTTGCTCGTAGAAGTAAGAAGAACACGGATATCTTTTAACACAAATCTATCAGACAATTTTCCTAACAACTAGAAAACCAAAAACCCCAATCTTTGCCCTCCTCATCGCAACTTAGAGTTGCTTAAACTGGGGAAAGACCCTGAGAATCTGCGATAGCTCCTGCACCAGTGAAGAAGAACATCTAAGCTGTCCCTCTTGAGCTTTCCTACAGATCACTGATCTCCCCTCAGCCCCTGCTGCCTCTGACACAGCCATGTCAGAACTGTGGGAATACAGGCTGCTATATCAGCCACAGCTTTTTGCAGCAGGATAATCCTCCTCCCCTTTGCCATAGTGAAAATCTAGCAAGGGCATGGTGGGAAAGAGGAGGGCACCTTTCTTGTTAGGCTTGTGCTGTCCTGGCTCTGCAGTGAGAGATCAGTATTTTCACCAGCCTGGGCTCCACAACTATACAGAAAATAATTTTTGGTCTTATGCCTGTAGACACACAACTATGAGGTGATTTGCACAGATTTACATGTAGCTTTTCAGCGGTTCTCAGTCATGTGGTCCCTTTGCAAAACTAACGTAAGCCTTCAAAGGACATTAAAAAGGACTTGCAGGCTGCAGTCCTGAGCTGAATCTTGTATGAGACGAGCAGCTGAAGACAGCAAAGTGAAGCATTACCATTTGCCTGTGTTAAAACACATGTAGACCTTCTATTTCCAGAGTTTCCCGTTGTACAGATGACCAGCCATATCTATACAGACATTAGCAGAAAGTCTTGGTGAACATCTCATTCTTTTTTTCAAGGTCAGAAAGACAGGTCCAGGCAGAATTTGCACAGACTGATGCATTATTGCTGATGTTTTCCTCTTGGCTGGATTAAGCCACAAATGGACCAGATAGGAGAGTTGATAGTAGCTCTCCCCTCCTCATCAAGGTGGTGATGAAAGCTTCAAAAAAGGTTTCCAAAATAAATCCTACTATGACATTTTTAGGGTGTAGGCACACCCCAAAACTTCATAAACCAACAAGAGGGCTTTTGTTCTCTTGACTGAATTCCAAGCATTTCAGAGCACTCCACTAAAGACCAACCAGAAAGGCTACCTATTTCCTTCCTTCCTTCCCAGGCTCTCAAAAACACTA
Source organism: Dendrocincla fuliginosa (assembly GCA_035047845.1). NCBI lineage: Eukaryota > Metazoa > Chordata > Aves > Passeriformes > Dendrocolaptidae > Dendrocincla > Dendrocincla fuliginosa. The sequence goes on along the minus strand of JAWWMO010000083.1, from coordinate 128,801,299 downwards.
GCAATGGTATTTTTCTTCAACTATAAATGAGACTGCCTACTAACACACTGCAGCATGGTATGTAGAAATTCATTTGTACAGGCAGTCAAAAAAATAGTAAATAAATGCATGACTGTGTTCCATACAGTACTCACTTCTATTAAAAATAGGCATTTTGCTTAATTGCAATAATTCTAAAGGAGATAAAAGGACACTTTTAGAAAAAAAAAATAAAGCTACACGAGAGAAAAAACACACTCAAAACTCCCCTCACAAAATCCAGTCACCACCAAGAAAGGACAAGTCCCAGATTTTAATTCCTTTATAGGCATGAGGTCTGTGATTAAGTTAAACATAGGAGCAATTAACTTTTGTGCAAGTAACACATAGGCTTTACTGCCTATACAACTAGGAAATCCTGACAGCTTCCTACAGAACAGCCATTCCCACAGGGACTTTTAATTTCTTTTAAGTACAAGCACCTCTTGTGAGGAACAGAAAACAACACAAAAACTCCTCACAATACCCTGAGGATCACAACACAGGCTGGAGGGGGAGGTGGGGAAGGGCTAGGAGACAGAGGTTCTCTTTTTTTAATCTTTATTAGAAATTTAGAAAACTTGCATATACTTCTAAATTTCCTTCACATGAAGTGTGGCCGCTGCAATAACAGCAGTCACAGGTAACTAGAAGTCATTAGCCAGCTGCTTACTCTATGTTCTGTCCTTTTAAGGCAGAAAACACATTCCAAGTTTAAACTTGCTCAGTGAACTCTATTATCTGGGCCTAAATTTTTTCCTGTGTGAAGTGAGACATCATCTAAATGTTTCTACTGTTTTCAAGTACACAGACAAGATTTATATGTCTGTGTCTTCCTTATACTGCCTGGAACCAGTAGCATGAAATTGAAAGTCTCTTACTTTAGAAAGGAATAAGCATTGTTTTCAAAATTGATACAGCATAAGTACTATGTATAAAATTTAGACTTATTTGGGGTAACTTTACCCAACAGCAAAATCCAAAGGCTGCTTCTCACAACAAGGGGGTAAAAATCACCTTTATTTTGTTGGAACTACTAACTAAGAGATGTTCCCTCTTCAGCACCTGTAATGAAACCCACTGTGATGATTTTGGCTCACATACAGTTTGCTCTCTTCACAGTGGCTGCTATGGGGCCGTGTTTCGGATTTGGAACACAGGGTTGATAATACAGTGATATTTTCTTATTGCTGAGCAGTGCTTACACAGAGCCAAGGCCTTTTCTGCTTTTCATACTGCCATGCTGGCAAGGAAGCTGGGAATGCATGGGAGGCTGGGAGGAGACACAGCCGGGACAGGGGATCCAAAATGACCAAAGCAATATTCCAGACCATATGACATCATGTTCACTATATAAAGTGGGAGGAAGAAGGAGGAAGAGGGGGATGTTTGGAGTGGTGGCGTTTGTCTTCCCAAGTCACCATTATGCATGATGGAGCCCTGCTTTCCTGGGAATGGCTGAACACCTGCCTGCCCCTGGGAAGCAGTGAATTAATTCCTTGTTTTGTTTTGCTCATGTGCATGGCTTTTGCTTTCCCTATTAAATTGTCTTTATCTCCACACACAAGTCTTCTGGCTTTTACCCTTCCAATCTTCTCCCCAGTCCTGCTGATGGGGGAGTGAGCAAGTGGCTGTGTGGTACTTAGTGGTTGGCTCGGGTTAAACATGTGTGTGCTGAATCTAAAGCATAGGCAGTATTACTGCCCTTGGAGAGAGAGCCTGAAATTAGGGGAACTTGTTCCTGACAATCATTTATGAGAGAGAAGTTCAGGCTTTAGCATATTCCTCTAAGGTTATAGGTTGCTGAAACACTGCAGCCAAACCCGAAGGATTTTGTTTCCCCTTCAGAAATAGTTAAATCACATTAGGGAAAAAAATATAGCAGAGGTAGCCTACAAATGTATCTTTTATATTGGACACTAATTGAAAAAGATACAAAACCAAGTAAGTTTAGGAAAACATTAACCTTAATTATACTGTGAAAATCAATAGCTGGTAAAACAATCATCCACATCTGATACCTACATGCCCTAAGTAAAACTAAATACCTAGCTCAAGGGAATCCCTGCTTAAAAATTAAACATAAATAAACTGAAGCACAATAAGCCCCCATGATTTAAAGGCAATGCTCTTAAGTACAGTTATGAAACAAAAGTTGTACTTCAGCATCTCATCTGAGACTGCGTTTAGAAAGAGATGCCATTAGAGGAACAAATCTATTAGCAGAGAATGCAGCAATTCCTGCCAAGCTGTTTGATAGAAACCAGGCACTGATATAACCTAATCTGAACAACTTCCCATTACCAATACCACTTCCTAAAAGGAAGGAATTAAGGTTGAAGGGCTCTCACAGCAGCTGCCGCAATTCACCACACTAAGCAAAGCAAATCTAGCAGAATTCCTTTTCTAAAAAGTAAAATGGTCATCCTGAGATGTACTCCCAAACCAGATTATTTAACGCTCCTTAACAGAGGCCTTGTAGCATACTATAGAATTTGCAAGTAATTTAGTTGTTTACTTTTTACAGGCACTCAATGGGACTTGTTATCCAGTCCCCCTCCTTTTACCTTAGCTCTTGGCCATACTGAAGGCAACAGTGCTGTACTTCTGGTTTAAATAAAGAGAACTCAGTGCTCACTCAGTGCTGCGGAGAGAAATATTCTGACACAGCACAGACCTGTATTTTTATCTTTCTGCAATCTCATTGAAGACTACAGCTTTCTTTTACACAGGTGAAGTATCAAGTTCTAGCAAGCAGACTGTAACACTGAGCTCTCAGTCCTCACCTCTCTTGAAACTCAAATTACCAGGAAAAAAATACTCTCCTCTTATTAGCCTTTTATTATGAAATAGCTATTCACAGATTCCTGAAATACCTGCAATTCTTTTCATTCACTACGCAGAAACTCGTATAAAGCTTAATGAATTGCAGAAACATTATACACTAACAAAGGCAAGATGCTTCAAGAAGCAGGAGGAATGCTCATTCAGCATCACAAAATACTGAAAAAAATTATATAGAAAGTTAAAGATATTAAAAAAGGTAAATTTTATAAAAACTTCCCACAGAATATATGTAAAGGATATAGAAACAGAAAACAAATTTATAGCGCATACACTTTATAAAATTGAACAGTTTAAAGTGAGTTATGGGAAGAGAAGGAAAAAACAGAGACTGATAAAATACTGTTGTTTTGTATAAATGTCATAAACTATACATTATACTTTCCTTGGCAAGTTCTCCAAAAGGCTGGTGAAGCAGTGTGAGGTGACATGCCAACAGAAATCCCACAGTGCAGATTACACTGTGCCTTCAAACTCACACAAAACCTTTTTTGAGGTGTATTCCCACAGCATATATGAGAGGAGAGAGGTCCAAAGCTGAAGCTTCACTTGGAAAAGGGGAGGGGGAAAAACATCTGAATATTTTGCTTTTATCAGCATTACACAAGCAGGTGTCACACATCTTGACGGACATATACAAGTCACACTGACTGCTGGCACCAGCTAAGCCACTGCACCACTACAATTCGGAAACTTCCTTCCCCAAGAGTCACACAGGAAGCACACCTGCTGGAATTTCTGCCAAATAAAGCGGAGTTGCCAAAAAGAAAAACCATTTTGCCACGTAGCCTGCACCAGTTACTTCTCCTTTCCAAGACACCACCCTCCCTCTGCTGATGGCAAGGCAGCTTCAGGAGGATACCTTGCCCAGGACAGACCTGCCCATGGGAGCACCTCACACACCCAGGCCAGGGTTTGCCATGTCACCTGCGAGCACCCAAGTATGAGCTGCTGCCTCCTGGCCACTCCTCAGTCAGGAGGAAGGGCTCGCTAACAAACAGCAAAAGAGGTCTCAACATGTGAGCTCTGAGCCTGAAGTGGTATGAGAATAAGGGAGAGAGAAAGAAAAGAAGGAAAGGATATATTAACGCAGGTGTAATAAAGGGGGTAATTTCCCAGTATAGCTTCTCTTCAATAAAGTACCTTGAATTTTACAGTAGCAAAAGCAACCTAGTAGCAAAAATGAGTGACATAAAGGTTGAGCAACTGCAGAAACAAAACATGATGAATCAAACTGTGATTGTGGAAAGGCGGCTTTTCATCGCTAATACACCACAAGAGGATAAATTATGGTGAAAGTCCTATTACATAAAAATTCAGCCACCTGGGAATTCAAACAGTTAGCAGCCAGATCTATTTTTAATCACATTCATCTGCCAGGCCTAACGGCAGAGCGGGAAGGATTTGACAAAGCCAAATCCTCTGAAACAGAACAGAACTGACTATGGGCTTTGGAGGTACGACCTTACTGCACTCACTGCATGGTATTGTGCCTAGAAATCCTGCCAGCTCCCTAGTCTGGGAGCAGAACAACCAGCTTTGGAGGAACATAGTAGTGAGCACAGTTTCAAGCAAACTCTTCAAGAATCTAGAGCTCATCAGTGCCTGATCTATGTGGGACATGCCACCAA
>JAWWMO010000083.1:128774532-128796706 GCA_035047845.1 Dendrocincla fuliginosa | reverse complement strand
AGTGAGCACAGTTTCAAGCAAACTCTTCAAGAATCTAGAGCTCATCAGTGCCTGATCTATGTGGGACATGCCACCAAAGCTTCTCTGGCAGAAAACAAATAACAGAATCAGAAATATAAACAACTTTCAGGGACAGTGAGTAGGGAAGAGCAGAATTAAGGGCTCAGTCCATGTGTCACATGTGGCATGGACTTCGGAGCACGTGCTCTGCCAACATCGCTGAGGTTCATGTGCACCAGTACCTTCACTGGGTATGAACTGGCCAACTGAATGCTACATCAAAGTCTACAGCTGCAGATTCCCAGATGCTACAGTGAGATTCCAGCCCTTGCAATCATCCACTGCTTCTGCCCTGAGGAGACTCCTCAAGCAAGAGCAAAGCAGTGGGCAGCCAAAAGCCTGGTTTTCAGCCAAGCCCAGGCTGCAGTTCCAGAGACAGGCAAGATGCCACAGGTTTATCCCTACACTGCCTAGTAACTTTAGTTTGGGGTAGCAGTGAGAGGATCTGGAAAGAGAGAAGAGCAGGCAACTGCCAGTCCTCCAGTAAGAAAAACATGACTGCTTCACAAATACTTAGCAAGAAGAGCTTGGAATGGAAAGTCTTAGTTAAATGAAACAGGAACATCACACGTTGTACTTCATTCACACATAGAAAGAGTAGGTTAACAGAATTACACAGGCAATGACAACCACTGGTGTACTTCATGTGAAGCAGAGAAACATCCTTTCTTCCACTTAGCATGGTGGAAAATTGTTAAGACTCACAGAGTTCTGCCATTTTGATTTCCTCTCTGAAGGGCTCACCAAAATAAGTGAGCCACTTGTACAGCACTTTCTTCTGGAGTTACTCATCTTTTCCACTGAGACAATTCTGTGTTTGTCTGCAGTGATCTGCATCCCCCTCTCAGCTGCATTCCTAACTTTAATTGCCAAACACAGCACGTAAACTGCCTTTGGTATATAAAATTTGATTTATTTTCTATTTTTAAATAAGGCAACAGTTCCTAGGACAAACTTGCAAGGCAGCCAGCTGCCTCTTCTCTGCATTTGTCAGCTCCTCCTGCTCAGCCTTCTCCTCTCAATGCAACACTTGGTGAGTTTGGCTTAATTCTGTCTTTTCACTAAGATACGATACTGACTCAAGCAACCTGTGCAGTGTTAGTCTAAGTGTTCGTGCCATCCCGTGCTTATACTGAATTTTATACCATTTTCTCCTCCCTCCTGAGCACTAAAATTGCTTATGTTACTTTGTAAGTTCATAAATACATTAAGAGATCTCCAGCAGACAAGAGCATGCTCTGGCCTGTCTTGGATCAATCCAAAACTGTGAAAACACTTCATGCACTCCAAGGAACACATTTGGTCAATTTTGGCCCAGTATCCTTCTATCACTTTTGGATTAGGGCTTGCACCTGTGGCTCTGAACTTGGACATTTATCAGATGGCTCCACGTATGTTTCAATGTATGTACAACAAGGAAGTCCCACCAGGGACCCCATCTGGGCTTGCTCATTGTGCTTAACTTAGAGCATGTGCTTAAGTCATGGATCACATCTGACTTTTTTTTTTCCCCCCTTTATTTTTAATTCATACTGTAAAGGACTGCTCTGAAAATACAAGTACTTTTTACTTTTTGTTTTATTTACTTATTTAAAACTCTGAAATACTTTAGGGCACCATACAAGTATGTCCTTGTACTTTAAACTCCTACAGTCTTTTATTTGACACCATTAACAATTGAGAGGTCCTAAAAATTATACATATGCAAGAGTAACAAAAGAAAAACACCTGGGATTCATCTAACCTGAACATCACCACCAACAGCCTCCCCAGACAGTATCTATTGCACATATCCAACAGGAGGCCCAGCTGGAGCCCAGCTTATACCTGTCACAACACAAACTCTATCATAGCTGCACAAAGCTTTATTTAAAAGTCAACAATCACCAGAAGCTGAAGAGATACAAGTGAGGTGATGGATTAACCAGTGTTTAGTGTTATGCAACCAAAGGACTTTGTTTCAGCAGCATCTAGTAGAGACCAGCAAAATGAAGACCACCATCCAGCAAAGCAAAGCACATGCACTAATGAATGTGGACTCTTGCAACAAGGAATCACTGCCATCTCAATCTCTCTCCCTTGATGACTGAAATTCTCAAGCCTCCTAATTTATCTCAGCTTCAGCTACTGATGCCACATGGCTAAGCCATGGCCGCTCATCCCACATGGCCATCATATCCCAGTGGCAGGGCCACCCAGACCCTCAGCATCGGAGGAGAGAAGGCTTGGGGACCATGGGGCAGTGTGGGGCTCCCAGCCACAAGCGCAGCTCACCTGCTCCCCAGAAAGGACACAGCTGGCAGCAGAACCAGGGAGTCTTCAAGCCACCTCAGAAGAGGTGACATAGTGGGCTTGGGGCACCAGCCCCAGGGGGAGCTAGTGGAGGGGCTCAGGGAAGAAGGCTGTCCACCCCACTGTTGGCACTATGGACATACTTGGGAAACTAAGATGGGCACAGTTCTCTGCATGCCCTTTTGATGGTCCAAGCATCCACTTAATTTGAAGATTAACTTTCTTAAGCCATAACCATGAAACAGTCAACACTTGCTTGCATTCATCAAAGTCACTGATGGATACCTAGCATGACCAAAGCACTTTCCTTTCCTATATAAATGAAGCTCTGCTAAACCTACATCCTACGTGCACACATCGATACAGCTACAAAAAACAGCTTTGAAGAGAGAGCTGTGAACATGTAAGGAACTACTTGGGGGTTTTTGGGGGTTGTTTTTGTTTCGTTTTTTTTTCTTTTTTTAAAGCATCACTTTAGTGAAGCCTATTTTAATAAAATCTCTTTTCAAAGGCATTGTAGTGAATGAAGAAGTCTGTGTGCTTGTCACTATGTACCTGTACAGGACATACTTCAAAGTGTTTCCTTTCTTTGCTGAGAAGCCACCTAAACCTCTTTCTTTCTTTCTCTGACACACCGTATTTATTTTTGTTGCTCAGTGTTTACTCCTCTATAAATCAAAGTAGTAGAGAAATAGATGTGCATGTATCTCTTATCAGAACAAGCAACAGGTCAGCTATCTTTGTCATGCTTTCACTTCCTAAGAAAAACAACAATAACTTTCTGTATCCCCCTTTCTCCAAAACTACAGCTTTTTTTTTGTTTGTTTGTTTCTGTCTGTCTTCTGGAATAAGATCTCCAATTCCTGCAAGACAAACTTCACTGAAGTCAATGGCATTTCTGCAGGTAAAAACAGGAATAAAAGCAATAATATCCCAAATTTATTAGTGGAAATTAATAAATGTTCTAGTAAATTTTGCTCAGAAGTAGAGACGGTAAAGGTAACATGAGCTACTTTATGCTGTGCTTCCCTAATACTCAACACCGAGCACCACCTTGATCCCAACACTATTTTTTGTGGCAGTAACTGGTAACACTGATGTGATGGAGGGGAGAAACAAATACTGGTTTGTGGAAAAGAGGGAAGGAAGGAAAAGATATTTCAGGGCAGTTATATAGATTAAAAAACTGCTTTTCCCCATACAAATTCAGAGCATAATCATGTTCTAGAAAGCTTCAATCAATGTATTTTCATCCAAAGAATACAGCAAAGTTGAGGCTTACTTCTACAACTCTTTTCTTTGCATTCAACCAAGACAACATTCAGTTATGCTTCTCCCCAACTTAAGTGTCTGCCTTTACTTTCCCAAAAGCAGAGGGGTCCCTGCATGCTCTGGTGAGGCTGCCAAGCTGCCCACATCATTCTTAGGGTGCCTTTCTCACTGGGCACAGGACAGAAGAGTCTGAGCTGGGAAGAGGCACACGACAGCAGCCACTGCAGCCCCGTTCACCCACAACATGCTCAAGAAGGAGCCACTGCCATTTACTGTACTGCACGAATGCCTGCGAGCTACGGGATGAATTATGCATTCGGGATAGCACCGGTTTCTATTTCTGCGGTGCTGAGACGGCCATGGGCAGCTGGAGGACTGAACTCTCTTTTCTTCAGAGTAAAAGACTTAAAATATTGTAAGTTTGCTGCCTGAGGGTGGGAAAGCGGCTTATGCTATTAAACAAGAACCTTTTCACTTTGTTATGAGAGTTCCTAATTTAACGTAACTGGGGTAATGGTAGCCAATTTTAAGCGTGTGGTTTGGTTTAAATACTAACTCTGCTGGTACATAAGGCTTCATTCAAAGGGTAAGTTCAGGTTGCATAGTGATAGTTTAGAAAACAAGTGTAATGCAGTGGAGAACTGCATTGTAATTACACCCTTGGAAGTTACTTTTAATCCTCAAAGTTTCATATGCTGCGGTCTCTTTAAAAATAAATAAAACCTCACACAGAACACACCGATTGAAAAGGAAATTAATAGAGTATTTTGTGTTCCTTATACAAAATTGCTAAGAAGCACTGATTTTTTTTTAGTATGGTAAAAGTATGTAACTAAATCTGGCTCCATACTCCAAGCAGGTCATGATGACGTGTGGCAATCCCTGAACTGCTAGGCAGTAGAAACTTTACACTTGAAAAAGTTTAGTCCTTAACTTGTTTTGATTCCTCAAGGCAGTTCTGCAACAAACTGCCACTTAATGTATCAGCAAAATACCACTTACCAATCACTTCTTTTCAAAAGACCCAGCAGCACATCCCAAGTTTTTGACTGAGGCTAGATTGCTAGGTTCTCACTGATCAGAGTAAAATCACTTCAAAATTTTGGGGCGGATCTTTTCTTTTGCTGCGTTTGTTCCTAGTCCATTGTTTCTTAACAAACAAACCAACACCATTCTGGCCAGTTCTTTCTCGTTCCCCTTTGTCCTGCCTCTCATATATAAATGGAGGGTTGCCTTTGCTATCAGACAGCCATAATACATATAAATGAATCACCACTTTCCTGTTCTGTAGCAAATTCTGTCCCCTCCAGCCTGAAGTCTACATGCATTCACATGGTCCACAATGTCTTGTTAAAATGGTATCTGTAGTACACCCAGACTTGTCATCTTCCAACACTGAAGATGAACAGCAATCCCAAACAGCCTAATACTTTATTTCAGTACTGTTTTCCTACTTGCCTCTCCACAAAGGCTCTCTAGTCCTAAAAAGACACCTGTCAATTCTGGGTGCTTAAGCTTCAGAGATGAGTCTATTGACATTTAAAACCAGATTTTAAAAAGAAAAATGTGTTCAGAAACTCAGCCGTGTGACAGGCATAATATCCACCTAAATTCCCAAGGAGAAACCACAGCATTGCCTGAGTAGATGATCCACTTCAATCCTCCCTGCAAAACAAACAAATTCATATCTCTAAGAGGATTTATCCTGGAGAACTGGCCCCTATCTGAGCACTGGTAAGTGCCAGATAGCCACATCTCCATACAGACTCGCTGACAAGCACTGAAAAGGGACATTCCAATGACGGGCAAAAAGCAGCAGGTGGGAAAGACATTGCTTAATGTAGATCCGGGCAGGAAGAGAGATGCCTTCCCAGCTGAAGCTGCCTCCTGGAGAACCTCTTTCATCAGGCATGAATGACTGATACTTAGCACCTAATAAATATTTATTAGGTAAGAACTAAATAAGTTTTAAGAGCTTATATAAAATATTAGCTAATTTTCACCATATAAATAAGAATGTTTTAACCATATGCACTGTGATGCACAGACTAACTTGGTTCATTCATATGCTGAAAGCCCCAAATAACATAGATTTTCAAAGATAAAACTGATGAAATACAGGTATTTCACTTCTTACATGAGCATAACAAAGCAGTACCTGATTTGCTGGTGTTGCAGAAGGAGCTGGAAATTCCCTACATTAGGCTAAAGTATTGCTATTACAGCCCTACTGGTTTGTGTGTCTTTATGTAAGTTCAGATGTCAAATACCACAAGGGGTATCTGTGCTTTTTTCACCCAAATAGCTCCAACTTGCCACTCTGTCTCACTTCTTCTAGTGAAGGTGGCCCTCTACTTTCACAAGAGCTACAGAAGAGCACCTCCACCTCCCCGGGTCATGTTTCAGAAGTCTCACAAATAAATCCACCACTACCTTCACCTTCATGTCTCACAACATTACTTGCAGGTTATCCCTGATGCTTCCCTGATGAAGCCCCGGTTTGGAAGAGGTGAGCAGCTCAGGGACTGACGAGACATGTCAACTCCTTCACCCTCTGGCACCTGTGCTGGGAGTGACCAGGTACCATCAGAGCTTCTCTTGGCTCTCAGGCAGCACAGAGCAAGGAACTGACTGTAGTCATGTCCTCCATGTAACAAAAGGCAAAACACCAACAAAAACAAGAGTAGAAGGAATCAAAAGTTGTAGCACGTGGATTTTCTTGAGGGTTTTTCCTCCTTTTCAGGGAAAGCCACCTCTCTCTCATCCGTTGCTGCTGCCACTTTCAAAACATGCATAATTTTCTGGTATGGAATTAGTTAATGGTCATGAACAGTCACGGGATGATTTTCAGCACGTAAAGTCACGCTGTGACTTTTTTCTCATCTTTCCTCATGTCTCTCTGACTTCCCAATGCCCTTTATACACACAAGAGATCAGCAGCAGTAGCACAGCATTACACCATCCCCTCTACCAAATTTTCAACAGAGTTTGACACTTTTCATTACTTGAGGGAAGATGCCTCTTTGTTGGAAATACAAACACCCAAACAAGCTCAGTTAGCAACAGTTTCAGCTGAGAGGCAAAAAGTGAACAGAAGTTGGTACTCAGCTACCTTTTTCTCCACAGAGAGTGCCGAGACACCACTGGGTGTTCCAGGCTACTTCATACCTAACTTGTGCTAATTTTGCTAGAAATTCAGACTTTTTACTGTTCATCAATCCATGACATTTTCATAGAATTAAAAAATAATTTTAAATTCATGAAAGATGAGGGAAAAGTAGTTGGATTTGGTATCTGTGGTATTTCCAAGACCGCCTGCAAATGCAATCACAGTAAGGAGGGCATGACAGGGCAGACCCATAGGTGTTGTCAAAATTAGGCTCCTTACCAAAATACATATTTACTTGTTTGACCGTGATGCTGCCAAGAGACACACTGTCCTTTTGGAAAATGTCATCCATTTCACAACTTTCCCAAAAATACACTTTCTTATGCTTTTGTGAACACCCTAGCATACAAACACAAGCATCAAAAATACAAGAAAACCAAGCGTCACAGACTGCCAGAGTTTCTTAATCAGGGGCTTCTTCTCCCAGCATTAGAAAAAAATAAATCCTGCTCTTTTGGCATGCCAGCACATTATTTTAAGTAGAAGAACTGAAAGAAAGTCTCCCTTCATCTCCCAAATCCCAAGAGACAAATGGAAGAGTTATTTCCAAAGCATGTACTCAGTGACCATCCAGTGAAGCTTATTCATTTTGGTCAGGCTTAGTAAGTCCTGCACCACACCTAATGAACACACTGCCTTCTTCTGATGCCTGTTACATGGCCAGCAGGAGAGGATTAAAAATAATTACGGAAAAAGAAAACAAAACACCTCTAAAAATTCTTATTGAAGCAACTCTCCCTTTAATTTCCTTGGTTTGTTCCTTCTCCCTTGAAAGTAAGTGTAACCTCATGCAAGAGGTCAGTCTTATAGTTTCAACCTCTACTTGTATTTTTAAAGCAAAAATACCTCAAGGATTTGGACAACAGAGGTGTGTGGGATCTCTGCTGCATGAGCAGGGACTTAGCACATCCCACCTGTCCTCCTGCAAAGCTTCAGGTTAAATAGTTCCCTGGCAGAGTCTGTACACATCACTTGGTCTTCTGCTCATGAGAGATTTGTTATTACAGCACCTAGTGCTCCAGACCGTCTAAGAGTAAAAATCATGAGGTACTAAACTTGTTTGTCAGATCTTCATGCTTCTTCACTGCTGAGCAGTTTCTATGCTCCAAAATGCACATCTTCCAACAGGCTCCACAGAGCATGGGCTTCAGGTGTGACAGAGAAAGGTAAAAAGACAAACTGGGTGCTTTAAAATAGCCAAGCAACTGCAAGCCAGAAAATACAAAGTTCATGCTCTATCAATACCTTAACTCTCACGGTTTCTTTGCCCTGACAGGAGTATCAGCACTGCCCAGAGCATGCTCTCAACTCTGGAAACATTTCACGTCATTGACCACAAATGAAGTGATACAGACATTCTTCTCCAGAGAAGGCTCTGTGGTCAGGGAAAGGTGAGGTTTCCATTCAAACTGGCATCCCGGTGGCCCAGTACAGTTGCATGGAGGGAGCAGGGAAGGAGCCTCCTGTAAACCCTGCAGCTGGAGGCTGCCCAGCTTCCCTCCTGCTGCAGCTCCACCTGCCTCAGGCTGTTACAGCCATCTATTAAAACACATTCAGTGAAACTCCGGGGACATTTTATCAGACCTGTGTGAGTCGAGTTTGACTCAGATGATTCTCTCTGCATCCTTTCCCTCCTTCCCTAACCAGAAAGGGGATATGGCAGTTGGCATGTTACAGCTAAAGCTATGCTTGCTGTACAGTGCAGCTCAGCAATTAGAAGATTACTCTTGGCTTTACCCTCTGCAATTTTTAAGTCTCTCATCCCTGCTGTCTCTACAGATTCAGGCTTCCCAGTTCAACCTCCCTTTCTCTGATGCCGTCTGTCACAGCAGACCCTTCCTCGGGGAAAAGGTCCCTCTGCCTCAAAGGAAACCATGTCTTACAGCTCTCTGACTGCTCTGGGAGTCAGCCTCTGCCAGACCAAAGACTAATCCCAAGACTAGTTCTTTCTGAAGGGGCAAATATTACAAAAAGGCTTTGTACCAGAGGATGATTCCCAAAACTTTACTCACAGTCGCACAAAGCCCAGGACCAGCATATTCTCACGGTCTTCATTTACCTTATTCTTTCACATAAACTTCTTTCCTACACAGGCTTGCCCCTCATTACTGGAAACAAAGTGCAACCAAACCTCAGCAAGGTATTTTTGTGGGCTTTTTCTCTGTGACTAAGACACCCATAGGAGTTTCTGTTTAAAATAAAATGAAATAAAATTTTAAAAAATAAAATGTATTATTAGAAGGAAAGTAAAAAATAGAGCTCAGGAAGGACTCTCAAAGCCTACTCCTCAAACACACTTCTGCAGCACATCAAGGCTACTTCATGTAGCACGTCCCATTTTTCACTCCTGAGTATCTCAAAGCGTGTCAGCTTAAGTAGCCAAAGAAAGAAATGGTTACTTAAGGGCAAGTGTAAATACCTTGGAAGGAGTGGGAGGGAGACAGGGTTGGGTTAGCAGGTTGCTCACCGTGCAGGGTATGAAGAGTCAGACATCCACACAGCAGCTGCTGAGCCAGATAATCCTCTCCCCCTGTGCCAGGCTCAGCACCTGCAGTGGGTGCACAAGCATCTCAGGGAGAAACTGCTTCCCTCCCTGCACTGCAGGCCTTGAAAATGGTCATTAGCTCACGCATACATCTGCACTCTTGGGGTAGCAACACTCAACATTTTCCCCTCTGGTATCCATGGAGAGAGGTTAGCACTCCAATATTTCATTAGCTGAGAGTGCTAAGTATTCCACCAACTTGTGGAAAGAGTAAAAGCACTGAGGTTAACCTATTTGGTGAGGCTCTGTCGGATGGTTTGGGATATTTTATTTCAGTACAGTATAAGGAAAACAGCTGTCACCTTAATGATAGTGCCCTCAGTAACCTGACACTCCAACTAGTCCCAACTTCAGCCAGCCCCACCTCCATTTGAGCAAGCACAGTCACTGATCACTTAAACAGACAAACAGTGATTTGCACAAAATAAGTTTTGAAGTGAGGCTGTAGATCAGAGGAGGAGCAACTTGCACCCACCATTCCCATCCTTCCCCAGTCAGAGAGGAGAACATAAAGGCTACGAAGAAAAACTGAAGAACAGCGAGAAATGCCAAACTACAAAGTTTGGCTCCACATATTCACTTTTCAAAAACCAAAGGGGATGAGGGATGCAGTGGTCAAATCATCTATGTCTGCTTAAACGCTTGGTTTGTGTGCTCCAGTGCTGTCAAACAGGCACAGCTGATGAGTCAAAGATGGAGTTAGCATCCCTGATACTGTGACTCTTTTCTACCCCAGACTAGTTACCTCCAGGTTTTTCCCTGAAATAAGGTCTGGCCAAGACATGTGAGCAGTCCAGTATCTCCTTCCTGCCAACAGCTCTGCCAATACTTTGGTCACTCACAACCAGCTCCTTCTCACCCCCTCTTTTTCCCTGCCTTGAGCTGAGCGAGCAGAAGGATTCCTGAGGGTGGGCAACGGCCCAGAGCTGGCCCAGTTTTTCATGTACCTTTTCTTTTGCTCTTGGATCTTGTACTTGCAACATGAGACTGAAGAGCAGTGCCAATGCTAACAGTTACCTGGCTTGCCTGATAGCACAAAAGCAGCAGGAGGGAAAGAAAAAATCAGTCTAATGAGGTTGGAAGCACAAGAGATTGCAAAGAAAAAGAGCAAATAAATAACTCAAGGTATAAATTACAATTAAGTGCACTATAGTTACCACGTACTGTGCAGTATTGCTCAGAAATACCACGAGCAAAAGTTAAAAAACCCTGCACTGAACAAAAAGCAACATTTCTTGTAGGAAACTGGTAGCCTTACACCACCACTGCGGTGATAATGGCACGAGAAATTGTACAAGTGACAAGTCAGACAATTTAAAAGCTCTCAGTTCATGTTGTTTTGTTTGTTTTTGTCTTCCAATAAAAACAATCTACACCTACACAAACAATAAGGAGCACTACCCATCCCTGCAGTATGCTCCACTGTGCCACTATTGCAAAAACACACTTCTTTCTTCTCCATTTTAAGACAAAAGTCCATTAAGACATACTGTATTACATCTACTTTGATTTACCAAAGGGAAAGTCAAAGTACTTATGCTATATGCTTTAACTGATATAATTTTTATATAGCTCCATGGACAATGTTTTATAATGTAATGATTTATTTCCCTGGAAAAGAAAGCAAACTTTTATTTATAAGTTGCCTTACATTTTAGAGGTGTTCACTGAAATAGAAGTTCAGCGTAATATGAAGCCTTTACTCAGAGACCCAAAGCCAGCACTGAGCTTCAGACTTTGTAATTAATCACAGAAAGATCCAGCAAATAAAAAAAAAAGTCTTAAGGAAAGCTAATTGACAACTGCAAAATGCAGGAGAATGACCTGTCTCTGCTTAGTTGAATGTCTTTTCTGTCCAGCTGCATGCTATATTTACCACCTGGCCTGCAAGGGCTGCTTTTATTCAAAAGCTCTGCAGTAAAATATATGCACGTGTATGCGATGAAGACTTTATCACTGAAACCTTCTGCAAGAAATTAAGGGAATGAGAAAGGCTCACACACTTCCGCAGCAAAATTAGGTCAGGACGCCTTTGAACGGCTCCATTTGAAGGCTGTGCCAGACTTCAGATCAAATACTTTTTAGTGCATTAGACCCAACAGCTTAAGAGATGAACTTCTATACTGCTGATAATTATTACTGGTACTATGCATTGCTCCCTCCCTCCCCACCTGTGGATAATTATAAATAGCCTAGATTTTCCAGTCCCTGACACATGCCTCTCTGTTAATAGCACTTCCAAAACCTATTCTTTATAACCATGGGTCACACATTTCAAATATGACAACCACATAACTCTGTGCAGATTGGGAAATCATTACTTGCCCCACACATACTCTTAACTAAAAGCTGCCTGAATATACAGGTATGGCTAAGTGACTTTAGCATCCTAATAAGTAATGATGTGAAGCTGTAAACTGCTAAGCTGGTGATTCCAATGCAAACCTGCCTCTGCCCTTGGTGCCTGCGTACAGCCCTGAACTGTGCAACCAGGGAGCATCACTGCCAATGGCTCCGTCACCTCCTGGTGAGGCTGATGCTCTCCTCCATGCCAGCTCCTGCTCTTGATGGACTTCACGGCTATACCCAAATAA
Organism: Dendrocincla fuliginosa; assembly: GCA_035047845.1. Lineage (NCBI taxonomy): Eukaryota > Metazoa > Chordata > Aves > Passeriformes > Dendrocolaptidae > Dendrocincla > Dendrocincla fuliginosa. Next base: position 128,784,774 of record JAWWMO010000083.1, on the reverse strand, counting down.
AGCATAGTCCAGTAGCCAAGCTGGGAGGGCAAAGGACAAAAATTTGTCCCCAGATAATTAAAGCAGTTAATTATACACCTCTTCTCCACTCAGCTTTACTACTCATACTCTAGGGAAAAGGCAAGAGAGCCCATGAATCCCAGTCACATTTGTGTAAATTTTCATTAATAAATCAATCCATAAATAACTTACAACAATGCACAAACCCCAAGACTACTTCATCAAGGCATTCAGAATTTTAAGTCTTTAAAAATTCAGACTTTTACTAGATCTTTTAAGGTCTTAAAATTCACAGCTGAATTCACTCTAACAAGCTTGGCCCTTGGGATGGTTGTTAAGATACACAGAAACATCCTACTCCAGTTTCCTACTGCTCCTTGTTTTGCTGTCCTGTTAGGTGACACTACTAATTGTACAGCTGCTACAGCTAGCTGCCAGAGACTGCTCTAAGGAGGTTTTCCAATTAGATTAGCTGAATTAAATAACAAGAGAGAGAGAGAGAAAGAGATTAGCTTTTTCTATGCATCTCTAGGAAGCCACAGAGAAATCCCCAAAAATACTCTTGCTAATCCTCCCTTAGGACCCCTTCATCTCTGATCACAAATACAAAAATGCCGTAAGAGCTCTCTACTACATGAGAACTGTGCCAGCTCTGACTGTCTGTGCAGCCAAAAGCTTCGTGACAAGGGATCCTACCTACTCTTCTTAAGACTGACAGTGTCTGCCAGAAGTTTTTTCCTCCGTCTTCCTCAGGTTCCTCAAGTCAAATACCTTTACCCACGTAAACCGGTGGAGGCAAGATCCTCAGATGTTATGTGAAACAGCAAGAAGTAACACAGCAAATAAGCATCACAGAGGCTCCTACCTCGGTATTATAGAACCACCACACTCTTTTCCCAAAATAAGGTTGTTGGGATTTTTTTGTCATAACCCAAAGCTACCTAATTCTTTCAGTGCAGATAAAATTAAAAAAAAAAAAAAAATTACTGGTACATGACATCAGAAGCACTACAAAATATTCCCAAGCCCAGAAGACTTCTTTAACCCACAGACAAGATTTATGGTTCTCAAAAAAAAAAGCACCAGGAAATCTTCATCACTACTAACTATATCTGGCTCTTGGTATATATGACAATTTATGCCACCAAGCAGACAGAAGACCCATTCCAGGTGTCCATCAGAAGAGACCTACATCAATATGCCAAGTCACCAGCTTTTGGCTAAGTAGGAGCAAGGCAATAAGGCAGCATTAGCATAAGCACACAACCCAAACCAGAGAAGGGCAGAGCTAGCTTTTCAGGTTGTGAATTAGAGTAAGAACAGGACCAAAAGGAAAGGAAGATAATTTCCCTTTTCTAGTGCCCTACAGTTGGAAAACAGACAAGAAGTGGCATTTTCATCACAGCAATGCTGTTAAGAGTACTGTCTCAAGCTATTTTAGACCAAATGCTCCTGTGTTATCAGGAGCTCAGAAGTTCCCTCCATCAGAGAGCCCCAGGATGGTGGTACCTCTGCCTCTCCACCTCAGCAGAAAGGCTATTTATTATTGATCCTGAGCACCAACAAAAGCAAAGCGACTCCCCTTGCAGACACAGCCCTGCTCTTCAACAGGGCATGTCTGCTTGTGTTAAACAGGCCCAGAGAGAAAAGCATTTGCAACAGGCACCATGACTGGAGACAACGAGTCATACTTGACTTTAAGGTCCTGTCTCCTCCAGCACCTGCACACCTTGAGGAGGTTAAGTCTGTTTTTAAGAGGTGGCCATGGTACCTACTTTCCTCACCCTCAAACCCTGCACATTCAGGCCATCAAGCAATAATGAAGTATCCAAACATTATCCAAACAAGTTCACGATTCTTCATTATTTGAGACTGTTAAATGATACAAGTATATTTCATTATAGTCAGTTACCAGATTTGCTCCTTCTTCCAATGCCCTCATGCCATTCCTCCCCTCTGCCCACCAGGTGCTCTATGCTGCTCTGCAGGAAGGACCACAGATCCTACCAGAAGAGCTAAACCCACATCATTGTTTGCCACAGGGTTTAATCACCCATGTCCTGCTCACTGCCAAACTCTCTAGAAATTTCAGGAGATCTCTGTCATGTTTTCATGCAGCAGACAGACGTGACCAGCAAAGCATTCTGGTCAAGAGGAAAAGGTAAATTCAATTGCAATATGAACAAACAATTTCAATTGAGCCACAGAGTCCATTCAGGTCACAACAGCTCTGGTGTGACCTCCCAGCCTGGCTGGGTCAGGTATAGGCCTATGCTAACCACTACTCCCAGTTTTTCTCTTTGGAACAAAATTTTTCCATCTCATTCCCATTCTGCAGCCATGACCATGCCTGTCCCCTTACCAGGGCCTTCAGGGCAGAGGAATAGCTGCTCTGGAGAATCAAACAAAAAGCACCTGTGGGAGCTATGGAGGATCAAATCATACTTATGGTGGAAAATTTATGAAAATATTGCATTAAATTGCAAGCAAAGAAGCAAGACAAGAACCACTTTCAAAGAGCACCTGCTGGTTCAAGGCTTTTTTACCTGGTATGTAAGATCAGAAAAGCTGTGCTTCCACACTAATTCAAGCCAAGAGAATTATTAAGACAATTTTGAGAGCAATTTTTTTTCTGTTTATTTAATTGGGAGTCTTGCTCAGGTTCTGTGGGGCATTTCTTTCCTGACATTTGAAGGGCACACTGCCTTTTATAAAAAACACACACAAGACAGTATAAAAAAATTTAAACATATGCAAAATAGAGCTATATGTAAAATAAAGTTCTGTATAAAACACATACACAGACACACACACACAGTTTCAAAGACCTTCCAGGCTAGAACTGCAACAGCTGGAGGCAGCTCAGTGCTGAATAGTCTGTGGAAGAGAGTCTCTGTGAACACATAGTTTCAAATGTACCCCATAAAGTTTTGTGACACTTTAGCTGTTACAATCAAAAAAATCAGCCTTTATGGATGAGAAATAATCAAAGAGCACATGACTGGAAAATTATAAACAGTCTCACCAAAGACAAAATCTTAGAATATATACATGGCACTTTAGTAACTTTTCCTGTCTATCTCCAGGACCAACCATCTTTCTTGTTCTATCATAACTAATACAACCAGATTTCACACACCCTGTTCATGGATGCTTCTGTCCCTGCTGGACACACACCTTCCTCATCATGTTTGCACTGCCACTAATGGCAAGTACCGAGTGCCTCTGAGCTCCCAACTAGGAGCAGATGCAGTCCCATGGCCAGGACAGGACCCGAATGTTCTGCAACTCAAATTCCCTTCCACAAAAAACCTCAGAAGCTTGCTTTTCAGCAACATTATCTTAGGCACATCCTCGCTGGAGGAATTATGCATTACTGTTACTTATAGGCCTAAGCTGTACCTATTTTTATTTCTACAATGTCACAAATGTATATTCAACGGAAGCTCAACTTTTGGATGTCCCAATGATGGTGTGTTTCCATCACTTTGAACTATCCTAGCCTTTCTTTGCTTTCCTTGCAGGTTTTCATTTTAAATAGTAAGAAATCAATGTCACACCTCTGTGCCTGCGTATCTGAATGTGAAACTGCATAACACTTGAAAGGGATTTGAATGGAAAGGCTTTGGGCAGGCTTTCACCTGGTAATCAGGTTAAGTGACACACTTGTTCTGGGATCTCCACATCCAGAGTGAGCATGGATAAACAACCCAGCAAAGGAAGAATCTGCCTCCTGGACATCTCTTGTCTCTGCAGCCTGCAAAATATGCCATGCATTCAAACCCATTATTAGCCCTCCCCTGCAGACCCCAGTCCTAAAAGCAAAGAGGACTCAGCGTTTAAAGCCAAAAGATATCAAGTGCCTGGGGTTTGGCTGTGCCCTCCGGGTGCTGTGTTCAGCCAGCTGTTCCTACAGGTACTGTAGGGTCACCACAGCTAGAATTAATGCAGCTCTGCTCAGAGAAAGAGGAAGGCTTGCTGCTACTTATGTATTAATGGAAGGACCAGAGAAAACATACCAGGGAGGATCCTAGAGAAGGTAGAAGAGAGGGAAGAACTAGCTAGGTTATTCATTCATGTGGCAGCAAGTATGATACATTTTTTGTTCTCTCTTGAAACATCCTTAGTCTTGAGGCTACGCTAGTCATACACCCAACTGCTCCCTGAGAAGTACTTCACCTCACAGGCTATATTACTTTAGCATCACTCTTCCCTGCAGCTCTGTGGGAGTCAGTCCTCTCAGTCCAGAGAGACAGTCACACTTGCAAAATACACTTCAAAAGACAGGAATGGGTCACTTCATAACGACCTGAAAGGTGACAAGTGACCTCTGTTAGTGCTGAAACACCTCTAGAGAAAATTATTCTTTATTATGGTTAATCAAACAGGAACAAAACATGTCTGACAACATAATATTTAAATACAGACAGCACATTCTGGTTGTTAATCACAGTGCTGGTTTCTGAACATTTTGATTCTGTTCCTGCATATACCATAGGCTGTTTGACCTTCTGCAAGTCCCTTTGTCTCCTTACCATTAATAAAACTACAACATATTTATCTTCATGCTCACAACTCAAACACAGCCAAGCAGGTTTTTATTTGAACTTTCCCAAACCAATTCACCTTGGGAACAAAACAGTTCACTTAGAAGGGAGATTTCTGAAGAAGTTGTTTATATATAAACTAAAAATAATGATTTAACATGGACCATCCAGCTCAGGCTTAAGTTAAGCACAGCTTACAGGACACTACACTCTAACAATCTATCTACAGACAAGGTCAATTTCTGCAGATTCATCACCGCTCCATTAGTCATTATTTCACTTTAAATGAAACCCCTACTTGAGACATCAACAAAAATAATTTGTTCAGCTCAAATGCACTTATTGCAAATGGTTGTTAAATGCTATGTTTTCTCCTAGTGCAATCAGTTTTCCAATACTTTTGAGGATTACATGTATTTTGTATTTCTGCCTAAATATCTAGCACGCTTTTGAAAGCATCTCCCAGGGGTGAGCTAATCAAGAAAACAACATACATACAGAGAACTGACATTATTACAGGGTTAAACACTAATGCAGTCTTTACTCAAGAGATTGCAAATTACACTTCAATGTGAGCAGGAGAAATCTTGTTCCCAAATCACTGAATAGTGTCATGTAACCTATGAATAAATTACTAGTCCTGAAAAGATTATAGATAGCAGTTTATTACTGTCTTGTAAGCACGCACCAAAGATAACAAAACAAGAAGTTGTTCACAGGACACCCTCCAGTAATTCACTCATGCTTGCTACAACACAGAGAGAAAAGCAACTTGAATGTGCTCACAACTTGTGCATCCTCTCCCAAATGCATCAGCACAGAGGGCATCTTTATGACTTACAATCAAGTAGGGTCTTATATGAGGCCTCAAATAAGCTTGCCAGTCTCAAACACATTTCTGTTAAAAATCATGGTCAGTCACATCTATTCAGAAGACAAAAGAGCACTTTTCTGTAACTAGACAAGAGCTCTTTGTTCAGCCGCTGGGCCTTACTAAAGCCCACTAGCAAAATGTTTAAACTGCTCAATGGCAAAAGTCAATTTCGTGAGAAAACATAATTAATAAATGCCATCTGTATGTCTCTTCTATAAAGACAACTGGCCACGAGGAGCAAGGCAAATGGAGAGTTCAAAGAGCTGGCTGTTCTGCAGGGAGGACCGAGCTCTTCTCCAAGCTCAGGACTCCCTGTCAAAACATGATGTTCCCCACCAAGGATGGCAGGTAGTTCTCCACCATGCTCCCAGGAGGCTTTAGATAATGGCTGTGTGTTTGACATGGGACTTTCCATAACTTGCACCTCTACTAGTCAAGAAATTAGGTCTTTATCATCATGCTGAGATTGTACTTAACTTAGGACCACAGAGACTTAGATCCACCAAATCTCCAAGCAAATCCAAGACTTAGAACTCATTCCCCAAAGTCCACCATCTTTATCCCATTAGCTGCAGCAACTGTCTCAAACCCACCACAGAGGTGCTATCTGCCCAAGAACCACAATCCCAGTACCCAACTTCAAACCCTAAGATATTTGTCCTGACTTGTTCCTGAAGATGATGCTCTCATATACTTCCCTGATAAGGATCTAGGAAAAAATGCAGAGAAAACAACTCTGCACTTTAGGCCTGAATACTAAATCAGTTCCAATGCAGACCTCAGGGTTAAGATATTAAAAAGAAGAACTCCTTCAATGCTGGTTCAAGAATCACCTGTTCTTTAATTTTTAAAAGATAAGCTAACTGAGAGGGAAACCTATTTCCAGAATGTGGCTCCTGAGAACATCCACCTAAGGGGCAGTTGTAATACCCAAGACTGGTGACAGACCCCAGAGCTCCACAAAATTTCCAGTGCATGGCAGTGCAGGCAGCTGTTGGATGGGAGAACCCAGATGTCTGGCCAGAGCAAGGGAAGCAGCCATGGCAGATGCTGCTGCCTGATTTCAGGTAATGCCAAGCCACAAAAAGCAATGGACAGGTATTTATTAATTCTGCAGTGGAAGAAAAAGCTCATGTGAACTGGGGAAAGGGAAATAAATTAAGACTGAAAAGGCTTCCTCCTTTCTTTGGAACTTATTTGACAATGCAAATTTAACACGCTTAGGTGGCATTTTAGATTTATATGCTGTGTGTGTCTCTCCTATCTCTTCAGTCCTTCTTCTCCTCTAATTACTATCTCCAAAGTCTAACAGCCTTTTTACAAAAAACAACATTCCTCCTCTCCAACAGACTATCAATTTTCCAAATTCCAAAATCAAAGCAACCATTAGAAACAAATGCAGGAAAACTACAGCATCACAATCCTAAAAGACTAAACACTCCTGAAAAATATTACCCTTGGATCATCCTTCAATAATTATTATTTACGTCAACAACTCAGTGCTCAGATGCTTACAGAGGAAATAGAAGGACCAATCAGCTGATGCCCCAGCACTGTTTTACTGAAAGCCCAAAAAACAGCCCAACATACATGCAATGCTGACGTGAATCAGGCTCCAGACTCCAGAAGCCTCCCAAGGAGAGATGTGATTAACCTGCTTTGGGGAGAACAGCACCATAATGCTGCTGTATGCAGCACAACCTGCTAGCCAGCAAAGTTTCTCAACGTGCAGTTGGGCATGCAGAGAGGATTAGACTGTCACACAAGCTCTGGAAAACCATTTGTCCCACTGATGTGAACTAGAACGAAATGGAAAAGTTTATCAGCCTCTTCCGAATGGGAGCTGACAACTACAGCTGGATACTTGGCACTGCTCTCTGGTGCTCTTAAAATCAGCAAAAGCTGAATCCCTACATCATCCAGACTGGACCCAACCTTCTAAAAGGCACATCAGGCCTCTAACAGTTTCATGTTGCTGTCTTTTCCTCTTGTATAAGCAAACAAAGAAACTTTCAAGGTAGCTAAAAAGCATATTTTTTGCTATTCAGCCAACCCTGGGTGAATCTTCCATATCCTCCCAGGCCCACCTGGGTTACCAGACTCCACTCTAATCTGACATCTCACCACACACTGCATTGATGGCAGCAAAGCACTCCACAAGCCCTGGCTGAAATCCACCAGCTTTGATGTGGGCAACGCTTGCCACCATGTGCAGGCTGGCACAAACAGGTCAGACTCCCTCTCACCCTCTTCATCACAGCCATGTCCTTGATGGCTGCTCCCCCGGGGGAGCTGGCATGGCACAGCAGAGCACATCTGCTGTGTGACAGCCCATGTCAGGGCACACAAAGCATGCATCCAGCACAGGCAAACCACTCCCTGGTTCAGCAGCAGGTCTCACTTCCAGTACATTTTTAACCAGCTCTGACATCTACTTGGCCCACCCTGAAAAAAATGTTGGTTACATGGAACAAACACAGGGAACTCACTGCGTTAGAAAACAAAACCTGCTGCTGCTTTTCTCTCCTTTACTCAAAAAACTCATGGATAATTTACTTCATCAGAAATGAGAGAGATTTTTACCTTAAGGCTTTGCCTAGATAATAATAGTAAATAATGGAATCAAACAAAGGAGAAAAAATTTAGAGCCAAATCCACTTGGTAGTGCTCTGTAGAGCTTTAGTTAAGCATTCACATAAAATTCTTATGACCAAGATAGCCTTCTGCAGAAAGGACACATTTGGCATGTCTTTTTCCAAAGACTGGTCTACAAAATCCTACCTTATGGGACCATGAAGCTGCTGCCAAGCAGTTAAAAGAAAAAGCGAGGGGGGAGGGCGGGGAGTGAAAGAAAAGGAAAAAGACTAACTTCCTTTTACTTTTCCAGTCAGTCCCTCCACAACTTTCTGGCAGCAGCAAGGGCGCTGCAGCAGAGCCATGCAGGCTCCCCCCGCCTCGCTCCTTCCCCTGCCCCAGTATGCCCCAACAACCCGCCTCACACTGCAGCAGCGTGTTCATCCTAAGGCAAAAACCCATCAAACTTAATACTTTACTAATTACTGTGGCAGCTTAATAGCACTCCACCATCAGAGAACTTTGTAATAACAGCATTTCTATAAAATTAAAGTGTATTGTACTTCATTAGCCAAGGGTGTTTCTGCAGTGCAGTTATACTTAGCGGAAACAGAAGTCGGTGTTCTACCCAACCCTTTTTAATTAGTCTGTAAGAAAAGTGTTTTGCAATTGTATCCTTAGAACTCCCTAATGATGAGCCAGACTTCACAAAGGCTGTGACTTGGCTAATTTATACAATAGCTAGAGAACTTCAAAAGTTAACCCAAGCTAGTGACATTACTTAGTTCAGTGAAGCGGCTCATTTTAATTGGATTAAATTGTCATGGTTTTTTAATTTCATATTGAAACCTCAATTTATCATTTCCTAATATTTGCCCAAACACTGCAACAGTACCATTTGCATGCCCCATTCCCTCAAGACAGTCTCAGATCCACAGATGGAAAAGCCCAAAACCTTCTGGCCGGCCCTCGCCAGCTCCGTGCCGCGAGAGGGTGGGAGCGCTCGCCGGAGCCAGGCTTTCCCAGAGGTACAAACCGCGGCAACCGAGCTAATTGCATTAAGGAGACGGCCCTGTTAGCGAATACACTTGTGGCGCGGAAGAAGTGTAAACAGCGGCATTATCCCGGGCACCTCGCGGCGAGCCCGTGGGGATGGAGGGTGGCCGGGGGATGGATCGTGCCGAGGACTGGCCGGGCACAGGGGATGGATGGTGCCGGGGGCTGGAGGGAGCCGGGGGATGGAGGGAGCCGGGGGATGGAGGGAGCCGGGGGATGGAGGCAGCCGGGGGATGGAGGCAGCCGGGGGATGGAGGGTGGCCGAGGAATGGAGGGTGGCCGAGGAATGGAGGGAGCAGGGGGATGGAGGGTGGCCGAGGAATGGAGGGAGCCGGGGGATGGAGAGAGCAGGGGATGGAGGGTGGCCGAGGGATGGAGGGCGCAGGGGGATGGAGGGTGGCCGAGGGATGGAGGGAGCCGAGGGACGGAGGGTGGCCGGGGGACGGAGGGAGCAGGGGGACGGAGGGAGCAGGGGGACGGAGGGTGGCCGAGGAATGGAGGGAGCCGGGGACGGATGGTGCCCGGGCTGGCCGGGAGGCGCGCAGCGCTGCGCACCCGCGCACAGAGGGGCGCAGCAGCGCGGCATATCCGAGAGTTTTGGGGAGTCCTGAGCCGCGCAGCCAAGGGGAGTTACTGCCTTTTTTCTCTTTGTGGCAACCGGCCGGGGAGGGTGGATTTTGCAAGGAGAGGCGCCCGCCTCACCTCCGCGGAGCCGGGGGGACTGCGCGGTCCGGGGGCGGCCGCTCGGACGCGGGTGCCCCGGCGGCTCCCGACGCTGGGCAGGACGAGCCCCGAGCCCCGCTCCCGGCCCCTCGGGCAGCCTCCCCTCCTCCAGGCAGGGAGGGACGCACCGAGGGGGCTCCGTGGCCGGCAGGCGGCTGAGTCGTCACGGCAAACTTCGACTGAGGTTCGCTGGAGGGCGGCAGGGTGCTCTGTTCTGGCAGGGTGATCCGCTCGGCTTCGTGGGGGACTTTTTTTTTTTTTTGGGAGGGGGTGGGGGGCGCCTCTTTTTTTTTCTTTTCTTTTTTTTCTCGTGGCGGAGGGAGCGGTGCCTGCTGCTTGCGGAGCGCTCGGCTATCAACAGATGCCCGCGCCGAGCCAGCCCAGCGCCGCGGCGGGCGGCGATGCCACGGGGCAGGGCCGGGGCTGCGGGGGCCGCGGCGGCCGCCCCTCTCCCGCCCCGTCCCGTCC
>JAWWMO010000083.1:128758829-128774432 GCA_035047845.1 Dendrocincla fuliginosa | reverse complement strand
GCTCTGCTGCTGCTGCTGCTGCCGCCGCCGCCGCTGTCCGCTCCGCGCTCCTTCGGGCCCGGTGCCGCCCGCACGGGCTGCAGGCTGCCCGCTCCGCCGCCCGCCCTCCGCCCCGAGTGCGCGGCGGCGGCGCCGCGGCTCCCAGTTAAACCCCGCAGAAATTCCTGCAGGATTACAACACAGATTGGCAGCTCCCCCAGCCAGTGGAAGGAGGAGGCGCGCCGCTGCCGCCGGGCTCTCGCCCCTCGCAAAATCAACCAACTTTCCCCCGCTCCCTCCTCCTCGTTCTCCTCCTCGTTCTCCTCCTCCTCCTCCGCCCCGGTCTCCCCTCTCTCGTCCTCCCCCCCCAGTGGAAAACATGAGCAGCGCCGCGGGCCGACCGAGCGAGAGCTGGCGCGGTATGAAAGCGGGGACGTGGAAAGGCTCCCCCTTCGAAACGCCGGTCTGGCCGCGGCCGCGTTGTCTGTAGCGCTGTTCTTCCGCGGCTTGCACCGCTGCTCCGCGCCACCCTCCCCGGTTCACCGGGGTGGCGGCTTCAAGTGTCGGGAGGGAAGCAAAACGGAGGGGTTAAAAATCGCGGGGAGGGAGGCTATCCCAAAACGCCAGCGCCTTGTGGATCCTCGCTTGGCTTTTTACCTCAAGGTTCAATTTTTATGACTTTCCGCCCTCTACAAGAAGACTAGAAAGTTTTAAGGGTGAGGGGCAGCAAGAAAGAGAGGGCTGCGATTTGTACCTAGTTACATGGATCCAGGAGCTATGTCTTCAAAATAAATATTGCAGGAATTGACAGCACCAAGAATGTGTGCTCCAGACGCCAAAACAAGAAGTCTTGCTACGACTAGTCCACGGTATTTCTCAGCTGGGGAAAATGGTGGTATTGAAGAGCTTAGGAGCCTCAGCCTGATCCACTTGCCTGTGCCAGAGCGTTTCCACCACTGAACGTGTGCATCAGTCATTGGACATGGGAAAGGAGCAATAACCAGGAAAGCAAAATATATCAGTCTCACTCGCAAATTGCCACTGGTGATTTAAGTCAGAAGGTTGCAAGCAGCGTTTTATAGCCCGAATCAAATGGTCACAAAAACCATAATGGTCTCTTTTGTTTAAGCAAAACCTATCCCTCTCAGAGGACCCTGGCCCCGACGGGGGCAAGAAGAGCCCAGGGGGATTCCCTGGGCGGATGATGTTTTTCCATGCCCTTCACTTTCCTTGTCCCATGCTCTGTGGAATACTTTGGCCAACGATTGGTGTTGAGATCCCAATCACCTTCAGTTCCCACTCTGGTTGCCTTACTATGAAAACAGGAATGCCATGTAAGAAAATAAAGTTAACCTGGCACAAGCAATCTCTGACCCCACTCACCACTTTCCCAGCCTCTCCCAGGCAAGCACATCCCTGGCGATCTCTGTGCAGTGTGGGCAGGCACGACTGACTCAGTGCTGGGAAACGGCAGGACCCTTGTCCCCAGAGGGGTAGCCGGCCGTGCCTGGAGTGCTCTTGCTGTGTGCGACCCACTCCCAGGAACGTGATACCTCTCAACAGTTACCACACTTGCTATTTCCAGATCCACCTTCCGGACATGCCGTGTCATTGATTTTGAGGCTGCATTCCCCACTGAAATCCTACCAGATTTTCAGTCATCTGCTTCTTGTTGCTGTCACACACAGAGATTGTTTAATGTATTTCTTATATTAAACAGATTGTTTAATATAATCTTCCTCCTTCAAAGTATGTTGCAAATACTTAGAACCTAATTCTGTGTATCCTCTTCCTTTGCAGGCAGCAGGATTGCAATCCAACTAAGCAACAATTTCAGCACTGTTTGATGTGGGTGCATGAAGTGAAGTGCAGTGAAGCAAAGGGAGGGAAACTGTGTTTGTGCAAAATCTGTAGGACCTCACATAGGTGTGGGGTCTTACAGGCAGCCCTGTCTGCAGGGAGAGGAGATGAAGAGGTTGCAACTTGCCCCAAGTCAAGGCGGAAACCAGCAAAAGCATTCCTTATGCTGGCAGGATCCTTAACAGCAGGAAAACAGAATGCCACATTAGAAACTAGTAACATAAAAGAGTAAATGTGAAGACAGAGATGCTTGTATACAGGAAGCATCCTAAGGGTCGTCAGACATCAAGAAGCAGGTGATTTACTACAGTAGGGTATTTTTTTTAGCATTCAGACCTTACAGGCATGTCTTTAACATATAAATCAAGCTCAGCTTTATTCTCATGTTACAATCCATGATTATCAGGGTTTTGCCTACGTGGTAGAATCTATCAAAATTCAAAATACCCTCTGCAACCAGAGAAGGGAAGGTCTTCCTCAGGCAAAGACAACAGCAACTAATGGGCTCCTCAAGGACCTCCAGTGTCCATATGGGCAGTGCCCTTGAAGGATTAGGGGCTAAGACCTGCAAAACCTCCAAATGCCTGCACACATCCTTAAACATCTCTGGGGACAATTTCTGATGCCAAACATGAAATTAAACACACACATTAATGCTAGAAGGAGCAGAACTAAAGGCCAGAAGCCAGATAGATGATTTGGAAAGACAGAGATGAGCACAAGGAGTAAAGAATAGAAAAGAAGGAATCCTTGTAGGTCACAGAAATAACAAAATATTGTCTTGGAACCCACTTGCTCCCTCCCCACACCTTTGAGTCCTCTGTCTGAGAGTGCTGTATGGCAGTAAGAGGATTTCCACATGTGGTCCCATGGAGAACAACTCTACTACCTTATCACAGCCAAGTGTTCTGTCATCTGCTCCTCTTGTCACCTTTATTTTATAGGTATAGAGGCAAAAGGAAAGCCCAAAACAAAGCTGAAAACATAGGGGTTTAATCCAAAGGAATTATGTAATAAGAACTGCAAGGAGAAGGCAACCAGAGCCAGGTGATAAGATAGAGGTGCCAGGAGAAAGCTGCAGGCCTGGGCATTTCTTAAGCAGACTGTCAAGTAGCTATCACCACACTGCCTTGCCACTCTGAGTGCCCCCAGCAATGGCGTTATCAACTAGAGAAAAGACCCAATGTCTACTAAATTTTAAAATTCAGTGTTGGGTCTCTCTTAAGGGGAAATAAGCCTTCTATATTTCTAGCCTGTGTTCCCAGCTCTGGGTCCTTTGCACTGTGCAGTCAAAGTACTGAATGACTTCACACAAATGCAAGCATTTCTAAAGCTAGGAGTACTGCAGGGCAGAGAGAGGGCTTTGCAGAATCCTTTTAGTGGGATGTGCAATGGAGTTACTGGAATTTTAGGGAAGAGTCATGGTTAGAAAGAGATGGGAGCTGTGCAAAAAACAAGTTTGGAAATCTTGGGGAAAAGTTTTCCAGCCTATGGCACCCAAAATACCATTAAGGATAAGTATGCATCACAAGTTTCAGAGTGCTTCCCAAGTATTCATTTCTGTATGGCCAAGTCCTCCAGATGACTTACACAACCAGCAAGGCTGAGGAAAGACATCTACGTAGGGAGGAGAATTCCTAATCATGCTATTTCTCTGTGAAGATTTGTTCAGTAATACAAGTTGTGATTGAGAACACTTGTCCCGAAGCACAACCCTGAGCCTCACACTGCAGTCAAGTGGGTGACAAGGTGGTGTTGGCTAGAGCTGATGCTTGTTATGTAAATGATCAGTGCCTGTATTTGTGTCCAGGATGGGATAGCCTTGGCATCGCATTCAAAGATCATAAGAGGTGGCAAGTTTTCCCAAATCACTTATTCAAAGAGGGACAGAACCCGTGAAAAGGGAAAAAGCAGCTGGCATTAAATCTGTTTGAACCCACACTGGCAATGATCTGAAAAATTTGTCCATATATGTTGGTGGGACAGTTCATAAAGATTTATTACCACATCCCCAAACTCCCAAATTTCATGCTTCTAATTTAAGAACAATAGAACTGCTCATCTCTTCTATAAAAATGTCTCACTAAATATTTGTAAGTGCAGTTATGTTCATTTCTGTATTGTAGTCTGAATTCAGGGATGTGGTAGGGTGGTACTGGTATTTGTGGGACCACTGAACCACAGGAGAGGTGGCAGAAATTTTTGGTAACATGTCACTGAATTGTTCTTTTTTTTGTATCAGTTCTTAACTGTATAATTACATGAACATGCACCCTTCCTCAACAAGCTCTTTTCCCAAGGGTAGCTCTTCTAAGCATCTCCAAAATACCCTGGGACATCTTTGCTTCTCTTTTGCTATGCAGCTTCTAAATCATAGACTTATGTGGGTTATTTATTTTTTATTCCATCTATATTTTTATTTTGCTCAGATATGACATACAAAATATGTCTGCACAAAACTGAGTATCTCTGATAGCTGAAACAACAGAACAGCAGGAGCTAAGGGCATCACTGAGCAACCAGTGCTTGTTGTGTCTGCTGGGACTGCACAGCTGTACTGTGTGGGGATTATGAGGTGGTTTATAATACCGGGCTTTACATGAATGCAGCACAAGGTTTGAGCTTGGCCTGCAGCAACTGACAACAGAAAGGTGCAGCTGACAAAACTTTGTTTTGTTCCTTTTTCATGGAAAAGTACAGTGGTAGGGAGATCTAGTATAGAAGAAAATAAAAGTCTGGTGTTATGGGCAGAGCACAAGCAGTGGCCTCATACAACATGGTGCGTTAGGTGAAGCAGCCCCAGAGAACCCTGCAAATGGAACTGGCTTGTGTTTCCCCCTGTGTAAAAAAAAAAAGGAGTATTGATGAAAAGAGAGATATGCACCTAGGCTGGGGGCTTCGCTCCAGTGAGGGGATGCAGAAAGGGATGTGCAGGTGCGGTGGGTAGTGCAGAGTTGTGGAATCATCTCATACTCATTGAGAATGGTGTCAGCCAGCTTTCCAGAAGAGTTACTTTCAGAAAGTCCCAACCCCTGCCTAGAGAGGAACATGTGAACCAGTCATTCATCCAGTTTCAAAGATGGCCTTTACATCTGACAATGAAGTCTGGTTTTGACAGCACTCCTAGAGTAGTGCTCGTCCCCTGCTATTCAGCAACTCAGTGAATCTTTTAAATGTAAAATATGTGTCCCGGGTGCCTTGCTGCTTTAAGGATCTTTTTTCCAAGGGGATGCCTACCAAGCACCATAAGTAAAGTGAATGACACCGTTCTGACAGCTAGGACCACCAAAAAATTATGAAACTTGGCCAGAGAAAAACTATTTTCCAGAGACTATTTGTCTCTGGATGTTAACTGCTGTAAGAAATTCAGTGTCACTTCATGCTGGCCTCCTGAACATGGTAAAATTTACCACCCTGACATTCTAGTCAAGGCTATTACCCTTTTTTTTTTTTTTTAATTAGGACAAAATGTACCTTTAAAATAGAAAAGATAATTCTTTATCTCTGAAAGTTTCATTTATAGCCATGGCTCAACATTTGCCTGCAACATTTGCATACCTGAAAGTGTCTCATATGTGATGATCTCTGCAAATGAAATGCATTGTTGATTTAGTTTATTATCCCAAAAGATGATATTGTGGTTAAGTTTTGTATGCAGTACATCAGGAGAAAAATATGGAAGGGTTGAACTGAAATAGATTTTAATTCTGCCAGGTATACCACTGGAGTTAATGAAAGTCAGTTAGACATACATTTGGCTGCTGTTGCTAACTGAATAATACAAGTAATAACAGAGGCATCTATTCAATTCCTGATGAACATGAGTAACTTCCATTATCTTAAAATGTGTGGGAGTTATGAATTATAGGTGCAGTGATTGCCCAACACTTTTTCATTATTATATCTTGTTGTCAGTTGCTTATACATTTGCCAAAGTTTAATGCATCAAGCTGAAATTTTCTGTGCTGGCCATCAACCTCCAAGTGACTTTATTTTTTTCATTTTATTTTTATTTTGCAAGTTTTATCAAAAATGGTGCATCTGTTTCCAAGAGCAAGGTTAGGAGAAAGTATGTTATTTTGTCTACTGTAAGTCAAATACCCTCCATTATTTCTCTGAGAAGATGTTTTACCTCCATGGAAGGAAAGCACAGAAATTTGTCAGAAGGAGTCAATCAAGCACCAGAAATTTGTTTTTCAACGCATTTGGGAAATTATCCTCAACTTTGGACCATGCCAAAGCATTACTGTCTTTGCTGTTTTTACATGCTCAGTAGAGACTTGTTAAATTCTGCCATCTAAAAATCCCATTTAGGCCAGGCATGCTCCAACTCAGAGCCACAGAGATCTCTCTGTGCTTCATCTCCAAATAAAATGGCTGGCTGTAGGGTTCCTCTTGGCACTTGTGAGACAGAGTCTGCTATATATGTCTGTGCAGCAAGGGAGAAGAGAGGGGAATTTGATTTTCTCATGGAGGAATAAAGAGAGGCTTGGCAGTTGTAAGAGTTGAAGACTGAAGAAGATGGGAAGTTATGGAGAAGGAACAGCATCGCAGAAAAACGACAGGTGCGAGGGTGGAGGAAGGCATTGGCACAGAGGGGTGAATGCTAGGGCATGAGACTCTTGGTAGGTGATACCCATGGGGGCATCAAGGGAAGAAAGCAGGGCCACACAGTGTCTGGGGTGGTCGGGACGAGAAGGGGAAGGATACGGTCCTGCCAAAATCAAGATGGTAACTGTCCATCATTGAACAACTGCGTTCTCCTCCAGACCTCGAAATTACACTGCCAAACACAAGGCACCGTGTTCCTTTGCTGTCAGCAAACAGTGAAGGGAAGATGTCTGTCAGCCCCAATGCTCTGCATTGGCTGATCAGTATAAATAATAGGCTTTGTAGTGAGAGATGATGCCAGGAAGGAAGATCCATGCAGCGTTTTGTTGCAGAGGTTTAAAGCTACGGAGACAATGACACAGACAGCTGTAATTAAAGATGGTATCGTAAGGCTTTAGCTGCAAGCACAACCTTAATTCTGATGTTTCTCAACTCTAAGCACTTTGGTTTGTAGCTTAAATGTTTTTATAGCAAAGGTTTTCTTAATGTTGTTCTTAAAATACAATGCCTAACATGTCCCACTTAACTAATTTCCGTTGTCTGGCCCTGGAAATCTGTACTCATATGAGTAATGCTTGCAGACATGAAAAAATCACTGCAATTAATTGACACCACTTATCACCTCCTAACTTATGGGAGTAAACATATCCTGAGGTACTTGCCCATATAATTCACTGAACATGCTAAAGTTATTCCAGATTTTTTTTGTAATCAATGAAAGTATTTTAAAGCAGTATTTCTACCTCTCGACTGCTCATGCTTTGTTGTTCTGATATAAATATATTTTAAATAAACATATATTCCAAGAGCAAGTGAGCATCTCTCTATGTCAAGTCTTATTACAGCTCTCTGGGTTTTTTTTGCATTTCTGTTTCTCTCTATTGGTGTTGCTTTTACATTCTTAGGATGGAACTGGATCTGGAGCCAAAAGAATAAAATAAAGATGTGTCCAGGTTGTGCATGTTTCAGCATATTTATTCCAATTTCAGGATATACATCCTGTGAGCATCAAAACAAATTAGTCTACAGTAAAAGGAGAGCCTACGGTCTGTTTCCAAGAGAAAATGCAGCTGGACTTTTCATACTAGAGGAAAAGCTTAATTTTCATGCAACAAGCTTTTATTTTTTCGGTCTAACTGAAAACTCCTCTTGTATGTAGAAAAGGCTGCTTATTAGGGGTGAAATGAAATAATAACCAAGTCCCTCAGAGCTTGCAGAACAGTCTCCAGGGGAAGTCTGGCACCCAGGCGCAAAAAGCCACCACCTACCACCATGAGATGATGCAGTGTGAGACTTCTGCTGGCTGAAGTATCCCTCATTTTGGGTTTCTTAAATCAAAGGGTAGTACACGCATTCTTGATAATGGCCAACTTTCTAATGACAGTAAAATGGAAGTTATGCAGGGCTGCAAGCAAAGGATGGATTCTGAGAAAATGAGTTCTAAGCATGTGATTGAACAGTGGTAGGCTTAAGGTCTTAATTCTCCTCTCCTACTATGCAAAGTAGGAGTAATTCATTTGTAGTCAGTGACACTACAGAGGTGTAAAACAGCATTAGAGGAGAATCAGGCCATTGTACTCTGCAAAACTTACTGATAAGACATTAATTACTAAAGAGAAAGTGCCATCAAAGTATTTTAAATGCTTTGCAGAATTCAGGAGACCAACTCATTAAATGCTATGTCATACAGGGAATTAGTTCCAAATTTGTGAATGTGGAGAAGGCAAATGCTGCACTACAGATAAATGAATGATCATCTTGAAAGCCTTCTTCAGAAAGCCACTTTCTTTCGGAGGGGTGAGCCAACCCCACACATTACATCCAGAGATGTGAAACAATTCCAGATAAAATAAATCACCCTGAACCTTGGTCCATCTCACATACTGAATCCCAGCCAACTGCGGTTGTTTAAGGTTTGTAAAAGTTCACTGGACTCCGTTTCCTGCCCAGCCTGTCTCCCCTTCCTCCCCTCCACTCATAGCTCTCATCTTAGGTCAAGCCAGTCTTGGAAGCAGAAAAGCTAAACATCAGTCAGACAGCACCATGTGCGGTCTTTCTAACTGAACACCCAGCTAAAGTGCAAGAAATCTCAGTGGGGAAAATCCCAACTCCAGGGATATGATAAAATCTATGGTAAAATTCTCATTTGGTCTCTACAAGGGCAAAATTTTACCCTCATCCTCAGGATAATCCTCAGATCATTTTTCAGACTCTGGTTGCTGAGATAGGGGGACCAAAGTTTTGAAGATTCTGATGTCTTTTTGAACAAAAGCCCTGAGTGGTTAAAACCCATGAAACCCACCATGGAGGAGATGAAGCTTGTTAGTATACAAGAAGGAAAAGCAGAGGAGTTATTAAAATTACCATGTCACAGTGCTGCGTGCCCCAGCAACCACATGTGCTGTGTCCTGCTGGGGAACCCTGGATGCTGAGGCTCATAATCCAGCATCATTGATGTCTTGAAGGCACATTTTTGCCCCAGGCTTTCTCCTTCAGGCGTGGGCAAAGGCCTGTGGCAAGATGCCGGGAGTCAGGCTTCTTGGGGCTGAGGTCCACATCAAGCTATATGATGGGATAAGGGAAGCAGAACAAGATGCACTTGTCACATGATCCAAGGGCAAGGTGAGGATGCCAGAACAATATGTCCCTAATACATGACCTGTGTGCAACACTGTCCTGTGATCTGATGGGGTGACTGCATTCCTGTCACGGGATCTGTGTGAAGGAGAGTCCTTTTGAATGTCTCCTAAATCCCAGCTCTTTCTTGTCACCATTATTCAAACCCAGCCACTCGAAGCAGGAGAAGATTCATGCTACGCTGTTGGCATCATTGTGTACTGATCATACTTTGGGACTGGTGGCAGGAGCTGAAAAGGATTATTCACAGTCCCTTGGGCTGCCAAAGAGGCCATCCACTGCAGAGCAGCAGGAGTGGTTCCCTGGCTCCCAGGAGGATGTGTCTGCCAGAACAGCAATGGCCTCAGCTACAGGACTTGCCTTGCCATCCCCATTCAGATCTGGGCACCTGCAGTTCAAATTTCTGGGTGACAAGAAGCATAACAGGTACATAGCCATGGTCAAAGTGGTCATGAGAACACAGTCTCACTCCTTAAAACAGGGATAACTTCTGCATTGGCCAGAGACTGCTCCTATCATGTCTCTCAGGGAATGGGGGTGCAGCCTCACAGATATAATTTCCAGTTTGAGTAGCACAGCGAAGCTGCTGCCTTTCCCTTGAACTTTGGGTTGAATGTTCTCCTACTACCAGATAGTTCAGATTTCTCCTTCCCCATGTAATCTTTGAGTTTCTCTGGTTAGGCTGCACTTGGTTTGGGCACTGTGGCTGTCAATCCTGTGGTATAATTCTGGACAATAGTGCAGAGGATACACCTACAAAGAATCAAAGAGATCAAGCCTCACCAAGTGAGTCTCTTACAGAGGCACACGGGCGAAGTATTTGGAGGTGCAAAGTCTTAGACCCAGTATAGAGATTGACCTGGAGGGTGTTAGAAGAGGGTAGAGGGTTTGGTCGTCCTGTTACAATGGTAGCAGTAGCTATGAGCACCCTAGTGTCACACGGTGTTGCTCACTGAGGCAGCCTGTGCCCACCCTGGCTGATCACAGGTGTTTGAGACCATGGGGGGAAGGGAAGTGTGTGCCTTTGCCCAGAGAGATGTACAGCATGAGGTCCTTCAATGCAGATAGCCACTGGCTACCAGGAGCATGGCTGGCCTGGCCTGTGTTGCTTGTGGTTCCCTGGGGGCAGCAAGAATATGTGATCACGGTGAGGTGTGAGCCAGAGAAACCACCTAATGATTCTGGGCAGGACAGAAGTCAAGACACATATCAAAGGTCAGCAAAAGGCTTAGACGCAGCCACAATGGGCTCAATTTATCAAGTGGATTAATTGCAAGCACTGCCTGGAGCAGTCAGTCATCACGCTACCTCCTAGCTCCAAGGCTAGCCAGGAGAGTGTACTTATCCAGCAGCAGGTCTCAGATGGGGGAGCCAGAGCAGAAGAGCATCTGTTTTGTGTGAGTGATATATTTTGAATTCAAATCTACCTGGGTTCTATTTTAATGGTAAATATATACTAAATTGGGGAAGATCTTAGAGATACCCTTTTACAGTATTTGCAAAGGCATCTTTTCAAAGCAGGCCAAAAAATGGATGAATAGTACAAAATAAAAAAGAATTAAACCAGCCAGCATCCAAGTCATGGCTGCGCTGCTGCAGTGTCCCATCACTGGGCATCAGCTTACTGGAACTCTGTCCGTTCCAGTGTTTTGGTAAAATACTGCATAGGGAATGGTAATTAAACAGATTCTGATGATGGTTTTTAACACATGCCAGCTGGCTCCCAGCCAGTGTCGGAGCAGAAACATTGTGCAAACTCATGGTCAATGATGACTTTGATCTTTGAAGGGCTTTGTAGTGGCGGAAGGAAATGGGAGGATAGGAGGGAGGGAGAAGGATGCAAGCACTGGGGAGAAAAAAGACTAATATGTACTGGAGTGGGAATTATCACCTTGACAAAGGCAGTGGGTGCTTTCTTCCTTCCCCTTTTTCTTTATGTGGGGTAATAGGCACAGCCATAGACTTTATCATAAAGGCTCATGTTTGTTAATGGCAACCCATATGAACAACAGAAATCCCTTGAATATTTCCACGTGTGCATCATTGAGATTACTCTGTCAGTGTCTTTCTCTGCATGCTGGGTTGCAGTGGCTGGCCCTGACAGCACATTAAGTTGCAGTGGACACTGTACAGTGTTGGAGTCCTCCAGGACAGAACCCAGCACAAATGTGAAGAAGAGGTCTTCTGCAGCCAAAAAAAAACCCCATAAACACATGCTATTAACATCATCTGCTTAGAAATTGTCTGAAATGCAGCAGCTCTTTAGGCACAAGGGAGATCATTGCTTCTGTCTCACAAGGTTCACTGTTCAGATGTTTCATGAATAAGGATCAGGCATATCTGGCAGGAATGAACAGAGAGGGATATTTCTACAGTTCTGCCAAGTTAGTTTAAGTTTGGTATGACTTTCCCATGTTAACAGCAATAGGCACAAAGCAGGAGAATCAACATTGTCCTTCCTAAGCCTTAGAGACATGCAGATGTTTTAGGTAGATGATGTTGCTGATTTCCAGGTGTGATGCCAGCTGTGCTGTGGTCAGCAATGAGCTGTGCTGGAGGGCTCTGAATATTGGCATGCTCTCCCTCAAGTAAGCCTCATTTCAGAGATCACAGATGATTTTACTCTATTATTCTTAGGAAACTCTTTAGAGAAGTAGGATTTGCTTGACAGTACAAGATGCAATGCTTCTGTAGCAGCACAGGAAAGCTAGAAAAACTTGCAAATATCTTCACATTGAAAAAAATATCTACTTGCCTTCCAAATTCTTCACTAATGATGGTGAAAATCACCTATGATTTTTCCTTCTTTCTTGTTTTGTCTAATGAACAACATTTTAAATTCATTAACTTTCAACTCTGGAGGGACACATTTAGCAGCCACTGGGTTTTGATGTGACTCCTAAGAATTTCAAAGAAAAAAGTCCTTAATGAGTTCTCCTGTGCTTTTGCACACACAGATTATGCTGGCTGTGAGAATAACCTTTATTTTGGTTCAAGGGCTCCAGCAGACAGATGAATTAAGTAACTAACCTTGCATCAGCTGAGCTCCTAGAGATGTCAATAATCATTTATGTGCACCCCTCACCTGCTCTAATTGCAAGGTGAGGTGACTCACCTTGAACCCTGGTGTGAGCATTTTAAGCTAAAGCATTTCCTCCGGAACTGAATGTCAGTAGTTCGGCTTTGTATCTGAGTCACAAGAGAACAATAAGCTGAAAAAGACAACCGTGTTGTTTACAGGATACCATTTGGCCCCACTGCGAGAAGACCTTGAACTAGAATGTAAGTACAAGCAATCTGCAAATCATTCTTGCGTTTTATACCAACCAGGTCCTCTGTGTGGACATATTTAATTGATTTACAACTTACTAATAGCAAAGAAATTGATGTCAACCAGTTATAAAACAATTTAAGTGTGCAAGAGATATTTCATCCTCTTAATTAAAAACCTATTAATTAATGGGTTTTTTTGCTTTTATGAAAAACATATTGCAAAGTTCTTCATATAGTATAACTGAGCACTGAGAGCAAAAATGCCCGTGGCATTGAATGCTCCAGCAATATGCAGAAGTACAAATTTCATGCCCAGAATAAAGATCCTGGCAAGTACATCCACCATGGACTCTAAGGTAAGATAATTTCCCATGTGCTCCTCCAACGTGCCTCACATAATCTGTGCATCTTTCCTTTCTGAATTTGGTTGTCTGCTGAGGCAGGCTTGGAGAGATATGAGAAAGGAGGGCAGCAGGATCTCTCCCTCAACATAATAGAGAACCCCCTCAATGTATCCACTTGGTCTTACTGTTGGCTTGCAGGAAAGAGACTTGAAATCACAGCAGGACTAACTAAAAAGCACAGCCTCTTGCTCATTATTTCAGTGCTATGACAAAACCCTTGTTTAAAACACTGTGAACAAAGAGCAGCTCTAGCTGCTTCAGTGGGAAATACTGAAGCAGGTCAGTAGCCACTGCTGGAGAACGAATCTCTTCCCACAGGGCTCCCAGCTCCCCCTACTCCCAGGTCAGCAGCCAGGCCCCTGACACAGAATAATGCCCCTGAATTCTGCCCACCCCACAAGGAGCCGGAAGGCAGCCCTGAAGCCCAAACAAAAGAGTAACTCTGTTTCGGAGGGCACATGGGTGCCTCTGTCCCAGCACTGCCTGGTCCCGGGACACTGCTCCCAGCACTGCAAGGAGCTGCTGGTGCTGCAGGGTTGCACTGCAGCTGAAGTATTGGCCACCTGCATTTTTAATTGGATTTTTCCCAGGTGGATAGACACATGTATACACAGAGAGATAATAGCCACTAAATAACCACCTTACAGGTCATTGATTAACCTTGTGTTTCACGGGTACATGTAGAACTCACAGGT
Source organism: Dendrocincla fuliginosa (assembly GCA_035047845.1). Classification (NCBI taxonomy): domain Eukaryota; kingdom Metazoa; phylum Chordata; class Aves; order Passeriformes; family Dendrocolaptidae; genus Dendrocincla; species Dendrocincla fuliginosa. The sequence continues at coordinate 128,760,973 of JAWWMO010000083.1, read as the reverse complement.
TTTACAGAAGCAACAGGAGCTGATAATAAATGCTGCATCCTGTGATGGGCACCTGCTCTCAGTAACTCCAGTAACACAGCTGCCATAACTGGTACTTACTGCCTGTGCTCTTTTTGGAATGACCCTCCACTTAAAGGTATTGCATTTGACTCCTAGAGATGCCTATGGCAGCTTCACAGGCTTGATATGGCAGGTGGCTCAGTCACTACCTGGAAAGGCACTTGTAGGCATTTATCCATCCACAGCTCATTTTCCACAGCAAAGCGTGGTTTTGCTAAGTGAAGATAGTAAGGCAGAGCATCTTGGTTGAAATCAAGGACTGGTTTACTGCAAGTGCAAAAGGGTAACAGGGTCAAGATATTGGGTCTTCTCCAGCCACAGCCAGTGAAGTCACTCTCACACCAGCCAGCCCTGGGAGGTAGGGATGCAGGGAAGGCCTCATAGCTGAGCAGAAGTACGGGCACAGTTGTGCTGCTCACAGGCAGCCGAGGCTGTGTGCTGTTGTGGGAGGGTGTTCATGGTACAGGTGGGGAGTGGCAGCCACACCGGGGTTAAAATAGTCCTGTTGCAAGACCTCAGCACCAGACTAGGAGTTCTGACCTCTCGCCTCTGCTCTGCCAGGACCACCTAGTATGAGACTGAGCCTTCAGGTAGCTCAGCTGCAGGTGGAGAGAGAAGGGAGGGGAACACTTCTCCACTGCATGGGAAGGAATGGGGGACAGCTCACTGAGGGCTGAGGATATCATGTACCAGCAGCAAGGCAGATGCAGCTTCAGGTTTTGCTGGAAGTCCCAATATGTACAGTTAGGGATTCAACTCTGCATCCCGGTGGAGAGCTAGGCAAAGCTCACTAAGAGCAGCATTCCCTGATGGGCTAAGTATATTCCTTGATGAGTTAGGTATTATTTTTCAAAATACTTGCTGAAACTAGAGTCGCCATTTTGCTTGGAAAACCAGATTACTGCTACTCTTATTCTTCTGGAGTGCTGCTCTGTCCATGTGAGAGGTGAAAGGGAGGTATTTTCCTAGGAGATATTTAGGAGATATCTTTCCTAAGAGATATTTAGTCACAGTTTAAACAGACCTTGCTTTTTCAGTGGAGTGTGATGGCTCACAGAAAGTTACTCCTCCCTTAATGAGTCCCTGGGGATCCAGTGGTGTATTTTTTCAAGATCTGTGATGCACATATGTATCTATATGGCATCCTCCCAAATCCTTTCAAAGATAAAATGTGAGATGAACATCTGGTTCACACTATTACAATCCTTATTAAACACTAATTTCTTCTCCATAAAAGCACCATCTGCCACAGCTCGAGCCCTTGTTTTCTAACATGGATTTTTCTTCAGAAGTACACCGTGAAATAAATCTTTACCAGTTACAGTCCCCAGAATTTCCTCAGATGAAAAAGCGCAGTGACAGTAGTAGACTCCAAAAATTGATTTGCTTCAAAAATCCTATGTTATTATTTAGCTTGGTAAAAAAACATATTATCAAGAATACTAGGTCACTTTACATTATGAAGAGTTCACTTAAGCATTTTGATAAATCCTTTGCTGAAGGATTTGATACTTTTTCAGCAGATTAGAACACTACATCTTCAAGCCTTAATAGTCAAGGTGCAGATTTAATAAAGTCTCTCTTGTTTGTCACAAAAATTCTGGGAGAGACAGCTCATTATAGACACTAGAAAGTTAATTTTTACTCCGGTTCAGTCTGTCTTTATGACCTTTGTTCTTCAGCCCAGTAGTTCTCAAAAACTGGGAGATGAAAACACCTCTGGAGCCATCAATCATCTACTGTCTTGTTCAGAGGCAACAGCATTCCCTGCATTTCCCGTGGTCCTGAGTCTCTCATGCCTTGTATATGACATTTGGAGATTCACCCCACTCTGCTCATGAGCTTGAGTGTCTAAAAGGATTATACTCTCCTGGGCTCTTAGGTCCTTATTCTTGCCTGTTACTAAAGCACATCTAAATAAATGCTATTAAGAGGCTAAATTCAATTTGCTGTCTCTTGGTGTTCCGGTATGACCTCAATGAGAAGCTGTGTGCACATCACTCTGTGCCCAAGGAGCACCATACAACCAATGCCTTCAAAGGGCTTTGTGAAGTGCTACATGCTCCAACCTCTGCAGTCCATCC
>JAWWMO010000083.1:128691183-128749216 GCA_035047845.1 Dendrocincla fuliginosa | reverse complement strand
AGGGAGACTACAGTTCTCCACTCATCAAGGGCATTGTGAAGAACATATCATGAGCATGGAGGGTGTCTGTCATATCCCTACTCAGAAGGCTGCTGGTTTGGAGTAACAAAGAGTGACGGTGATGCAACAGGATGAACAAGCCATCAGCTGGAAAGAAGATGGACTTCTCTTGCATTGAAGGTGGAGAAAGTGCTTGAGGGTGCTTGCTCAGTTTGTGTGAAGATATCACCTTGGGTGGGCAAAGTTCCCAAATCCTGAGAAGGGGAAGAAATTCTCCTGAGACAGCCACTCTGCCTGAGAAGGCTTTGGAGACAGCGGTGGCTGCTGGTGTCCTCGTGCCTAGAAACATGGTGTGATGTAACTACAGAACTGAGCTAATGAACTCCCTCCCCAAAGACATGAGGCAAACTTTGCAGGTCATGAGACTGGGCAGCTGCTGCCCATTCTTGGGCCAGGAGCCTGAAGCCCACCAGAAATACCAATGCTGGGCAGGAAAAGGCAAGAAACTCCTGAGCCTTCACTGGTATCTTGGGCAAATATGACAAATGATAAGGTTTTTCATATGTGCTAGGACTATTGTTTTGCCAATATTAATATTAGTGACCTTTTGGTTTGGCTGAGAAGGGCAAGGAAGAGGCTGGTGACAGCCCAACAAAAAATCCCACCAGAGTGGGTTGCTGTCCTTTGCAGCCACTCATGTTTGGTTGCCCTTGTTAAGTCACCATGACTCAGACTCAGCAGAAGCAATTCTGTGTTGATTCTATTGCTAAAAGGGGTTTCTAAGCAGCACCTCTATAACCTGCTTATATTTTTATGTATGTAAATACATAAATGTATTGCACCAGCTCAGGACAAACTATGCAAAAGCCATAGGTAGAGCATCTGTTAGCCCAAGCACTTCAGCAGAGTTGGAAAAGAGATGTGACAAGAGATGCTGGGGACTGCACTCGTCTTGCAAGGGCTCCTTGGAAGATGGTTGTTGGTGCTGTTTGTGAAGTTTATGATAGTGCCATATCCTTGATGCAAGGTAGTCCATTAAATATCAGATGACAAATGAATGATTTGTAAATGCTGTGTGCTGCAGAGAGACTTCTGCTCATTTCCTGTGTGAAACTGTTTATTTATATCCTACAAAACCTGTAGACTGGAAATCCAGGCTTTTAAATTGATCACAATTCTTCCATCACAGCAGGATAGCCATCATGTTCCCCACAAAACCATCTGTGTTAATAAAAATACAACATTAAACCCAGGCCTCACAATGAAAAGTCCTCTTAGTTTCATTTTTTAAACCTTCTTCATTGCAATAGTGATAGTCTTCACTTCCCTCTTGCTTACTGGTACTGAGTCCATGTGTGTCTGCCACACTGGTTTAATTTTCTCCTTGGAATATGAATAAAATTGACTATCAGAGATACGTTGTTATCAAGCGGTCAAAGAAGGACTTTTCCATGGTATGATAGCTACTGCTGCTGCTGCTTTCTTCCATCAATCTGAATTTTTAACTCTTCTCTTTAAGATGGACTGGGCACCAAAGGCTGGAAATTATTTTGGGGTGCTGCAGGGTAAGAGGTTTCAAGGATATTTGGCTATAGGAGTGTTGACCTGCTGGAGGATAGAAAGGCCCTGCAGAGGGATCTGGACAGACTGGATTGATTGGCCAAGGCCAATTTTATGAAGTTTCACAAGATGAAGTGACGAGTCCTGCAGCTGCGTGACAACAACCCCAGACAGCACTTAAGGCTGGGAACAGCATGGCTGGAAAGCTGCCCAGAAGAAAAGGACCTGTGGGTGCTGATTGACAGCCCACTAAACATGAGCCAGCAGTGTGCCCAGGTGGCCAAGAAGGCCAGTGGCATCCTGGCCTCTGTCAGCAAGAGTATGGCCAGAAGGACCAAGGCAGTGACCTCACTCAGCACTGGTGAGGCTGCACCTTGAGTGCTGTGTTCAGTTCTGGGTCCCTCAATTCAAAGAGACATTGAGGTGCTGGAGAAAGTCCAGAGAAAGACAACAGAGCTGGTGAAGGGTCTGGAGCACAAGTTTTATGAGTAGCAGCTGAGGGAGCTGAAGTTGTTTAATGTGGAGAAAAGCAGGCTCAGGCATGACCTTATCTCTCTCTACAATTACCTGAAAGGAGGCTCTAGAGAGGTGGGCGTCAGTCTCCTCTCCCAAGCAGCAAGTGATAGGACAAGAAGAAATGACTTCAAGTTGCATCAGGGGAGATTTAAATTGATATTAAGCAATACTTCTTCACCAAAAGGGTTGTCAGGCATTGGAATAGGCTGCTTGTGGTAGTGGTGGAGTCACCTTCCCTAGAGGTATTTAAAAGATGTAGATGTGGTGTTCAGGGGCATGATTCAGTTGTTCATTTGGCAGTGTCAGGTTAGTGGTTGGCCTTGATGATCTTAGAGGTATTTTCCAACATTAATGATTCTATAATTCTGTTTGTTTTCAACATCTCTTTTCTTGATCACTCCCCAGCTCGTAGATCAAAAGGCAGCATGGACCAAGGAAAACCCCTTTGGGTTTTGTCAGCACTGTAGAATGCAGAGCAGCCCAAGCAACTAGTAAGAGCCCTCAATGTCTGCAGGCAGCCCACATGCCTGAAACTTCACTCCTTTCTAAGGCCCTGAACCCAGCTGGGGCATCCCCACAGTACAAGCTTGAAGCTTCCATGTGTCAATGAAAATTGAGTCTTTTGCAGGGAAGAAAAATTTGGATTTGAGTCTGTGAACATCCTCTGAGTCCAGTTCTTTAGGTTTCCAGTCGGCAATTTTGCCTTGGATTTCATCAGGGATTTGTCTTGATGCTCTCTGGGTGATTTTCTTGGCTTTACTTGCTGGTGTCAGGACTGTGGCTAGAGGCAGATTGATTCTCTGATGTCCTTGCAAATGAATTAAAAAAATCATTTCAAATATAGTTGAGAAAGGTTTTTCAGGTTCCTGTGAATAGCGACCTTTCAATGCTAAATGATTCTGGCTCGAGATCTTTTTCTTGAAAATGCCTTGAAAATAAATGCACAGAGTCCCATAAAGTCATTTAACTTGAGTAAGACTGGATGCATAATTGCTGTTCATAATAAATGAAATTAATAAATGATCAACGAAAGAGGTTTTAGCAGTAGCTCTGTTTTAATTTTCAAAATAGGAAATTGCATCAAAGAAGAGAATAGAATTACTTCGCTAACACAGAAATTACAGGAATGGATTTCCCCCTCCTTTGCACAGACCTGGAGTCCCTCTGTGTGAGTGTGGTATCAGGAAGAGGAGAGCCTAATTTACAGATTAGGCTGTAAGTTAACAACCAAACAAAAGCCTGCTGCAGTCAGTAGAAGATTTACTTCAGGATGTGTAGCCTTAGACTTCTAGATGCACGTTTTCCTTTAAAGTAATCGCACGCCAGTCAATTGTTTGTGTGTGTATGTATGTGTATGTGGACCAGATGCACAGATTTGCAGACCCCAGAGAATTTCAATGCTTTCAAAGGATGTGATGTAAAATTATGTACACTAAATTTATTTCTTCCCATGCAACTGTGTACAATTCGTTCTAATAGGAACTAGACACTTCCTGCATGTCTGTTTTTTAATGGAATCTTCTAAGTTTTATAGGGGCCATATTTAGCTGTACATCCTCTCAACTGTTAACTGTATTATCCTTTTAAGGAAGTCATTAGCTGCTCACTAAACACTCTTCCTATAGTGGTTTTACAATGCATGCACATTGAAATGTGGTTCTCTGTGGGCTAAATAACTCTCTGCAATAAAAGAGTATGTATGTATGTGACTAGAATAAATGAGGAGAACCTCTAAAATGTATGGTACAATTAGAAAATAATTCCTTCTCTGCCCCCCAACAGCTTCTAACACAAACTTCATCCATTTTAACAATTTCCTCTTTTTAACAATTGATTCCAGGACTACTGCTCATACCTCCCAGAAATTATATTCTGCTACATTTTTGTTTCAACTTGAAGGAGAGGAAGGATTTTCACATGTTGAGTGGTTCAGCATTTGCAGCTGAAGCTGTTTTCTTCCTTGCGTCATTCTGGACTAGCTCCTACATTTCACCTCACACCATTCTGTTATGCTTTCCATGTACAAAGTGGAACCATCAACTTTCAGCCTAAAAGGTCTATTTTAAGATGAAGGGGAAATAGAATGAGGAAGATCATAAGTGAAGGCTCTATGAAGAAATTCACTGCACTTCCTCTTTATGAAAATAAGCTGCGGGCTGCTTCTGGCAAATATGAGGTTTGTTTTAATGTAACTGTACAGAAAAGACCTTACTCCTTGAACCAGCCGCAGTTTTGCTCTGTGAAGTCTGTATAAAGTTTACATGGAAATTATAAATCAGGAAGAGATAGCACTGAAATAAATGGTCTCTACTTCCTATGGCATAATGATATTGTACTGTGCCAAAGTCTGGGTTATATTTTTGCTGTATCTCTAATGCACTTAAATTATCAAATGCCAAGAAATTGGAATCTGCATTCCTTCCTTAGCTGCATCCGCTGCCTTTACAAAAGCAAAAAAAAAAAGCCCCCAGCAATTCTTACTTTCCAATGTATGTGTTTTCTTCCTATGTTTTGTGGCTCTTCCTCACCTAATCTAGACTTGTGGAAGTATTTGAGCAGGTGCCCAAACAATTTCAAGCATTCCCACATCAGGAGAACTTCCCTTTCTGACTCTGTGGACTTTGTAGCCCCTGGAGACAGGTCGGTGATAACAGGAACTGCCCATGGGCTCACATAATCCACCTACTCTGCTGTTCACTTCTGTTGACTTCTCCCGCAGCAGTGGTAGATTTCAGATAAAAATAAATGACTGAAAAATAATTAGTCTACCTTACATTTTGAGAATTTTGATGCTTGGGCTCTTTCCTCCTGTCTGAATCTGTCATGGAGAAGTCAAGGACAGATGGGTTCACAACACTAGTGCAGGAACAAAATGCCGAGGCATGGACACGTAAATAAAATCTGCTGTCCAAGTTGGCTGGCAACATGCATTTGGAGAGAGAAACAAAGAAGTGGCCATGGAGGATGAAACCCGGACAATGCATGTGCTCAGAACAGGCTGATAATGTGCCGTGGGAGGGTATTCGTGTGTGTCTATATACAGGGGAAGAAGAAAAGCATGAGCAACCAGATCTGCTGGGACCAGCCCAGCAGGACCAGGTTTCCCAGCCAGTTGCCCAGCCCAGGCACGTGGGTACTTACAGTCAATGCCAGGGTTTCTAAGCTCATCCTAGAATGCTGGTGGCATTGTGACCTCAGCGTCACTTGTGATCGCTCCGTGTACTCTGACTAGTGGAGGGAGCAGAGGAGTGAGAAGTAGGTGGTAGGTCTTGTCTGGCAAAAGAACACCTCATGCACTCTCAGGGTCTGCAAAGTGAAGGGGCCACACCACATCGTTCTTCCCAAAACTGCAAATCCCGAGAGTCAGATAACTCTGAAAATTCGGAGCAAAACATGAAAAGACTTCTGAGAGAGTTTTTCCTTCCTCTGCATTTTTAGGAGGTGTGACCAAGCTCTCAAGGTTGTTAGCCTAACATTTGGCATCCATTTCAAAAATATTTATTTTCATCATTCAAGTAAACAGGATCTCTTTTTTCCCCTCCCTTCTAAAAGAAAAAAAAATTGACTGATATATTTCTAGGAAATTAACAAAGAGCAGGAGTGTATACAAAGCTAAATATGTCTGCTTCCCATAAAGCTCTGTGGCGTTCAGGTATTTGTAGGACTCAGTTATTTATGAATGAAAACAAGGCAAATTCATTGATTTCAACATGCCTCAAAACAAAGAGTCCTGGAGGAATAATGTAAGAACAATGAAAAGAAAATATTTCAATTTTTACAAAAAACTAATGGAAAAAACCTACTTCCCAAAAAAATCCCCAAGCTGCTTTTTGAGGAGGAATAATAAGATCTTAATTTTTCAAAAATTCTCCTACATTTTGTTATACTAGTTGGGAACTACATCCCTTGATGGAGCAAGGAAAATGTCAGGATGGCCATGTGTGTAGCAGACATGATCCCAGTTGCACAGAGGGCTGTCATCTGCGTGTTAGGCTTCCAAGGGAAACCCAGGGGCCTCATTCACAGCCTGGACCAAACAAGGCCCTGCATAAACTCCCTGAGACATGCACAGCCAATTTACTTTTAAGAGCAAAAGTATACAAGTTGTTTTTATTATACAATAGGAAATGGATGTGGAGGGTATGGTTTTGATTAAGGAGCAGTTTACCTCTATTACATGCAGGAATAAATGACTACACAGAGAATGGAGCAATGGGAAAAACAGTCTTTTTGATGGAGGTCTTCAGTCTAAAAACCAGAGTTTGGTGTTCAGGGTAAAGGCAGATCCCTGCATTGTGGAGCTGATGGAGGAACCGATGTGTGCTGATTCTTGGCAGATGCAGAGATTCAGACCACCTCGCTGCTTGACCAAAGGCTTCTGACAATAGTCTTCAGAACCCTCAGGAAACTGCAGGTTTGGTTACAAGAAAGGAAACAAAACACAACTTTTTGCAATAGAGGAAGGTCATCAAGAGACTTTAGCAATTTGTGGTGGGACCTGCTGTTCAACAGACTCATAAATGACCTAGACAAAGAGGTGGGCAGAAAGATGAGACCATTTTCTGATGATAGTAAGTATTCATAATACCAAGGCACCCTGCATTCCCTGGGACAGAATTACGAAGTTTAACCTGATGCATAAAACACATAAGATATAAACTCCCGAACTTGTGTCTCCCTAGCAGCAGTGCTGGTAGCTCTAAACTACCAATGGGGTGTCGTATGCATAACTACACTGTAAATAGATTTATTTCAATTTATCTTTTAATTAAATTCATGTCTGTAAGCTGCAAAAACCAAACACTTCCTGGAGACTCAGAAGAGCTGTGCTGGATGGAATGATGTTCTTCAGCTTTGAGTCAGATCTCATGGCTAGTGAAAGAGTATGATTAAGAAAGACTCAAACATCTGGAAAACAGCTGATGATGATGTTCCCCCAAGAGACATCATCAAAATATCCTGAAGGAATATTTCTCTTGCAGAAGCAAGGCCAGTATTGCACACAGAGAAGTAATATTTCTTGGGAAAATAAAAAAGTGTCCCTGTCCAAAAGTTTTTTCTTCTCCCTATTAAAATTTAAGAACAAAAATGGAAACAGCAATTCCTCCTTTTTCGGACAATGAAAACAAATGCTTACTAATATCTCCATATTTAGACAGGACAGCATACTTGGGAGATATAGTCACTCATTTGGTATCAAGGGCTCCTTTGTTTTCAGAAGCAAAAATAGCATTTGAACAACTCTCGTGGACACTTCAGCCTTCAAGCATAACATGGCTGTAATACAAAATTGCAAGTAATTCAAACCTCCTTTGAAATTTATATTGAGATCCAGCTCTTTGAAATGTTGCTGAAGATGTTGATTCTGAAGGGGTTTGCAGGGTGTTTGGGTGAACATCAGCCAAGTCCCCTTGGGTTCATCCTTGGAGCTGCCCTTCTGAGCAGTGCAGTAGCTCAGGTGATGGCCAGCAGCCTTCCACAGGACCACCCTCATGAGTCTTGCTTCTTAATTGGACAGAGACAACTACACATCATACCTGCACATCAAAGTTCCTTCCCACAAAGGAACAGTGCCCTGCCACTGTCGTCTTTAAGGCCCGAACTCATTTCCTCCCTGGCAGACTTAGACACTTGCTCTTGTTCAGCGTCACAGGGCTCGGCTCTGCCCTCCATGGCCATGTGCTGCATGGGATGGCACAGAGCCACCTGCATCAATCTCCAGCACAGCTCAGTCCAGGACGATGAGCAAAAGGTGGCTCTCAGCTGGCCTCTGCCATCCGGACAGAGCCATGCCTTTTCCTACCCACTCTATGCCTTGTCTTTTCCCTTCAGGATATAGACATCCCCTCTCAGCTGGTGGTCAATCCACCTTTTGCAACAGTTTGTCACCCTCATTATCACCAAGTACTGTGATGTATTGGGTGAGAAGCAATACTTGGAGAGCAAAGTCTGCTTGAGTTTTGCTTGAAGACCTGCTGTACGAAAGAGAAGATTTTATAGCGATGCAGAGTTGTAATAAATACCTCACATCAGGAACAGCAGCGGACAGCTTCAGAATTAAGAGAATGAAAGCCCTATATTTGAAAAGGGAGCAGAGAGGAAAACTAGGTAATCCCCAAACTATTTCCCTACCCTCCATGCAGTCCAGTTCTCAAAGGCTCCGCACAATTTAAAATGCATTTTGTGGGGCAAAGTGTTTACAAGCATGGAGGTAACTGGAAAATGAGTTAAAATCATAGATGTAGAGGTATTTATGCAATAAGGAGCTGATTGGATGGATGATGGAAATTTTAGGATCATAGATCTCACCTGTCTGCACATAGTGAACCAACTGATGGGAGGACACAAGGGGAATTATTTGTCAAAATGAGGAAGGGGGAACTCAAAGAGGAATTTCAGTACGAAAGACATAGAGCTCCAGAATATTATCAACTGGAATGGGATATTGGATGGCAAAAATGAGTTGACTCTTCTGAAGGCACTGGTAACAGATGAGGCTCAAAGAAGTGGAATGAAAAGTGAGAATTCAGGACTTCAGGAATAACAAATGAGGGTTCCTACAATAAATCAGGAATTAAAAGGGACAAAGGAAGGGAAAGATATAAATGCCTTGGTTATTGTCAGGCTATAAATTGCCAATACAACATGACAGACAGTGCATCAGTAGTGGGACATTTCCAGTAGAAATGGGAATTGTTGATACTATTTTTCAAGACACTGGTAAGATGTAACCCAGAGGTATGTGTTTATTTCTGGCTACCAGCAGTCAGAAAGGATAAACTAAACCTGGAAAAAGTGAAATGAAGGAGCAACAGGCCACACCTAACTTGTCCAAACCACGAGGACTGCAGTTCCTGGGCATTAGTACCTGTGCCAGGTTCATTCTGACCTGCAGCAGGGTGGGAGCTGGCAGCACAGACCCCTTCTGCTCCCGCTGTGGTACAGTAGGAATGAAACCTGGGAGCATGGTTAGGATGAATGCAGCACAGACAGGCAGCTCCTTGACCTGGGTAATGAAAGGAATAACACCTCTAAAGCTTCCTTAAGGGCGTTCCCACACCTCTGGCTTTCTGGCTGTCTACTCTGACTAGACAGAAATGCATGGGGCTGGCTTTTCCAACCTACCAAAGCAAGGCCTGAGCTCTCTCTAAATCCTTTCCTGGCCGTCCAAAGACACAGAGGCTGTGGGTCAGCTTCCTAGTCAGGGCAGTGGGGACAAAATAAGCTGATGAATTTTAAGACGGAGATTGATCCATTTAGTAAAGGACTTCAAAGAGTTGTTGGACCACTCCTTAGTGACCTGAGAGACCCAAGCTCCTAGAAAACTGTAAGCTCTGTGTTTTTCCATCCATTTGGTACCAGCTGTGTTCCCAGAGGATGGCTGGCAGCATCAAACAGTTGACTAATGGAGTGTTGAACAGAGTCACAGAAATACTGGCCAGTACTGTCTTCAGATATTAACCTTCGATGATGGCATTTAGTCAATCATTACCCACTCCATGGCAGCAAAAGGTTCCTCCTTATTCCTGAATATGGGTATTGCCTAGTTCAGTTCTGTTTCTAGGGTAGTTTTCTTCACTTCTTTTACATTTCCAAAGAGGAAACCAATGAATCAAATGGCCTTAAGACAACTTTTTTTCAGCATGACATTTTTCCATTATGTCTTGTGGTCAGAAGCTTCTTTTGCCTGTCTCTGTGTGATTTGTTCTTCCCCTCATGGCAGTATTAATACAATCCTGCTATTACCTCCAATGTTTCCAAGGTGAGTCAAGTAATTTTGGTGGGATCTCGGAAGCAGGCATGCTCTGCTGCAGCAATTTCTGGCATATGACAAGTACCACATTCCAACTTGCCAGAACAAATTAGCCCTGCAGCACGAAGTTAATTTCCATTCAAGGTGAGGGAAGTGAGGAAATGGCAAGGAAATAGGAGAGCTGCAAACCAAAATTTTGGGTAGTCAGAGCCATCTGAGATCCCACGCTGTGAAGATTGGGCGAGATATCTAAGGTTGCATAACTCAGTGCTTCAGTCCCTCTTCACATTCTCGTACAACTATGCTGAAGTCAGGGACAGTCCATGTGGCTTCTGCTACTTGGAGTTTCAGGATTTTTGCCTGAATTTCAAACAGTTACCAGAATGTAATGGGAAATGTGATCACGCAGGGTCCGGAATTGGTAGCTTTCCTATTTAGTTAATAAACCCGTTTATTTAGACTTTGAAATTTCCTGTGGTCTACAGCATATTTCCAGAAAGGAAACTCTAGAGCTGCTGTACAACTGCTGTCTATAAGCACCACCACAGAAAGACAACATACAAGCCACTTTCATTTATTTCACAATTCGGAAGTAATCACCCTCCTTTGTAGTCATGTGCCTTTTGCTCAAAGCTCTTTGTGTACTTCCCCTCAATAAAAGTCACGTTCTGCTGCTAAAATTAATGCTTCCTGGATACTGACCTCATACCAGAAGAGCTGGTAATGTCAGTGACTCAGAGCCACCCACGTACATCACCCTACCCAGCCAACACTTTGCCAGAAGTCAACCTGCCCTCATGTGCAAGCTGACCCATGCAGAGTCCAGCACCCTACACAGGATTCCAAATGACTTGCTTTGCCTCCAGCTCCCTAGCACTGCACTCACACTGTCATATTCCACACAGAGGCACCCAAAAGAAGATTTGACACAACTTGTCCAAGCTGGATGTAGGGCTGATGGCCTCTTGATTTCCAGCCATGAGTTAAATCCCCACATGGCACTACAATGATGTTTATTAAAAACAACAACAAACTCTCAAAGCAGTGTAGCATCCTGTTGTTGTGCAAAAACAATCCATTTGTGAAGAAGAGCATCATCGCTCAAGACTACAAAAATAAACAGAAAAAGAAAATTACTTGGAATATGTGATGACTGGTTGCCAGCTCCAGGCTGCTCATGCTATGCCATCAGATTTTCTCAGAGTTCAGCCCCATAACACCTATCAAATCAGTTGTCAGTAATCTGGTTAAAGACAGCCTGTGGGGCTGAGTTAAAAGAGAGGAAAGAAAATCCCAGCAATAAAGTGAATCCAAGATAACATGCATAGTGGTAAACAGGAAGAAACCTGGCTCCTCTTTTCAACACATTAACAGTAATTAAATTTCTGCATGGTCATTACAGGGTGTGTGTGTGGGGGGGTGGGGGTGTGTGGGGGTGTGTGGGGGTGTGTGTGCAGGATGCATCAGGTAGTTACAATCCAAATTCTTGCAGAAGCTTTCAGCTGTTGATGCAGGAGCTGGTGAGAATAACCCAAAATACTGTGCTGACTTCCCGTGCTGTGGGCCCCGCACAAGCCTACACCCTCTAAAGTACTGGGTAGTTTTACGTGGGTAAGTCTGGGAAGGGATCTGGAAAACATGCTCACAAGGACGTTGTTTAAGGGACAGAAATTCAAACCAGCAGATTTGTGGCCAGATTTTATCGTAACATATGTATTTATTGCTTACCCAGAAAATTGACTAATTAACTATTCTTCTTGTAGCCACAGCAACTGAAAGTATTTACACTGCCCGGGGTATGCACAGTGACTCCAAAGCCAAGCTGCAGTTTCAATTTCTAGCCAAGGCTCTTCACTGAGGCCTTTGCCAGTGGAGGTTTTGGAGCAAAACAGTCTCCCATCTTTCCTTGGAAAGACTATCTCTTAAGCCCTGAAAATCCTATAATCTCTCCTCTTTTCCCTATTTTTCCCACACCATCTCTTCATGTGCTTCCACCAAGACATACCACTTACCTGTGGCAGCTACTGCTGACAGGGAACTGATTGGAGTGGGTGGAGCAGGCTCCAAGTGAAGGGGGAAATATTGTCCGGTGTCAAGCACCTGAGGCCAGACCCACTCTTACCCATGCCCTTCGAAACAAAAGGTACTTCATTCACGTTCACCAGCAGTGGGGCAGGAGTGGTTTAGGTACCTGGAAAGTTCCAGAGACTGGTGTGGATGGCACCCAGCTGAGCAGGTGCTGCCTCCATCCGTCCCAGCAGGCACAGGTAGTGTGTGCTTGCCCACTGCGACTGGCGCCACTCAGAGCTGGGGATAAGCAAACACACCGGTGGCCTAGAAGTTGGAGAAATATTGACAGATGGGTGGACTTTAATTCGTGCAGGCAAATTCTAATATCACTGCACTGAGAGCAATTGCATACTGTTCCTGCTTTTCCAGTTAGTCTGAGGTCATTTCACTGGAAAGCACTCGTTTTCTCATGTGTGGGTTTTTTGGGGTTTCTCTGATTCATGGACTGGGGTACTTTTAACTGGCTTTTTAGGGTTTCCCGGAGGGAGCTCCATTGACAGAGAGTCCAAAGGCTGTGGAGCAGTGCTGTGCAGATTCTGTTTTATGCACATGTGGTATTATCCCACCACATGCAACAGAACAGACTGTCTTTCATCTGCCCTTCCAAGCCATCACAGCATTTTATTTCTGCTTTTAGCCTAAGAAAAGATTGGAACGGTGTCTCCTGAGAGCAGCTGGGCTATGGATCCAAACCTAAAGCTTCATTCAGTGCATAAGTCCAGTGAAAAGAAAAGTGGCATTACAAAAAACTTGGCCTGATACTATAATTGCTGTCTTCTTTTCCTCCCAGGCTAATGATTTGTACTTGGGTTAACTCTAAATTTCTAACTGTCTTTTTGATTTAACAGAATTGGCAGGGGAGGGAAAAGCTGTCATAAATTGTTTCACCGTCCTTTTTTTTTTTTTTTTAAATTTTAAATCAAACAAACTGTGTAGGAGACTGTTTTACAAACAAAAAATAATCTTCAATGAAACTTATCCCAGTTTCACACTGATTTCTGTAGCAGTTACTCACATAAAAATATGGGTGTAAAATGCTGAAGAGAATCTGGTTCTGGAAAACTTCACCTAACCTATGTCATGAAAAGTATGTTTATATTAGTAATGCTAAATATACAAGTTTATATAAGATTTTCAGGCCAATAATAAAACACAGAATGTTAAAAGGTGTCCCACTGTGTCCATTTTATGCAACAATAAAATTGACTAGGGATTGCTACCAGCTTCCTCATGCTTAGGTCTGAAATCACTTCCTCTCTGTTTGTAAACACCTTGGGAGACAGTACTTGAGAGGAGAAGGTGTGAAGCAAAACCCGGCTTGCAAGAAATTAACACGTATTGGCTCCAGAAGAGAAACTACAATGACAATTAGATTTGGCCATTGACAATGGAGCAGCTAATCACCAAAGCTAAAATCAGATTACCCAAAATGAAAGTCTGCTGCCTGGCTGCAGCTGAGTTTCAGATGTTCTTATTGTAAGTGTACCAGGAGGAATTGCAATCCCATTATCCAGACAAGGACCAAAAGCCCAAATCAAATACCAGACAGATTAAACAGTGGTTTCCCATGTCCCCTCCCTCATGCTGAGCCCAGAGTCAGGCATGGACACCTCCTGCCGGGCACTGCCTTTGGCTCTCCACCAGCAGCCTCTGAGCCAGTTTACAGCACCCAACCTGCAGCTCCAGTTTAAAAGACAATTTAAATGCAAGCTGAAAAATCTGGGCTTTTTCTCTCGGTCTCATGAGCTTTTCTGCTCTTGCGTTCACACATTGGTTGCAACATTGCACATAAATTCAACAACAAATTTTATCCTCTGCTGGACAGGCACACTGTGGTCAGAGATGGTGCAATATCATGCTGGCAAACGTTTGGGCACCTTGGTATTTTTGTAAGTTTACTAACATTCAGTCAAAGCTTGCAGAAAGATTTAACTGAAAGGTCAATGAAAGAATATCTGCATATTGTAAATCTATTAATCAAGGAAGATGTAATTTGTGTAAATTTAGAAAAAAGCCAAAGTAAACACTTTGAAGAAATTGCTCATAGATTTGGGGCTAGCGATGGGGTAATTAAAATAGAAATTATGTACATAGGACCTATTGTGGTATAGAAACTTAGCCTCAACATATTGATCAAGGCAGTCCTTTTCCCTGAATTAATATATGCCTAGGAGTGACTATTTGTTTAAGGAAAGTTAAATAGAAAGGCCGTGAATAAATATAAAGGCTGAGATGAAATAACCATCTGGACTACATTAGACCAAAATGCGTAATTGAAGCAAAGAGAGCATACATCCTTTGATTCAGTCACGCACAACTGAAATGAAAGTAAATGGGCAATTCCCCTTATCTAATAATCGGAGGAGTTTGCAGCACATGTAAGTGAGAAGCACCGCTGGAGGGCTGCAGCTGGGGCCACCTCTGTGGCAGGAGGACCCCAGGTACTCCAGCCACAGGTGTCCTCTTGGCCAGTACTACATCAGGGCCAGGACTTCAGTGCAGGCCCTAGCTAAGCTTGTGTTTAAACTGCTAAAACCATGCACCCAGCCTTAGCCTCTCTGCTGTTTCCACAGGATTAGCAACAGAGCCATATGGCAGGGCAAGCTTGAGCTTGGCTCTGTGCATCTGGAAGAGATGGGGTGGCTTTGCAGTGCCCTGCCCAACCCTGGTGGGAACACCCGCATAGTGAGCCAAGGCAGGCAGCCAACCAGGGAAACACTAGCCCCCTTTAATCTAGATTGGTTTTGCAAGCAATGGCATAGAGAGGGGACATGCATTGTCATACTGCTGCCTTGAAGTATCCTCTTTTGGTTAAAGGTGAGGGAATGGGGATGGGATTGCCAGAAAATGCAAATGGGAGTGAAAGCCTGTACTTCCAGAGCCTGAATTCTGCCTCAGCCTTTGAATCCAGAGCTGGCACTGGTCTTTGAGGTGTACAGCTGTACTTAACACTAAGGCGAAGGAACAGGCAGAATTGAGGTCTGCTGTATATCCTAAGTAGCCCACAGTGGAAATCCAAGCCAGCTCCTGAATGAGAACTAATCAGAAACTGCCTTCAGTAAGCTCTGCTTTCCTGAGCGCTGCCACCTCCTTGCCCAGGCAATACACTGCCCATTATCAAACCAAAGCATGGTGCAAGTGGCTCGGCCTCCTGGCCTCTTGTTCAAAGATATACTGTTTGTCAGGCCTTCAAGTACCCCTAGTTCTAGATCAACACTGTTGTGCTGGCAGAAATCTAGTGGGTAAACCATCAGAGCATCAGAAATATTTCACTGCTGTAGATGACTCCAGGGGGCTGAGTGGAGGGCCAAGAAGGGGCAGGGGGGTTTGCAATCAGGGCATAGCATGGGGCCAGGAGGCAGAGGCCCCTGCTCAAGGGCCAAGCAGGAACAGGATGTCTGTTGATTTGTTGTTGGGCAGCATGTTGCCTGAGTGAGGAGATGGCAGCGCTCGGGAAACCAAAGCTTGCTGAAGGCAGCTTCTGATTAGTTTTTTGCTCATTCAGGAGCTGGCTGGGATTTCAACAGCTAGTTCAACCACAGTGAACCAAGCTGTCTCCTAGCAGAGCCCCGTCTGGAAAGGACGAAGAAGAAATTCAGTTGAATCCAAGGAAATAATTTTTCAAGATCCCATTGTCAATTGCCAGCTTCTTGAATAGCTTTTCCTTTTCTCCCATGCTCCTTAGTTCTGTGCCTGTGGTTTAGTTCCTGCGTTTAATGTGATGGGTTTGGGAACAGGCAGAACGTAAAGTCAGCTCTTCTGTGCCGAGAGCAACAGCTCTGTGGGCAACAGCATACTATTATCTAATAATTTTCCTGCATTATTTTCCCAGTTTGTAGAGCAAAGGAAATGATGTGCAGTTGTTCACACACATATATACCCCCACACACTAAGTTTTCAAATCCTTGAAAAATTCTTCATTGAGTAACTTCCAGGCTGAGAAAGATCCATTTTAACTAGCTCTGTTATGCAGTGGCAAAACTGCCTGAGTAAGTGAGAGATGTGTCTGAGATGGTTCTCTTAATGCTATCAAAAATTATACGATGATGACACGCTGGTCACGATGAATGCTCTTTGGTAACAACCATCAGTTGAGTGAAAGTAGGTGCTTCATACCAGTTAGTTAGGAAAGTCTGTATGCCAGGCCATTACATGCAAAGACCCAGCAGTAGAGGAAGGGCAGCTGAAAAAATACACTACGCCTTCAAAAAACAGCTCTGAGTCCTGACAGCTCCCTTGTTTAAATCCAATCTCCAATCTGGAAAATGACTTGTGAAACAAGTTTTCTCTCAGCAACTACATCGCCCACTATTCTGTCCATCCTCTCACTGGAAATGTCTTTCCTTTGTGCACAACAGTTTGGAAGAACAGGGTTTTTTTCCCATTTGCATTTCACCATATTAAATGAGTAAAACTTCCACAAGAGTTCAGAGAAAAAGAGGATGCCCCATATCCCAGGCAATCACTCTTTCCCACGCTGCCTGGCCACCCTCCTGCACTGTTCATCTGCCAAATAAAATTTAACATCTTGGAGACAAACGGCAAGGGGAAAGATTTTGCATGAGAAATGGTGAATTTTCAGAGCAAATACCATATTCATATTTGTCAGGAACAAAAAGTACTGTTTATAGCCACGTGTGGCTGAATATAAATTAGTTTGCACAGCTGAGTTAACTGTAACCCTGCTAGGGAGGAAAAGATTTAGCTTAAATGGAAAACCTCACATCAGATTTCTTCAGCCATGGCCCCATGAACTCCTGTACTGGCCCTTTTGGTCACACCACTGCAACCTGTCAGCAGTCACCTGAAAGATTTGTAAAGGAAACACCATACTCCAGAACCAAGGGAAAGAAATGCAGCTGAAGATTTTTTCCACCACACTGAATCGAAGCCCAACTGCATATGCAAACCTACCTGGAAAGCCCTCTGTGCTCTTACTCATCCAGACTTTATCATGGCTCTATGAAATCTGAAAATATCATCTGAAAATCAGAGTGACCCATCTGAAACAGGAAGGGTGAAGTCAGAGGGCGAGGCAAACAAACACAATTGCTACCTTTTGTCCCATTTCCGAGTCAGTCACTCAAGGTCTGTAGTTTCTCATCTGGAGATGTGGCTTTAAGTTCCTGCTTGAACCCAACTGTTCACACAGGTGTTTCTGATGGAGCTGTTGTCCTCTTGGGCTGCTCTTAGCTGTACTCACCCAGCACTCACAGCACCTCCACCCATCCCTGAGGTGGCTGGTTCTGTGCTTGGTCAACACAAGACCCTGCCAGGCCTTTAGAATAACCTAAGCCTGATTTGGGGCTCCCTGATAGAAATTCCCATCGCCGATGAGGTAATGCATGTGTCAGGCCGGAGAGGGCATGTCTGCAAGTCACAGTGGATGAACATGCCACTCAGTGCCTTCATCCCCTTGTGGGGAAGCCCAGGGGTCTCTTTGATGAGGTACAAGCTCCGCAACCTTTCTTCACCATTTGCTGAGGAACAGCTGGAGGTACTCAGGACACACTGTGAGGACTGATTAGCTGATATGGACTCACTATCGGTCAAACTCAAGCTGCCAGAGGAAGGATTCAGGGATAGAAAAGAAGGGGAATACCACAGGTCTGTGATTTGTCCTCTTTCCACCGCTGCGCATGTTGTCAGAGTTTCGTTTCAAGGCTCCCTATGTGTGCCTGGCTGCCAGCTGAGAGCAGGAGTGGCAGCTGGGCTGTGACATCCTGCAGTGCTGGTGGTGTGCAAGGTCCACAGCAGTGCAGGAAGAGCAGGTCCCAAGCTTTCCAGGCATGGCTGTCTCTTGTGCTTTGTCGGGGCCAGCTCAGGAAGGCAGCAGCTGCTCTACAAAGAGAAGGTGTTTTGTGGCTGTAGGCTGGGGGAGCTGATGTAGTGATCCCTGTTGAGCTGGTAGGTTTGATGTTGCGGAGGTATTGAACTGTGGTATCAGTCAAGTGTCACACGAACAAGGGGATAACCTTGCATTAAGCAACTCCTCCCACAGTGAAAAACAGGTTTAAAGGAGATTGGCTCCAGGATAGTAAATTTTCTATTTCTAACTTCTTTGAACTAAGCCTAGTGAATTGTGGGTGTAAAAAGATAAACTGAGTAACTTAGCCTTAGAATTCACTTGGATGGACGGATGGATGGATGGATGGATGGATGGATGGATGGACGGATGGATAAAGCTCCCCCAGGTTTGGTAGCATTATCCTAGATCAGCGGCTGTCCGCATCTGGTTCCAGCTTGCTGACAGCTGGAAAGGCTGAAACAGGCTGTGATTCACTTAAGAGTTGGAGTTGATGATTCTTGTGGATCCCTTCCAACTCAGAATATTCTAGGATTCTGTGATTCTGTTTCGGTGACAGAGGAGCCTCATATTTTTAGTCTGTCCAAGGCCACTTGAACATCAACAGGGTTCTTAGAGTACACGCAGTCCCTAGAGGGAAGGTGGGGCCCTGGACTCAGCAGGGAAGCTGGTGGGCACATGTTTAGTCCTTGATCCCTAATCAAGAGAGTACATACAAGAAGGCAAAAAAAAGGTTTTCCTCACCAAAAAAAAAAAAAAAAAATGGGGAGGAGGAGGGGAGAAAAGTCAACTTGCACATATGAATTTTATATTGAGATGCACTTGTCAGGAGCCATGAAACCAACACTTCACTACGAAAGCAGAAGCCATGAAGGGCTCATTTGCTGACAGGCTCAGTCTCCTGTGGCTGTTGAACTCGAGACCTACAGGGAGGTACAATGATCTATACTGTTCAAAAAGCCACTGGGCTTTATCATAGCCTGCCACAGGAGTACATACACCTACGGATCTGGGGATGTAGCTGAGATCAGTGGGCAAGACTAGAAAGGCGGGAAAGCTTCCCTGAGGGTACTGAAAGCAAAACAACCCCCCAACCTTCAAAGGCAGCTTAGCAAGAGAAACAGATCCCACAAGCTGGTTTCTGTAGGCGCTGTTTATCTTTTCCAGTGCTGGAGGTTTCACACTTTAAAGGCTCATTTCCTCTACAGTGCTCACTCAACATTAGTATAATAATATTTCCCCCCTCCTCCCCAGTGTCAGTCATTATCTTCCAGCCTCCCATGTGTCTTATTAGATCACAAATGCTAACTGTTTGTGGATTCTTCTACAGAGTCACCCATTCACACAGAAGACTAATAAATAACTGCAAATCATTCCCAAGGTTTGTTTTCCTAATGCTGCCATATTTTTTTAAGACATTTTATAAAAACCACGTGAAATGAATGGTCCTGACCAACAGGCAGTGATGACTATAGCTCATGGCAAGGGACCTACTAACTGCAGCCTGCCATTCTCTGCTCTCCCTTTCCATCCACTCCAGTCACTGTCTGTCTGTCCTGCCATAGTCCATCAAACTGCATCCCCTGGCTTGCTGGCAGACAGGGGTCTGGCAGAAGCGGCATGGAAAACAAAGCAAAAATCCTGCTCTTCACCCCTTCACATGGACCCCTATGCATGCACACAAAAAAACCCAGGACAAATAGTAAGTGAATTTTCATAATTTGAGGCTGTCTTTTACTACCTGTTGTTTATTACAGGTAGTAGTCCTGATACATTCCTGTTTTTAGAATGCTCACGTGGTCTGGGAATGCACTGGTCTGCATCTTTCTAAGTCCTCCTTCCATTAAAGAAAGTTGAAAACCTGCTGCTTTGTATGTCATGTGCAGAGACAGGTAGAGCAGACTGGGTCCTCTGCAGAAGAAAAACAGTAATGTCTGGGGTGGTTTTATCCAACCTATTAAGAACTGTAGTTCTGACAAATGATAAATTGCTAGTATTGAAGACTGCATAACAAGGACCTGAAATACCTTAGATTAGTGTGTGTAAGTTGAGTCAGTAAATTATCTAATTTCTGTTTTTCTATATTTGGCCCCTGCCTATCCACTGTATTACTTTATGCAATAATAAAATGTTTTCTGAATAAAGCTTCAAGCTCAAAGATGCCACACTAGGTAAATTAATGGAAGTAAATGAGCAAGCAGCTGACTGGAGCTAATTATATATCTGCCAGCAGCCTTGCTTTAAGCACCTTACAGGTGAACATTTTAATTACTTAATGTGCTCTATTGTTCTTGAATTAGATATAAGAAAAATAACATTGATCCAATCCCTTTTTTTATTTTTACGCACTTGGGTTGGAAGGCAAGTGGCTTTGTAAGGGGATTATGCGTGCGTTAATCCTCTTTAGCTATGATAAAGTTCTCTGCTTCCTACTGAGATTGTTTAACCCCCTTCTAACAGCTACAGTTCCTAAAGAAGGAAGCTGGGGAAGATGACTTACAGTTTGAGAGAAGAAAGAAAGGTTTGTCTCTTATCTTTTCCCATGCTTAATATTGCTTATCACACTAGTAGGCATAGAGCCTCAAATTTAGCAGGTTCTGTAAGAAAGCAGGTGAATGTCATATTCACTCCAGCATGGAACCCTTAGTTTCCTTTTTGACACTAATGGGCTCAGAGTATCAGCAACATCCAAAAACCCACCATCAGAAGAGGGGTGAAAGTAATTCCCATCCCATGAGAAGGAATTATCTATTGCTGTGAGGACCAATAGGGAGTAGGGATGGATGGCTCAGATCAATGGAGCAACAAAAGCAAGGGCCTGGACTCATCCCTTGTAATGCAGGTGCTTCCAGGTGGTGATGCACTGAGAAGGCTGGTGTAGCTACATGCCTGCTACTAGCAGTGGAGGCTCCCTGGGAGGTCACATGAGACTCCACAGGATGATTAAACCATGTTCAACCTTCCTTGCCCTTTGAAAGTTCCTATTGAATACAATGGACTGTCAAGGAAGCCTGCAGAGACTCTGCACCTAATTAAGGCTCTTCTGTCAATTGTCTCAAGCAGAGATGAATCTAGGCAGCCATCCTGCTGCTGGAAGGGGAGAAGCTGGATGCTATGTGAGAGAAAGTGATATGGCTGCTCAGAGAGAGGAGTGAAAAGTAATTGTTAGGGGAACAGAAGAGAGAGTGAACCAAACTGTCACCAGGACACTTCTGTCACCCACTAGAGGTTGAAACCTTGTGGGATCACATTAGGTGGAAGGACAGAAATGAGCCAGGAATCCAGCTCAGAAACAAAAGCCATTTTAAAATGGCTGGTATCCTCTTATCAATTTCAAAAAGTAATTGTTCCTGGATGAAAGATCTCTGATGTGTCAAGCCAGAAGAGCAGGGCTGATAGAAGTTCCAGTTGCTAATTTTTGTTTGGGTACATGGGGGAACAGTCTTCCAAAGGACTAAGTTTCCCCTTTGAAATCAGTTCCAACTCGAACACTGAACAAGAACCCCACTCATAACCTCTGGCTGCTGTCCCTTTGGCAGCCCTGGACTTTGTGAACTGTGAATCAGGCGACATAGCCTGCCTGTTTCATCCCTTGGCAAGTCAAAGGTATTGGACTAGAAGTGCTAACAAGAAAAGCTGGGAGTCAATTGTTTGATTCAGAACCACGGTGCCCCAGCATGCCTTGGAGATCCAAAGATCACAGCATCACAGAAGAGCTTGGGTTGGAAGGGACCTTAAAGAACATTCAATTCCAATCCCCTTGCGACAGGCATGGACACCTTGCACTAAATGAGGTTGTTCAGGGCCCCATCTAGCCTGGCTTTGAACACTTCCAGGGATGGGGCATCCACAGCTCTGGCCAACCTGTGCCAGAGTTTCGCTACCCTCACAGTAAAGAATTTCTTCCTAACATCTAATCTAAATCTGTACTCTTTTAGTTTAAAACTATTCTCCCTTATCTTATGGCTATCTGCTCATGTAAAAAGTTGTTCTCTCTCTTTTTTATAGGCCTCCTTCAGGTACTAGAAGGCTGCTATAAAGTCTCCCTGGAGCCTTCTCTTCTCCAGGCTGAACAACTCCAAGTCTCTCTTCATAGGAGAGGTGCTCATCCCTCTGATCATCTTTGTGGCCCTCCTCTGGACCCACTCCAACATGTCCATGTTTTTCTTGTGCTGAGAACATAGAGCTGGATGCAGGACTCCAGGTGGGGTCTCAAAGGGCAGAGTAGAAGGGACAGAATCACCTCCCTTGACCTGCTGGCTATGCTCCTTTTGATGCAGCCCAGGATGTAGTTGGCCTTCTGGGCTGTGAGTGTGCATTGCTGGCTCATGCCCAGCTTTTTGCCCACCAGAACCCCCAAGTCCCCCTCCACAAGGCTGCTCTCAATGAGTTCTTCCCCCGTCTGTATGCAAAATCTTCTACTTTGTCCTACCTCTGTTGCCCCACCTTTAGCAAACCTTACTTTTAAACCAACAGCCCAGGTGTTTGTCATGAAAAGGTAGGTAAATTGAAGCCAGCGAAACAATATATGAATGGAGGGGAGTATCACCTTCCTCCTGTTCCCTCTTGCGTTATATTTTCATTTTTAAGGACTAAGAGATGTGGATAACATTCTTGGATTTACTACAGAATCCCTCTTCTAGCAAGTCCCATGGTAATTTTCTGGTAACAGCATGGGAAACAAAGGTCTGGGATTTTACTCTTCTCTTTGTCTTCAGCTTCCTGAGGAAATGTAGACAAGTGACTTACCCTTTGTCCCTATTTCTGTTCTTTAATATGAACTTAGTGGCCACTCCCCTGATCAAGTCTGCAATGTCCTATGCATTGTTTCAAAGAAATCTCTTCACCATGGAAGTGGTACTGGATGAAAACTCTACAGCATGAAAGGTCATTACTGGTAATCATGTTACCATCCCTGTGAGAAGCAGCAGGACTGAATGAACAGCATGTGCTGCCGAAACCTGAAGTCAACAAGTGGAACATTTCACCGAGAGATATTTTGGGATGTTTAGAGAACATACCACCAGGAAGTTGCAATTCAGCTCTATCTGGTTTCTCCACCCCAGGCGCTGTTCTGCTATTCCAGATACATTTTAAATGTGGGCAAATGTAATTATTTGGATCCCAGATTTTGATTTGGGATCCAAATTTAGAAAAGTCAGCAATGGGCAGAAATAAGGATATTTTAAAAGTTATAAGCATCACTTTTGCATCACCTACAACCCTTACAGCACATAAACAAGAAAAAGACCCTTATGAACCTTAAATGTCTCATATAATTTAATAAAAGGTCTTGGTTTTCTTCCAGGTTATTTATTTGATTAATGGAAATATGTGTATTTTAGTGATATTTTCCACTGTATTCATCTCCATTAAGTAATGAAGTTAGGCTACAAAAAACCCCGATACAGGCTTATTTATATTATTAGTGGCTACCCTGCAGAGAACCAGATTGAGAAGAGCAAGGACACTGTTTCCTCCTGCAAAGAATAAAGGCTGCAATTTCTTCTTTCAGCTGATCACAGAAAAGTTAAATGATTTTTTTTCCCCTGAGCCAATAGTAACATGCTAGTGTCAATAGATAGAAGTCACAGTAATTGGTACAAGTTGGGTGCCCTGTTGAGGTTTGTGACTAGCAGGATTTTCTAAATCTTTAGAAAAAAATGCTTAGTGGCTCTTAATAGAAAAATGGGAATTCTTTGCAGGTGGTATGAAGTTCTGAATCCTTGCTCATAAATACTCTGAACCATTCAAAACTCTGAGCCACACAAAGATATGAAGCAGTAACAATGTACGTACGATGGCTTCCCTGTCCCAAAGAGATTGGTGGTGATGAGAGACTGACTCACCTGAGCAAGCAAATAAAACTCACAACTTCATGGCTACAGCCAGAAACTCAAGCAAATGGGCAGTGCTGGAGATTGTGCCGTGGTCCAGCTGAGTTCCTGGGATCAACAACCAAACCACCCTTTCAAACAGCAGTCAGCTTGTCCCACCCCAATGCCCTGCACAAATGGCAGTGGGAACAAGAGGAAAGCCAGAACCACCCTGCCCAGAGCTTCATTGTGAATGTCCCCTGGACACAGTAGTGCTCCCTTCAAATGGGGAAGGTCCTCAGACAACAAATTGGTAGTCCATGTGTGGTGGAAACCAAAATAGAAGTTTCTTGCCCTTGCTCTCCAAAGACTAGAGCTATCATTTAACTAATTAAATCTCCTCAAAGCTACTAATCTGATTTTATTTTGCTTTGGTTGTTCTGTAGCAAGTTTGACAACAAGGGCACTTTACAGGCCTGTGCATACAGCACATGTAATTAAAGTCAACAGGAGTTATGAAATCTTTAAAACTGAGCCAGGGTGGCTAAAGCCAGTAGCCCAAAATTAGAAGCAACATTTGAAAATCCAGGTCATGTTCTCCGTTGGGTTTGTGTTACAGCATCACCTAGGGGCTGCAACTGAGATTAATGCCTACTCATCCTGGACCTTACAGGGGTACAGGCAGACTTGGATGCTTCCAAATGTCCACATAAATAGTAGTCATTGTCACAGAGACTACAGTGAACTAGGCGCTGAGCATTTTGATGAGAAAGTTCATCTGGTAGATTTATATATATATATATATACAAACACACACGAGTACTTTATGTATTTTTTTAAGCAAGAATCACTGAAATACTGGAGGGCACAGCAGTTGTAGAACATACTTTGGATCACAGCCATAGGAATGCTGCTGTTGTAAATTCCCCTACTCTAAAAACATTAAATAAGCCATCCAGTTATTTTGTGATCATCAGCAAACTGAGATCCTCAAAAAACATGAAAATTAAACCCATGTGTATCTTTAGTATAGTCTGGCACTTATATTGTTGCTGATTATAGGAATTCAATGTTTACAATTTGCATTCTTTCCCACACTTTCCCTTTTTTTCTGCATGTAAGTAAAAGCTCACTTAATCTTACCATAATATAGTTTAGACTGTTGAGGGCAGGACTGCTCCTTTGTGAGAGAAACAAAATCCAAAGATGAGAGACCAATTCTGGTCTTTCACTGAGAGATGATGCAAACACAAGAAGATACAGTCCAGGTTAAAGACATAGGAAGGAGCTGAAAATAAAAATCGGTACCCAAAATTTCCAAATTCCCTTGAGATTAAAAATGAGTCCAAGTCATAGCTGAGTATGAGAGAACTTAATTTTGCTGAGCAGCAGCCCGAAGTGAACAGAGAGGTGAAAAATACACTACAGAAGACTTGTGCAGGATTAGCTCTTCATGATGTTCCGCAGATATAAAGCAAACTGTATATTGCCAAGAGCACGAGCAGGTCTAGAATCATCCAGAAACAACAAAAAAACCCTAAAATTAAAAGTACTTTCTCCAGACCCAAGCTGGATTTCTAGAGCCAGCCTCATGATTTGCACATAGAACTCTCACATACAGGCAGGTTACTGGCTTGATTGGTACCATATAAAATATGGACAAGCTCACACTGTCAGTGCTAAACCCTCTTGTTCCAGGTGTGCTGAGAAGTCTGAAAGGTGTATCACACAAAAAAAAAGCTGGGAGCAGCAGAGCTTGACTATCAGCTTCAGAAGGGGCTCATACACATGAAACCAGCACAGGGGAAGGCAGCTGAGGTGCATCTGCAGTCACAGACACAGCACTGATAGATGTGTGAGAAGCATGAACGCAACAGTCCATGTACCTTTTTGGGCATAAGCCAGGAGTCTGGTTGTTCTTGTGCTTTTCAGCCCAGTTTATGAAGAGCTTCTGGTTTTTAAGTCCCACTTTCTTTAAGAAACAATGTACAACACCAACTCCTCACCAGCCATTCAAAAGCAAATGCAAAGTGAGTAACACAGATAGGGTGTTTGTTCAAAACACATTTCCACCCAACTGGGAAACTGCACCTTAAGGCAACTACCTTAATTTGCTGAATCAGGACCAGGCCCCGACAGGACTCCAGAAAACAGAACTCTGGTGCAGGTAAGAAGGCAGATCAGACCTGCAGGGAGAGGGAGCTGGAGTACTGCAGCAGGTATTTTGAGAATACAGAGCTTAATATCAGCTCAGAAACCTCTGGTTAAACCTACTCGTGCAGTCCTTATAGTGCTCCAGCATACATCAGTGGGAACACAGTGGCACAGGAGAGTTCTTAGGCCCATGTATATGTTAATAGGATGTAGCTGAGTGTGAGCACTCAGCCACCGAAGTAGGCATAGATACCAATACCTATTTCAATCACTGTGACACCACCTTTTGGCTCTAGCTTTAAGCCTGTGCCAAATCACATGATCTAAATGGCACGCAAGTTGAGTCACAGGGCAACTGACCAGAAATGAAGCCATCTGGCCTATTTGACCCTATCCTGACACTGCTGATTACAGCTCCACCCACAACAGCAAGTACCAAGACATAAAATATTGATCCTTCAAACATAGTAGAGCCCAATGCTTATAAATGAACACATTTTTCAAGTGGAAGCAGATGGGCAGGTACTGATCTCTTCACTCTTGTGACTAGTGAGAAGACTGGAGGAAATGGCATGAAGCTGAGTCAGCTGTCAGAAAAAGGTTCTTCACCCAGAGGGTGGTTGGGCACTGGAACAGGCTCCCCAGGGGTCACTCCATTAAGCCTGTCAGAGTTCAAGAAGTGTTTGGACAATACTCTCAGGCACATGGTGTGACTCTCAGGGTGTCTGGAGCAAGGCAGGAGTTGGACTCAATGATCCTGATGGGTCCCCTCCAACTCAGTATATTCTATGATTCAATGTAGTAAGCAGTGTTTTGTGAGAGGGGTGGCTCTTACAAATTGTTTAATCAGTATTTTCCCACCCTTCAGAAGAGATTTACCAGATGAACAGTTCCCTCTTAGCTGTTTTTCCTAGAGAATGAACAAACTTAAGTCCTGGCTATTCCTACTTTTACTGCAACCTCAACATTTAAGGGCTCTCTATAAATCAGTATTCAAAAAGGTAAGACATGTTGAAGGAAAGCCTTTCCTAGCAAGGCAGGAAGTCCCAGTATTCAATGCTGGTATAGAGAAGGAACTGAGGAAGAAAGGAAAAGCCATGCTGATTTACATACTAGACATCAGGCTAGTGGCAACAGCAGAGAAGCAATGAACAATAGGGTTTGGGTATTAAAAAAACCTGGAAACTGCTGTTGTGGAAACTGTTCTATCAGTAAAAACCAAAGTAAAGTGTTTCTGAGACTCAGTAACACCCTTATACTAGCAAGAGTTTACTTGCCACTAGTCTGTCTTACAGGTCTTCCACAGGAGATCTCATTTCTTCTTTGAAGGTCTGCCATGAAACCATCTTGCAACTCAGCTCTCCCATCCAATAGTAAAACAAATCCAGAAAGAATAATTAAGAACTTATACTGCATACTAGAAAAATTGCAGAATGTAACAGTTCATATTTTCAAATCTGCTGCTCTGAAACAATAAATTACGGCAAAACCTTAGAGTGCACTGTAGGCTGTTCAGGAACCACTGTATTTGTGAGAATGCAATCTCTTGGAATAAAACATAATAGCTTCTAAAGGCAGTATGCAATCATTTCCTATACCTTTCAGGTACAGACAAACACACATATTGGTGACATGGGTTGATTTACTCAATTATTGCAAAATACAATACTTTGCAATCAATACAGAGCAACTCTATTCAAAAACTATTAAATATGTGGCAACATCTGTGTCCTCTTGTGATAACAAAGTAAAAAATATTAAAGTTTTAACAGCTGGAACATGAAATTATGATCTTCACAGAAGAGTAACAAAAGAACTGGTTGAAATCACAAATATTTAATTAATCCAGGGTTTGAGCTATGCAGCAACTTTAAAACTGAAATTCAGTACTCAAGGCTAGCTCTGGTTTGTTGTATACCTGCATTTTAGAACTATCCATTTTTATTTAATCCACTGCTTAAATTTCTTGCCACTACCCTCTGCTTATACCACTCTGCCTCGAATTAGCCTCCCTTCAATGACTGATATAATTGATGGTCAGCCTCTGGAGGGCCAATTCAGATCTCTCCACAGCAGCAGGGGAGATCTCTAGAGGACAGAGAAAGGAAAGAACATCAGAAGGAGGAAAGTAGGAAAGAGGCTGTGACAGAGCAAGCAGTTGAAAACAGGACAGCACATCCATGACTGTTACAAAATACTGTTCAAGCAGCAGAACTCATACATGGATGCACAGCTCAGTGATTTGTCATTATAGGTGTTATACACAGAGAATTCAGCAATAGCATGGTAATTGATAAAACTGAGATCACTAATTTTACAGCAGTGATCAAAAGCACCTTTCTAATGCCTTCCAGTGCAAAGCTCACATCCAAAATGATGGGCTGAAAATACAGTTGTCAGTCAGTGGAGGACTTGTGAGAACACATGTGAATTCTAGCCAGAACTGGTGATAGAGGAGACAAAGTGCCATTTTCCAAGCAGCACTTGTATAGTTTAAGTTTCACCTCTCCCTAGCCATCCTTCTATTAAAGTAACAACAAAACAAGGACAGGAAAAAAACAAAAAAAATCCAAACAAACAAAAAAAACCCCAACAACCACACAACAAAAAAACCCAACTAAACACAAAAAACCTGAAGTAAAAAGACTTCATTGGCAATATCTTTAAAGATGTTGTCAAACAACATTTCTCCAAGGTCAAGCTGTTATAATAGCATACAGAAATCAGCCTCCAACAAGATGACACTACATATTGGCCTTTCCAATATTTTTTAGGGTGCAGTTCAGCAGTGTGAGCACCAGGTCTGCATTTACAAAATAGGTTTGTCTCCACAGGCACGTAGATATTGTACTTCAGCATCTGCTTACACATGTAAGCTTTGTATACATAGTTGGTGTGTATACACCTTGCATGTACAAAACAGGCTCTTACCTTTGAAAACCACAGTACTTAAAATATCTAAACCATTAGACTTCAAATCTTTTGCTTTGGTATTGAATCAATAAAAATTTACAATGTCATTCTTCAGTCTTACACAGACTGAGTTATTAGCCAAGGAAATAAAAAGGTAACAAGTCTCAGTATCCAAAGAAACCTACAAATACATTCATCGATATGTAGTACATTACAAATACAAAGGCAACATATGGAATTGCTATAGCATGAATGAAAACCAAGTAGTTGTAGGAGAGCCTGAAAATCTTCCTTACATTTTTCTCATGTAACATTTAATGTCACTGTAGCAATGATGACATAGCAGCTTCTACTATGTTACTTTCCAAGTTGCACACTTGTGTTTGATTGAAGAACAGGGTGGGAAGTGAAAGGCCTCTGAGGAGCTCAGCAGCAACACTTAAGTGCATTGAAAACACTGATAATCTATGGCACAGGATTTGATGGATTACACAGGATACTTTTTTCTATTTACAGTATCATACACTTTGTATAAAGTCTCTGCTGCATCTTTTTTTATAGTACTTAGCCTGTGGCAAAACACAGTAATATTATTCAAAGAAAAGGGAAATCCCATTTTCTCATAAAGACTAAGTAACTAATGGGTATTACCTATCCTGGCTTAAGCTATCTACCCTTCTGAACCTCCTGAATCCCAAAATTTAATGGGCACAAAAACATTTGGACAACTTAATACAGGAACAGATTGCTCATGATCATTTACCTCTTGACTTAATAATTACATTCACTGCTGGAGATCTATACACTGCTAGATGTCAGAATTACTACTTTAAAAAAAAAAAAAAAAGGAACAAAACAACACCCGACAGAAAGTAAACCTCACATCACCACCCAGAAATGAAAAAACAAACCTGCAAGAAAGAACGACTTTGCTGTTGGATATCTGGTGCATGATAGGAAATACCAAAGCAATGGGGTATATCACAGTAACATCATGGTGCCTCTCAGACACCAAAGACTACAGCAAGTCTTCACAAATAATCATGGAGATAGTAAGCGACTCAGCTTCAGTGAAAAACTGCCTTATCACCAAGCTCAGCAGACATCTGAGCCTTCAAAGCAGTTTCTGATATCAGTCTGAAACAATGGCATTTCTGGTTCCAGCTGAGATGGAGGTAAATTAGAAGAGAGTGGGAAGGAACATTGTACACAATGTGGCACAGCTGAAAAAATGACACATTTACACTTGAAAACGGAAAACACACTGCAATAAAGGAGGAAAAACAATGAAATTACATCTGTCTCTGAGGACAGGAGGCATGGCCCTCTACTATGGAGCAGGTTTTTATATATGTATTTTAAAAACTCCAAAGAAATTGAATGTGCATCAATCAAGCAGAAGGACAGTACAGAACAAAAAAACCTGTGTTTGAAGATCAATTTGACATGCTTTACAAGAAACCTGGACCCATTTCCTTGCTGATAAAACCCTGACACCAGGTGTAAAGAGTCTTTAAGCAAAAGCAAGTGGTATGAAATTTTTACTAATTGTTATATGGAACAAGCAACTGCTTTTACTAACTGTTTTATGGGAAAATTTTTTGTGAGACTGAGAAAGAAGGGCGGAGTTGGTTTTAGTCACAGGTTTGCAAACTCTTGTAGAAAACAAGAAAAATACAGTAAACCAAACCAAACAAACAAAAATCCAACAAACTTTGCCAACTGACTATCATCAGTTTACTAACCTTTGTGTTTAAGTCCTCAACTAAGATATCAAAAATGCACTTGCAACACCTGAACACATAACAGGGTGTACCTACTATGATAAAAGCACATTTTTTTTCCAGCATACCCTTCATGAGCTTTTGGTGCCACATGCTGAAGAAACGAGATTTACATCAGTGAATGTCAAGTGTCAGCAGGCAATTATCTGCATTACACTGGTAGTTCCATCTTTATCATCCTTTTCTTCAACACCCCCTTTTTTAAACTTTTTAATTTAGAAATCAATCTTCCATTTGGCACTTCAGGTCTCATCTTCATCACCCCTGGTCACACTGTAGGATGTCTTCAGAGACCATTCTTACTTCTTGCCAATTCCGTTTGATACTTTTGACTTGGAGTGACGATTCCTCCTTCTAGATGAATGGCTTTCACTATTGACTGAGTGTTTTGGTGGACTATTGTCAGCATCTGCTAAGAAAGAAATATTTTTTTTACTATATATATATATGTATAGGTGACTTTGTCAAGCTCTTGTCTGAAAGACAGTAAGGCTTTTGAGAGCTACAGTGCTTACAGTATGGATTATTTCAGGCTAATACAAACCAGTTGATACTTGTACTCCATCTAGTGGCCTACATTTTTTTTAAAAAAAGCAATTCTTAAGGCTCCTGTAAAATTCGTCCTCCTCCAAAAAAAAGAAATATCAGAAGTTTGCTATAGCAGAATATAGTGGTAAAACATCTTCCATTTTAAATCTCATCAATAATTAAACCTCCACATTTTTCTTAGTGGCAGCTACTACTACTAGAAATTAAGAACTGTGTAAGCAAGGCCACAGATCCTTGCAAGTGTGCATTTCTAGATTTCAGTTTTTCACATGACAGACCATGATTGACATTGAGAAAACAGAAGGAGACAGTGGGGATCAAAAGAAGAAATCAAGGACAAAATGTGAAAGCTGCTGAAGTTAGTAATTAATGAAGTAACAAGGCATCAAAGAAAGACCTTCTTGGCCAGATTTCTCCAGCATCCATAAACAGGAAAAACATTTTGAGTGCAAGTGATTTTTCTCCAAAACATAAAAGTCAATGCATTTATTAAACTGAGAAAACATCCAGAAAAATCATGTATGAAATGTAAAGAAGCTCTGCTGCATGTGCTTTTCAAGCATATGATAAATAAAAAATATTTTTAATGATACAAACACTTGAAGACAGAGATCTCTGACAGAGATAACTTCCAGGTATGCATTCTGATATTTGTTCTATAAGCAAGATCACACTAAAGACCCAGTGGAGGAGGCAGATAACTTAACTGACCTCTAGCATAGGGAAAGGAAGTCAGAAGGAGGCTGCCTTTGCTTAGTAGAGAAAGCTGTTTATGACCATCAGCATTACACTGACCAGGCATGTGTCAGTAAAAACACAAGCTCCAGGGCACATTCTTGGCTGTTTCTTAAGAAGCAGAAATAAAAGCACAATTCATATTCATATGTTTCAAACCAAACATGAAATGTTCAGCGAGAAAACCTGTCCACAACAGTTATAAAATGCATAATGCCCAAAATCTACAAGAATGGCCTGAAGTAAGAGCAGAAAAATTCAGTTGATTCATTAAAAAATAAATACTTTTCCAAGACTTAGAATTAAAAAAGTCAGTAAAGCAAAATAGTTTTGCAGATGATTTATTCACGTAGCTCCTGCTTGGATATTAAAATAAATGCAGCTGTTTGCTAGGTGAGTTTCTCAAGCCTCATTTTCTAGTGCCAAGCCTTGATATTACCATTTCAAGAATATAGCTATGAAAGTGCCAATACCTCCAGTGAATTTAGAATGAAGCCAGGAACCATCTGGACTGTATGGACTGTCTTCACTTTCTGACAAGGTCTGCAAAAACAAGGACACATGTAATTGGGATGTTGCTGGTTCTTGTGATCAGTATGGGACCTGAAAACTTAAACACTGGCAGAAGTCCTCATAAAGCATTCAGACAGTACTTAAGACTTTTCCCTTCCTAGTTAGAAGGTACAACATAGACAATACAATAAGAACTCACCACTTGCCATGTGATCTGTTGTGTAACCAAGTATTCTTAATATTCCCCTAGCATTCCACCTGTACAATGGGAACATTAGCTAACCATTCATCCTTGAATGCTTTGCTAAAATTACAGCCTCATTTTGAGTAACTAAGAGGACAGCATTCTTTAGAAACCACAGTGTAATTTGGGATCTGTCCAAGGCCTGCTGAATTCAGAGTTCTTTCTATTGACTTCAGTTAGATTCTGGACCATCCCCCCCTCATCCCCATTTATGCTAGCTCTGGTAAAGAATTCAAGTATCTAAGAGCTTTGCAGTTTTAACTCTGTTATTAAACAAAACCAGGTTTCTTTTATTTAAGTACCTTTTCTCGGTGGCCGTAGTACTCTGCATACCAAACCATACCATATAGACAAAGGAAAGTCGTAAAGGCCTAAACAAGGGAGAAAAAGAAAAAATAACCTATAAAACCTTTTCAAAATTCCTCGCTGGTTCAAGGTCTCAGAGTCCCTGAAGATTCCACATTCAGACTTTCATGCTCTGTTTCTCCTTGCATCTTTTGTCAGGATGAGCTCGCATGCTTCAACTTCAAGGTACACATAG
The DNA here is from genome assembly GCA_035047845.1 of Dendrocincla fuliginosa. Lineage (NCBI taxonomy): Eukaryota > Metazoa > Chordata > Aves > Passeriformes > Dendrocolaptidae > Dendrocincla > Dendrocincla fuliginosa. Next base: position 128,716,262 of record JAWWMO010000083.1, on the reverse strand, counting down.
ATTCTGCCAGCATGGGGTATGATGACCAATTCTCAATGGGACCATGAAAATACATGCAGATCACCCACAGAAAACACTGTCAGCATGATTTCTGTCCACACCCTGTACAGTCATCATACAAAGGCAGTCAGTAGGCACTTATATTATCAAGAATAACCAGCCTGGGAGAAAAATGAATTCTCCTTCTCCCTGCCCCATGCTGCAAGCCAGGCTACATGTTTGCTTTTGTGGTGCTCTGATCCAGAGAGCAATTCAATACTTTTCTCTTCTGAAGTTTCAGGAATAAAATCATCATGCTAAATAAGAGAACAATAAATCCTGATTCCAAATCACCTGTTCAGACTGTGTTCCCAGCTAGAGGGGAGAAGTATTTATCTGTCAGCCCATTATTTTTCACTGACCATGAAAAATGTGTTTGGCATCAGAGTTACAAGTCTGGCAAGACAAACATCCATTTACGGTTATAAAATGGGCATTTCATGCTGCATTTGAAGTAATCACACTGAAGCACAGAAAGTTACAGGCTGAGTGAGAATGATTTGCCTGACAGAGCAGGGTTGTTTATGTAGTTGTAAGACTTCAGCGTGACACAGCACACACTACTTATTAACACTATCCATTAACTCCTGTTCACTTCCAGGAGGCACTACAGCAAGTACCACCAAAGTTAGGCTCAACTGAACCTACGCCTTTTCTTGTTAAGATAAAGCACCCTATAATTAGTGTTTGTTTCATTGTTAAGTACTGGTAAAATTGCTATACTCTGCTATGTAAAGAAATAAGAAAATAAGTTATTCTAGTCCCTTCAAAGTGAGCTCTAAGCTTTTGCTTTTTCTAGGATGTGTACAAAGCTTTTTACCAGCACGTCCCCACAATGATCCCCTGCTGCCAGTGTTCCAGAGGAGGCTATTTAGATGCTTTCAATGTTTTTGTCATGCTTTATGCTTCACATGAGAAATCTCACTTACCACACAGAGAAGCCAAAACACAACATACAGTATTTGTGTTTTGGAAAAAAGATCTTGTCCAAACTTTATGCACACAATAGCTTCGAGGAAAGCAATAGCCCTGTGGGTAAATGAAAGCGGAGGGGGGAGGGGAAAGTGGTTACAAATGCTAAGGATTTAACTCACATGATCACAACCCAGACCCCAGACTGTCAGCTCTAAACAAGCACTACCCTCTAGTGAGCACATGCCTCCCTGACACCACCATTAACTGAAATTCTTTGAGAAATTTATTTTTCTTTCTATACTATTTTCAGCATAAACAGCACACAAAAAGTAGTAGTTCACTGTTCCACGGGGCTCCAGGGAACAAGCAGGAGTGTGTTCCAATAGCAGAGAATTTTTGTTTGTACCTACCACTGTGCTTCAGCTCTCACCAGATATAAATTTCTTTTCCATGCTGAACATCCAACAGACTTCCTTGCTGGATGAACTAGAACTGTGGTATGTGTATTTCTCTACTGGATGCAAATTTACTACAATTCTAAATTGCATACTTTGCTTGCTTCACATGGATTTTGATGAGAAAATTCACATGAAACAGCATTTCAAATTCTTTGAGAATTCATGCATTTACTATGCTATCTGTAAACTCAGAGAATTTGAGGAGAAATGAAAGAGAAAAAGAAGTTTTTACTTTCCTCTCAGACATTAAAAGGATCAAAAAGTATCTCCATCTCTCTCCCTCCCACCAGACATCTAGATCTTTTCAAGTTCAAAGCTATGAAGACTTGTCCACCACTTGGTGTGGAACAAGAGGTTATGAATCCAAAGCTTCCATTAACCTGCCATGGAAATAAATTTCGTTTGTATCGGTCCTGAATACAAAATTACATATGTTTAACTAATATGAGAGTAGAAACATGACTGGTGCAGCACAAGTGTTTTGGAAAACTGACTCACCTCATTCTGAAGCAAATCATGTAAAAACATTACTAAATTTGTAGAAGTTTAATACTTAACTTGTTCAATAGAGACTTTACAGTTGAGCAATGCATGAAAACTCCTCCTCACATATGTGAAGGCACACTTAACATCAGGTCAAGTGTTCCAGTCTCCCAAGCTTGACACTGCGGGACACATTCCCTACCAGCACTCTCCATAAACAGGGAGTGCCCAAAAATGGCACTATCTGTCAGAGAAGACCCAGTTTGCTCCCATGAAACAAGGAGGAAAGACGTGTGCTTGAGTAAACCACTGGTATTCCAGAGATAGTCCTAGTGCAAACAAAGAATGACAGCTTTCTCTGTACTATCTAAAGTGACTAGCAGCATGATGAGGGGGAACAAAACTTACCAGTGTGGAAGTAACACCCAAATGACTAATACTAAAAATTAATGAGGTGCATACTAGTAAAAAGTTGAGAGCAGTGTTACTCTGGTGGGTCACCAACTATTTTTCTTTCTTGGTTTTATATTATTCTTACTGATTCAGTTGCAGAGAAAAAAACCATTAAACCATACTACAGCAGTGGGAACAGAAAAACCACCATCAGAAAAATGGTGTGGAACAAGGGAAACAAAAATGGGGCTGCGATATACTTGAAGGTATAAACTATTAAACACTGCTTTTAATAATAACTTAAAAAAGGATACAGTTGTTTGCCCTGCATTTATACATTCTTTCTGATATTCCTGTCAAGAATACTTGGCTTAAGCACATTGTACAATAGGACAGCTATTACAGTTTATAAACTGGTAAATCAAAAGACAGAAGAATGCTAGCAGTGAAAGGTGTTGTGTCCTACTGAAGGATGATGACAATATTCATTAGAACTAAAGACAGTAAGATTTTATTCAATCAAAATAGTCTTTTAACATTTTAACAGATATTCCTTTTTGAAAGGCTTAATCTCAGTGAAAATGATGAAATTCCAGCAGGGCTGTTGCACTGGCCTTCTTCAAGCCTTATATCATTTACTGAGAGTGATGATTTAGTATATTTCAAGTTGAAAAGAAACAGGTTTGTACTACTTAATTAAAAGGTACTACTTTTAATTATTGCCATGGTTAGGCTGTTAAGAATTCAATTTGTGCCTTTAGAAGTGTGTCTTGGTCACCACAGATATGAATATTCTATCTCCTTAATTTCTTAATTTCTTTAGATATTGTATTCTAGATAGTTAAATTACTGGAAATTTTTTTCAGCAAGCAACAGGAACTCAATGTTTTTTTCTAATAGATTACACAAGTAAGCAGTATCAAGAAGAATACTTATTCCACATACATATCCCACTATTAGATCAGACTGAGGATGAATATGCTATTGTGTTATTATGTAATCATACATACATGTTTGGGCATCTGTTTATTGACCCATATGACATTAATACATTCAGTGAGAGCTGTGAACTGAGTATGATAGTTTCTGTAATCCTTAACAATTTTTCAGAGCCAGACAGCAAATATTTAGCATCGTACTTCCCTTTAGGTTACAAGAGAGAATGTTTACATTCTTTCCTTTGGATGACATAGAAGTTCATCTTTCTTTTTAATGCAGAACTTCAAAATTCTTCCCCTGAGATTATAAAATTGTTTAAAATGTGTCTTCTGTAGGACTCTAAAATTACCATATAGAGTTGAGAAAATGTCCTTTCCCATAAAAACATCTCAATTCCTAAATAATTAAAATACTTATTTCAGTACCATCTGTAGTGAAATGCATATCTGCAAAATATTAATACAGTTGATCAGTTACTGCTAAGATACTCATACACAAACAAAGAAAGTTTTTTGATTCTAATGGTAAATTAAGTAGTCATGTAACTGTATGATTGATTAGTTATCTTCAGTCCTAAAGCTAAACAAGAACAGAAATACTACCTTTTCTATGTCCATTGGATGTTATGGTCATGAGTTGAAAACAGTAATAGATCCATCCAGGAATCACAGAATCATAAAGGTTGGAAGAGACCTTTAAGATCATCCAGTCCAACCATCAATGAAGAAGGAAGTTGCAAAGTCAGTGAGAGAGGCGAATATTTAAGGCCAGCCAAACCCAAGAAGACATGCAGCAAGTTGTGCTCCAAACTCAATTAAATGTTGAGAAAGGGGAACTCTTTAGAGTACTGTAGTGCATGTGGAAACATGCCTTCCAGCCCAGCACTGTTCCTAAAATTCTAACATCCCTAAGACTAATAGTAAAGGCAAGGTAAGTTTACCATAACACTGTCTCTAAATTACATCTCAGTATTTTATGACTCACTGAAATGCTATTCCAATTTAAAACAGTAATAGACTCTTCTATAAAACACGAAAATTGTTCAGACTATTCTCAAAATTAGATATACACTTATATTGACAAAGAGATGAAATGCCTCTTTTAAATTAAAATCATTCTCATCAGAAATTAGCTTCTTGAATAGTCTCTTTTTTTTTTCTTTAAAACATGATTTAGGATCTTTCCAAGTCCTAAATCAAAAGGGACACTACTATGCTGCTTGTTTACAAGAAGCTTTTACAATGCTACAGTAGCATTGTTAAAAATATGCTTCAGGTTTCCAGAACAGTATGGTTTAGTCAAACCTTCTAGAGAAGGAAGTTATCACCAGAAGCAAACATGCAAACTGTTCATTTAAAGGTCACCTTCAAGAGACAAAGGGATTGTAGCCAAGGTAACCATTGCTCATAGCACCATTCCATAGAAATAGTGATGACTCTGGTTTGTTTCACTGTCTTCTGTTGTGATTCTGCTAACAGCAGTAATGCCCACCTTGACAGCCCGGGGCACATTACTCTTACAACCAGCTGTAGAGGTAAAAACTTTATCCTTCTCATCTGACTCTGAATATGGGTAGGCCAACACTACTTTGAAGGAGCCCCTAGCTTTATCCAGCAGTTTCTAGTTCTTCCTTCTGTTCTCCTTACTCTTCCATCACTTCCCATGTCTACTTTCAAATTCAGAATTTTCCTTTCCTCTGAACTTTCAAAATCAACACAAGACAAGGACTAGCTTCATGGAAAGCCTATTTCTGTGCTGGACCCATACTTACCACTTGCCCAATGCTCCAAGAATGCAGCAAGAACACTTACCCGAACACCCAGCACTGAGTTCCTACCCTCTTGCACTGTGTATCTGTGAGGTATGCATAGTATTGCCTGAGAAGGGAAGCAAGAAAATACTTCAGTGAAGCTGAAAGTCTACAGAGTTATTACATTTAGAAACCAACTGTATGTTATGGATGTATCTATACTGAAAATTAAGTGCTGATGGTTAAATTCACATGCAATCATTCTAGATGTCTACCAGATGGCTGCAATTCTAGTAGGACAGATTATCACATAGATCAAATAGCTTGAAAGAACACAGAAAATAGCCCTGAGACCAAGGACTGGGAAAATCCCCAAACTAGTAGGATAACAAAGCAACAAATATGCCTCCGGCCTTCCCACTGAATCTCCAATTCTTACAGACAAAGTGTAACAGCTTCCAAAAAATTAGAGAACCCCTCACCTTCTCCACAGTTTGTCTTTAATTTATTAACAATAGCATTTTCTTGAAATATGTGGTTTTGAGTCTTGAAAGAAACTGAATATGGCTATTCCACATCCTGTTTGAGTACTCTAACCACCAGCATATTTTCCTCTCAAGAAAGTAGAATTTCTCACTATTTTGAAAACAGTCTGGAGACCATTCTGCTCTGTTCTTTATGCTCAAGAATTCAGAGACGGGAAATTCCAAAGAAATTGAATGAGAATTCCTTTTCTCAGTCTCTCATTTCCCCTGACAGATTGGGAAGACAGGTGTTATTATTCCAACAATGCAAGGAGTGCTAAAGAATAAAGACATCCATAGGTGTGCAAATGCCATTAAAAAAACCCTTAAAAGTGCACCTATGCAAGAGCTTATAGAATGTTTAACTTGATTCTCTGTCTCTAATTCAGATCTGTGTGCATTCTGTCTAGCTCCAACTATGTCATGGTGAAAAAAAAAGAAAATTAACAATAACAATGTGAAATCACATGCATGACTAAAAGCAGATTAATGTTTTTATACAGCTGTTAATGCTGCATATATACTGTTCTGTTCTCACAATATGCTGCTGCTCTCTTTTCTTATAACATGCTAATATTTCCTGTAGGCAGACACAATAAGGAGCTGTTAGAAAAAACAACAGCTCTATTTTTCCTCATCTACACTTTTGTGAACACCTGACTCATTAACTTGGATACTTTCACATGCAGTCCCCAAGGATAACATACAGAGCTAACTCACAAAATAGGCAGATGCTATAAAACAGAAGATGGAACAGACTGTTTCTGTATCCCTATGGCAACAGAGTTGTTTATATACATTTTACCTCATTAGTTTACTTGTCAGAAAATACATTTTATTGAAAAAATGATGATTGTTTTGCTTTTCATGGTGGCAAAAGCATACATTTCTTGAAATGTGCCATACTTACTCAGAAATTATACGCAGTTCTTGGGTGCTGGAAGTTAAGCTACTTTAAACCAAAGCAAAAACACTGCAGCAAAAAAATTACCTTACAGTAGGTGCTGTAATAATTCCTACGAAGAGAATTCTCCCCCAGCTTAAAGGGTGGCTTGCTTGGAACACAAATATATGTTTCAAAAAGAATGTGTTCAACTCAGTCAGCTAGGAAAAATAAAAAGCTAGTTAATAGTGTTCAACTTCTACAACTCCTAATGAATTAGTACAGAAAATGCGCAAAGATTAATATGGAAACTAAAACATGGAAGGAAATCTATTTATCCTCTGCTATAGCCCTGCTGGTTAGATTGAATATTTAGAGTCTAAGATTCCTGCTCTAGAACAAGCAAGGAATACACTAGTAAAACAATGAATTCTCCTCTAGATATCTCTATGAAAGTATTTGCTGTCTTTCCAGAAACACATTAAGGGACCAGACACTCATTCAGACTGCAGTGGTCTTCTGATAACTTTCATATCCTGAATCAGGTATGAATGACCAAGGCAATTCTGGGAGAGAAGTAGAAAAAAAAAGTATATCAAACATTTCTGGTCCTCCTTTTAAAAACTAAATTAAGAAAATAAAAACAAAACAAAAAAACCACCCAAAACATTTTAGTTTTATTTTCATGATGAAGTACCAAAGCAGTTGGGACATATAGAGTCCTGCCAAATCAAGGCCAGTATTCTGAGTACCACTGATCCATTCAGCAGTCAATGGGAAGAGAAAAAAAACAACCAAACAAAAAAACCTGAAAACAAACAATGAAAAAATCCCCCACACATCCGCACAACAAAATCAAAATAAATTAAAAATCCTAAGCCCCCACTGTCTAGCAGTTTTTAAATCTGTACCAATTACAAAGAGCAATCTGATGGCTTGTACAGCGACCTGTAACATTTGGGTTCTTCCACAGATTCTGTAATTACACTTGTGAACTATCACTTAACTCCAGTGAACAATATCCTGACCAATTCTGTATTATCAATTCCTTTAACTGCGCATTTCAATGACAGACATCCATTGCATTAGAATATCCTCTAGTCTAACACAGTCAACAAATAACTGAGCTGATGGCAGCTTTGATTTCACAGAATTTATTTCTTACCTGCCAAATGATCATGAAAAGGTAGATTCCAGCCACCCTCTGAAATGAGGACTTTGGGTCAAACCAGCGGACATAGGTCCAGCTGGCTGGAGTGAACTGTAATACAGCTCTTTTGATTTTCCCTGTGGTTGTGTGAATGTCCCTAGAAAAAAAGAATGGCAGGAGTAAGTACAAGGAATATGCAAGGAAAAAGAAAGCAACAGCCTTTTTACTGATGTTTCAGAATAATCACACTTTTACAATGAACAGCAGAGATCTTCACAGACACAACTACATACAAGGGTGAATTAAGAACTATAATCTACTAAGCAGTTCACTCAGGTGTGTATTCCGCTATAAAAGTTCACTCTTCTCTATTCTCAGTCACTAACTAACTACAAAACATATTTATCATTCTCTCCACAAAGGAAAGAAACAAGGGTTGCAATTCTGCAATCCCCTTGGAAAATCCAGAGGTTATTTCTTACTAGTCTATGCTGCCACTGTCTTTTCCAAAAGAATTCGTGTGCTAGAGCTCACTGACATCAATCCTTCAAGAATCTGTCCGATTAACTATTCATTCTTTGTATAAGGAGCTGGCTCCACAGGTGTTAAAAATACTACACTTTCAGCACATATAACTCCTGCTGTTCTGATATTAGATGCATGTGGATCTCCTGGAGAGGTGGGATAGCACTGTTAAAAACTAGCAAGCTTTTAAATTCCATTTTGAAAGGGGACTTTAATGGAGGCTCATCTGGCATATATATTACTGGTTTTTGCTTTTGATAACATTGATTCAGATGAGCAACAGCATCCAAAGGACAGGGGATCTAAGAAAAACTCAGAGCTTCTTATTACCAGGTCTAGAAGACAGTTTTCACCATGTTACTTCTCTGTCCCTTCTGAACAAAAACAAAGACTCAGAGTCGATATTTCTTTAAGCTAGAGAGACTTTAGGTTAGGGAAGATCTTCTAAACTTTAAGATCTATGTTTATTCAATGAAAAAAAAGAGAAAAAGAAATTAAAAAGGCCCAAGCAAAAGCTTCTCATCTTATGCAGCACCTTCATATTAAAGGTAAAAAAAAAAACAACTTTCAGTGAACTCTCTAAAAACAGAAGGACCAACAACTCTGATGGAAATGAAGGAAAAGTGAATTAAGACTTGTTCTTACTGCAATTAACAAATTTGTAAGAAAAGAAATCAGTACAGAAATTCACATAGGGTATAAATTTGTAAGCCAAGATTTGAGCTCCTTTTCCATCTCTCAAGGCAATTCATTGTACTTGATCCTATGTCATCTATAACACTGGTAACATGCAGATAACCATGCTTGCTACCAACTGGCTGGGAAGAAGGCAGGAGAGGGGTAAAAAACTATGGAAGAAACCATACCTGAACAGCTAGGAACTGACACTTACTAGGTCACAAGCTGTTGCTCTTTTACACAACAAATGCCTCTTTATTTTGCAATTACTCTGTTCATTTTAGAGGATCAGCAATGGCGTAAGGCAATTCATAGCACAGGTACAATCAGTCTGATGCCTCTTCTGCAATTACAACTAGTGCTGACAGATTGCCACACTAATGCATCATCAAGGTGAGCCCAAATCTAGTTTAAAAAATGTATAATGAGAAAACCATTACAATTTGTTTTGCTCCCTGCCTTCCTCAAAGTTTTACATGTACAAAATAAACTGAAGATCCAAAGAGCTTTTCTACTTTACATTTTCCATTGGCATCAATGCTTGCAATTTAAGATTTCAAAAGAAAATTATATATACAGTCATATTTACAAATATATGCTGTACAGTGCCATTCTAAGAGATTTATATTTAACATTTAAGATAAAATGACAGCATTTTTAGCACAGACAGACTACATGCTATTTCTATACCACATGTATTTTACATATGCAAAGAAGGTGGTCTATTTCCCAAGGAAATGAATTTAATATTATAATATCGAACATAATGTTTATCAAGCTTTAATTTAGACTTACTTGAAGCTTGCCCAGTGATAGGTTCTCATCTCCAAGAAACGACAAACTACCATGCCCAACCAGATGCCACCCCCGTTACAAAGCAGGATGTCCAAAATGACTTGATCCCACCAGCATTCAGCAAAATTAGGCAGAAGGTGCATGAAGAAGAGCTACAGAACACAGCAAAGACATTATATGTGAGGAACAGCACAGAATTCATATAAATTCACTTTTTAAGTACACAAAAATCAGCTTTTCAGTAGACAGCATACTTCAGTGACATAAGCCACAACCCCTGAAATTTGACGGTCATCCTTCCATTAACTTCAGAAGGCCTTGGGCAAAGCCATACAAGACATAAGAGGATTCCTTCTCACTTTTTCCTGCTGGGGTTATGCTGTATACAAGGATATCATACAGCTTTGGGCCTTTCAAAGATGATACATAGACCATTCATAGAAATGCATGAAACAAGCATAACTACTGCATTGTTTGGAGGAAATAAGGTGGTCTGTGCTTTAAAAATAAAATGAAGAGAATCTTTGTTTTATTTTTGCTAAATAGTTTTAAGAAGTATCATCTCTAAACTAAGTAACAAGATGCAGTAAGCAGAAGGGATGCATTTCTGACACCTGTGAGCACTAAAGCATGTTGGTTTTCAGGACTAAATATTTTTTCTTTTTCAAAATTCTATCTTTCATTTATTATTTTCATCTAAATTTAGTGACTCTAAAAGATTAAGAGTTCACCAGCATTTCAGACACTACAAGCTTTGCTGCTATGCTTTGATCCAGAATGGCTCTAGAAGAGGACATTCCACTCTTCCTTCCTGCTTGATCTCTGCTAAGCACTAATGATGATGGCACTTTCATGATGAAGATACTGAAAAACAGGCACCAAAAATACCCCATTAAACTGAAGAACTGACATCACCTGGATATATCAAAACATATCCCATGTCTTCAAGATTTCCCTTGGAAAGTGCACAAATCATTTACCTCTGAAGCAATTTGTTCCTTTCAGATTACTCAACTGAAGATCACTATGAGGCACTAGCAAGGCAATTAAATGTACTTACAGATGCATTTGGTGATTTTACATTACTGATGGACTGAGGGGAACAACTGGCCAGAGTGAGGGCAAGATACAATTTACCAAGAGCTAGAAATGGATGCAGTACCTCTCCTTTAAGAGAAAATAACTGTACACTCTGTTTTACAAAAAAAATCACGGCAACCCAAAAAATATATTAGAAAAGTTTAGCTATAGACTGGAAATCAAGACAGCCACGTGTTAAACTATCCCTTTGGGAAACTGAAGGAGATACTTAACGAAATACATAGCAAACTAAATATTCTTACCTCCACAGAAACAGTACAACTTTTGTCAGTTAATGCACATAGAATGTTTCTGTGAAAGATTATTGATATGATTTTGTAATAAAGTATCTTACTTTAATAGATATATAAATAAAATATTGAAAAGATCAGACATTGGAAAAGGAACAAGAAGAATGTTTTCTGTATACAGCAAGAATGAATACTGGTCCATTTATAGTATGTTACAGTGACTAATATTGGCAATGACAGTTCCCTAGAAAACTCTTACAAAAGTGTATCAAAACCTCTTGTTTTACTTTGACAAGGCTATACAAATTTCAACCTGTAAAAAAGAAAAGTTGAATTTCTCTTCAGGACTCAAGCAATACAATGTTGTTCATTATCCTGTTAAAGTCTCCTTTTCATGTTTTTAATTAATTTAACCTAAAAGGGGCAATAAGACTGCAAATCTAAATCTACAATGATCCAGCCAAAGACATGAGAAATTACAGAAAATAAGGCAGCAAATGCAAGAACATGGGTGTTAGCGAGACCATCTCTAAGGTGCTAGCTGCTTTCTTAGAATGAGAGATCAAGGTCTGCCTGCATCCCGACTTTAATCCAATAATATGGAGCATGAACCAAGTTTCCCATTTCAGAATGGGGAGTCAGCTGTAATCCATTAGTGCTAATAGCAGATACATAGCTAAATCCCTATGTAACTGCCCTGACAACTTCTGTAGGTTTCAAATTACTCTCCTGAATTATCTAATTCATCAAAAATCCACTTGATTGGTGATAACATATCCATGTGTTGAAACTTATCCAACACACTGTCTGTTCCAATAATCCGCCTTTCAACAAGAGGAAGATAGCTCATGTGGTGTTAAATTGAAGATGACAGTTGTGTGATGATCAACTGAACAATAAGAGTATGAGTGAAACAAATCCAAATACGTTCCTTTCCAGAGGGAAAAAATGAGTACAATAAGCAGCAAAATTAATTTTTTTTTGTCGATGGTTACTTGTGAAATTCCAATCTTAAGGAAGGTCAAAATAATTTAGAAAACAGCATACGCTTCAACATCACAGAATAAAAACATGTTTTGAAGAGGAACTCATGGCAGCAATATTTTGAAACCCCAAAGCTTAATTTTAGAGAAATAAATCCTTATCTATATTTCTGATTTATAAATGCTTGTCAGATGAGCCTAGCATTCTCAAGACAACAAGATTTACAGGAAACTGATTTTAAAGAGTAAGTTCAGGTGTTAACATCCCTCAACTCCATTTCACTTGTTCATTATGCACGTCTATACACAATGTGTAATACTGTTGTATATCACAGATATAGCAAAGTAAAAAGGAGAACAGTTGCTCTAAATCAGGAAATATCTGAAGTGGTAAAAGTAGAATGATCCCTGTAACAGCAGAAAAATAAATTATGCATGCTACCAAAGGGCCGGTCTAGACTTCCTTCCTATTCAAGCAGTAATAAATCACTTATCTAAACAGCTTGCTGTTGTCTACTAATTCAAATGCAACAATTACTCAGCATCTGGTTTGTAAGGCTTAAAATGTAAATCTATGTTAAGGACTAGAGTCATCCTTCTAGTAACATTCACACTTCCCACAAGAACACTTCACATCTCATACATTTGCTTATAATTAAGGTACAAGGGCAGCCTACCTCTGTGAGCTCCCAGGTGATGCTGATAGTCCAGCACAGCCCATAGCTGCGGATCAACAAAGCCTTCATAGCCCAGCCCCAGAAATGCCCAAATGCAAATATATCAAAGTGGCTGAGGATTCTTTCCCAGGTGATAACATGACAGTTCACAGCATACTCCTGTTATGACAAAACCCCAAACAAAACAAAAGTAATCAACAGACAACTTCAGAAAAACTAAGATGAAGAAATATCTTTCTATTCAGTGCAACAAGCCTGAAATTATAAGGGTATTAAAATAACCATTATTTGTTTTCTTGTCCTAAACTCTGCCAGAAAGCAAATACTCAGTACCATCACAGTACAGATCTAAATTAAAGGGAGATAGAATAGACCTTAATGACTGAAGAAGCATGTATTTCTTATGTGACAGGGAAACAGCAAGAACACTAAAATCAATACCAAGAAAACCAGCAAACAATACTCTAGAAAATAGTAACTTGTTCTTTTTTGGAGTCCTGATTTGAAATAACCACCTTTCCCCATTTTCATGCTGTCTGGTATTCAGATGTGGCTCAACAATGGCTAATTCTCACCAGTTTGTGATGCAATGTTACTCATCTTAATGTTTACTTAAGTATCTTAGTTTCCTCATGAAAGCAATTTTCCAGAACTCATTAATATTAAGAAAGTTCAGTCACAGGCCTGAATTGAAAAAAAAATAAAAATCAAAGGGCGCTTGCAACTGTGAGTGGCAGATTCCTTAAGAGTATTAATTAATATTCTAGTCACCAATAACAAAGAAAGTGGGTTCTCTCAACATGTGGTACAGTAAGTGTTAGAAATCACTGTCCCACAACAACAAAAAAATCTGAATGCCATCAGGAGGCTGCAGCTGTGGGGTTCTGTTGTCTCTGAGCATAATCTGAACTATTCCTAATAGGAAGCACACATTTAAAAAAACCTCTGCTCTCCAGTCCTCCTAAAATATGCATTGCCACGTGCAGGTGACAACACAGCACCACTCAGTGACGTTAAGCTAAGAATCCTCTTTCAGGCCAGAACAATTGCTAATCCTGCACAAATGAACACTGATCAAGTTAAAACCAAGACACCCAGAAAAGATTTAAATCCAGGCCACCAATAAGAGCAGAATGCACAATTTCTACACAAATCCTTCTATCAGCAGGCAGTTAAATCCCACTATGAAACTGTATGTAGCCCTTACAGCTGGTGCTCCCTGAAATGAATGCATGGCACTGCTTCTTGTGCATGTCCGTGCTGCTGGTCATTCAGGGAAAGGTGCATCACCTGTTCTAAGGATGGCGAACCTGCAGCTTTAGTGCTTGTACTCAGAACTGAAACTGGCTCATCTCCAGCATGAGAAAACATGGAAGGCACCACAAAGGGTGCAGACTCCTAGCTGCACCATGGTATCTATGATGAGTGAAGACAATGAGGTTACTCCAAAAGTAAGTTTTTTCCAGGGCTCTTGCTTTTTTGCTCTTATTTTTACTGGCACTTTTCTCCTCTGCTCATCCTCCCAGTTGCAGCTCTGTCAGCCATACAGTGAAACGTGTTGAACTTTGTTTTATACCCAAGTAACTTTGCCAGTCCTGTGCAAGCAACCAAGCCACAGCCTGCACTGTAGCTGCACTTTAAAAATTTACTCCAAGTTTAAGTGACAACACCAGGATTGCAAAGTAGCACAGAGTAAGTTTCCACTGATTGTTAGAGTCAGGGAATCTGCTGTACTGTGGTTCTGTGCCAGTAGTCCTCCCATTACTTGAATCTATTTCTAACCTAAATGATAGGAGAGCCAGGTGAATCTGACTTACCAACAGACTGTCTCAGCTCCCATTTCGTTGCTCAGCAACATCACTAATGCCCCTGCTCAGGCTCCATTTAGCCATGTGTCCTCCCACCACCCTGAGATCAGGCTGCCCATGCCCCACCATCACCACGGGTCTCCTGCAGAACAGAAAGTCACAGCCCTACTCCACATTCTGGAGTCGCCCAGGGTGTACTGCTGATCGGCTGAGGTGCAATACCTGAAGCATCCCATTTTCCAGGCAAGGAGCCTGCACACAGCCCTCACTATCAATCAGCTAACATAAGCTTATTGCACTGCAAAGATTTCCATTCCTTATTATGTGATACAGGTTGCAGCCACTGCTGAGGAGGTGCTGTGCAGCAGTTTGCACATGCAGTAGATTTCTCTATACAAAAGACAACCCGTGTATTTCCCTACACATGAGCTCTATAAGACTATACAACAGGTGATCATAGTGGGCAGATGAACAAGCAGATGCACAAACCCAAGGGCAAGGGAGCATGCTAGTCAGCTGGTGAGCAATAATTTGACGCAATAGTGATGAGGGCAAGATTGGCAGCTCTTGCCTCCCCATGCAGTAACCACCTAGTTCTTGGTGCCCAACCACTCACACTGCCTTCTGCCTGCCTCCCAAAATAACTCACATACTTCTTCCAGGCCACCTTTTACAACCTCAGCTCGCTGTGCTAGTGTCCCCACCTGAAGGCGAATGTTCTCTGTACGGAAAACTCTTTGCAAGCTGCTCAATGGGCAGAAGAACAAGTCTGGCTTTCCATGCCACTCCAGATTATGGTCTATGGAAGTAATTTCCCAATGGTAACAGCATCAGTGCTCAGCTGAGTGAGTGGAAGGCAGCAGAATCCTGCAGTTGCTGTACCTGCATTTCCACGTACACTGTAGTATGCCAGTAATGTACTAAGCTCAGAGCAATTAAAGCAAGACCAAAGTTCTTCGAGTGCAGCACTGCAGCATCAAAAAAACTTATCTGGGATAGACACACTGTATAGGCTTCATTTAGATACTACTTTGCTAAGTCTGTTTTCAGCATCCAGACTCATATCTACTACTTAAAGGAATTCAAAGCCACCTCACTGCA
Source organism: Dendrocincla fuliginosa (assembly GCA_035047845.1). NCBI lineage: Eukaryota > Metazoa > Chordata > Aves > Passeriformes > Dendrocolaptidae > Dendrocincla > Dendrocincla fuliginosa. The sequence continues at coordinate 128,700,830 of JAWWMO010000083.1, read as the reverse complement.
AACATATATCGCATTTCCAATTGCACACTCATCTGAACATCTGCATTAGAAAAAAATATTTTTTTTTTCACAACAGTTAATGTCAGTGTAAATAAACAGTAGTTGACACAAAGGGCTTGTTGACTCTGTCAAGCATAGGCACAAAATTGCACTCCTTATGCCAGCAAATTCAGATTTATCCCTTTCCACTCATGTAAAACATTCTTGAAGTAGCCAAAATGTACAATAAAATGCCATGGATACATACCATAATATCTGCTTCCCTTGTGGCATATCGAAGATTAGGATCCAGCCAGTACATCACTGCTTTTACCTGCTCAAAGTTAAGGAAGAGCACGAACACCAGGAACAGAAAATAGAGCACACTGAGACCTGCAAAAAGACTCAGCTTTAAAATTATGTTTACTCACAAAACTCCTTGGAACACAGAGTCCAAAAAGCCGCTTTCAAACTGTTGCTCTACATGTGCCCAGCTTGTACAGATGAGTTTCTACATAAAGCTGCTACATGCAAAAAAGCTGCAGAGACAAGTCAGATCTCTGAGCACTCAGCCCTTCATATCACCTCTTGTAACCAGTGATACAATATATGCTCCACTGCGTGAACCTAATCAAAACAAAATCAATCTAATCAGTTTCGGCACTTAGTACAAATCTGTAATCAGGAAGCTCTTTAGTAAGAGATACATTAGGCTCCATGATTGGATTAGCTCTGCCTCTTTGCTTTAAGCATTCTTGCTCTCAACTAATGCAGCTCTAATGCCTACATGCAGATTTCAATACAAAGATCAATTGAATCATGCTACCTGGCAATTCTGAGCTGTGCTGGCAATAAAGAGTAATTATAAACTAATGCATGTTTGAGTTACTTTTGTGAGCTGGAAAATTCACTGTTTGAAGCTTCTTAAGGTAAATATGAATACTTACTTTCACACTATTATAAATTATGAAACACCTGCATTTGGGAGTACCAGCTCTCTCCTCCCAATATCTGAATATAGATTTTTATTTTTTTTTTGTAAGTTGAGTCCTGGTTACAGATCCATGGGTAGATGAAGCTATTGTTGGGAGCATATCTTTACAATATTCACAGGTTCAGAGATATCCAAGACCACATTTGGAAGAGGCATATAAACACTGTTTCCATAGTCTCAAACTTACTTGTATCCTGCAGCTATGTCATGAAAGACAGAAAGATTAATGAGAATAAACTTAGTCTCTGCCATTCAAAATAAATTACAACAATCCTGAAAATGTATTTTAAACTACAACCAGAACTCATGTGTTAATAATCCCCAGTTTACGCCAGAAAGCAATTTTTGTTCAAGTACATATGAACACAAAGTATATATATGGTCCTCTGCAGTCCCCCCTAAAAACACATCAGGTAAACAGGTGTCACACTACTACAAGAAGCAAGTGAGGGTGCATCCTGAAATGTGGAGGACACTCTACTCCTTCCTTTCATCTACCGAACAAGTATGAGAATTGAAGCAAGGCTAAATGAACCAGGCCAGAATCAGCAGAATTACACAGGGGAAAATTTTGGTCTTGATTTTGGGAGCAGCTTTTTCCCAAGTACGGGGGGTCAAGCTCTGACAGTATTGGCATTGAGAAGCGCCTTTTATTTTACATTTGCTGAGACCTGAAATGAGCAGTAGGACCTGTGTTTCCCAAACTTCACAAGACATGAGGTTCTTTAACGAGTACTGTCTAGTCAGTAGTATCCTCTCAATGTCAACAGATGAGTAATCAGCTGCTTTGGGAGGCTACTTATTTTTAGCTATATGAGATGGCAGGAGTGAGAAACATTCGGTCACCTTAAAAATAAACAGATCAACTTAAATCAAATGTGCCTAATTCTCTGCAAATATACAGTCTAGCATAGGCTCTGTGAGCCCGAAATTATTTTAAAATAAAACTCCTTATGTTTTTGCTGTGTAATTCAGATGTGTAAGGAGAAGGATTTCACTTTGTTAGTTCTGTAGTTAATAGAATTATTTTCCAAACTATGAATGCAACTGATACAGGTACTTTTCATGAAATTATAAGTTATGAATATGAACATATATGTTACAAATATTAATAAAGGTATGTTAAGATATACAATGATACAATTTAATAAACATATAAAGTAATAGCACAGTTTGCCAATAATGAAAAGAAGCACCCTACTCAATTGGATTTAGAAGTCAGACAGTATATGCAGTAGCTATAAAAATGCCAAACTTTTCTGGGGTTGGAAGAGATGGCAGTAGGAAAGGTGTGGAGGAAGGAGATTAGGAAGCACAAACACAAGACAGGATTAAAACAGAGTATCAGAAAAAATTATCTCTTTTTGGTGATTTAATTTACACCATCCTGACACAGAGCATCTACAGTGACATATTCCCAAACACAACTAAGAAGAGATTACAAGCAACTGCTCAGAAGTAGGAGGGAAGTGATATTCACAGAAGATTGATGCACAATTATGTTTCGTGACAATTTCATTTATCAGGAAGTTAAAGTGGCAGCTCCTGCAGAATCCATGAAAAAGTCAGAAACACATCTTAAACTTACCAAAAACCATCCTCCATATTGCAGGATGGGGACGTGTAAAGGGTCCTGTGGACAGTAAAAAAAGCTTATTAGAAGATAGTCAATAAGAACCACAAAATTTATTTTTGAATATATCTCATCTGAGGATTTGGCATGAGCATGGATCAGTTCACCATCAAACTATGCAATACACCTGAAAGCTGGGGCTCTATGTTTAAAAAAAAGAGGTAACAGCAGATTTCAGAGTGCAAAAAAGAGACTGACAATGAGTAGCATGTAGACAAAATTTTCCACTATTTTTATGAAATTGTTTTCAGAACAGTAGGATGCTTGTCTGTTTGTTCAGCAGACACCACATCTCAGGTGTCACCTGGGGATCTCCTGACCTGGTTTCTAGACTACAGGTCACACATAGCTTGCTCCCAGTTAAGTAATCAAATACAAATTTCTGTGTGTTAACAAAGAAACTTGGTGCTTGGCCTTCAGAGGATCATGAAATGTTACCAAACAGGCCTCCCAAAACTTCCAAGCTGAGCATCATATGTATCTGGCAAGAAGTAAAATACCTATGCTCTTTACTAGTGTCAATAGTATTTACTTAAGAACCAGTGATCAAACTGATTTATTAGATTAAAAGCCTCTCAGTTAATGTGAGGAACAGAGAAGGAAAACTGCTGAACATGAATCACACATTTAGGTAGCAAGAAGTAGATGAACAAATGCTTTCAGCACACACTGTAGACATCTCTTTCACCACTGTGTGCATAAAGCTCATTTTTCTCTGGCATTCAGTTTTTCATGGAGCACTTTTCATAAAGTGTGGATTAAGGATTTTTAGCATATGGGAAAAACACATCCCACCTCTGAAGTACAAAGCTGTCGTAACCACAATCAACTTTTTCCTGAACACGGCCAATCATAAGACAGTTTAGATTTGACCCAGTAATCATGATTCTGTTAACAGCAGTAAGTACAACCAACCAATGAACGAAACAAAAAAACCCCAAAACATGCAAGCCAGGTGGAAACATTTCTCCCACAAAATTAAGGGTCACACAAACTTGTTTACCTTTTTGCACTTTCTACTCCTCACACAACTACCAAAACTTTTGTCCAATTTAACCTTCTACTGAGCAACCGTGGTTTTACACTGTAATGTGACAGACTATTTCTATCACGACCTTCTGGTAAGGTCCTTTGCGTAAGGCGATGTCTCTGACAATTTTTAAAATGACACTTCTGTTAAAACACACTGAGGCAGAGTCCTTTTAAACATTATTTAAGTGTCTGGGAGCATCATTATTTAGTAATCTGAGTGGCAACTGCACATCTGCAAATAGGACACCAGTTCTGAGAACCTGACTTCCCTGTTAAATACCGACAAGCTATAAATAACACAATATACTGTTATCTTTGCTCAGTATGACTGCAAACCATTTTTAGACTGTTCCTTAACGAAAAGGAATTCAAAAGAGTACAGGAAAAATACACTGAAACTTGGTATTTAAATAAAAATCAAAATACAGTGACAATAAAGGGAAATTCACATGTCAAAAAAAGTGAAGCATAAACTGTGTAAACCTTACTCACCATTAGGAAAAGCTAGAACACTGATGATTAGAAAGAAGAAAATCACAGAGAGGATACCCCTCCAAATATTATCCTCTGGTACAGAATCATCCCTAAAGAGACAGACAACAGGGTTAAACTACATTATAAAGATGAAGCCAAGGGCTCCGAAGACATACAATTTAAACAAAGACAACATGGAAATTAAATATGAAAAACATGCATGCTGATTATATAACAAGTTAAGATAGTAAGTGCACTGAATGATTTTCACACTTCACTTGAGCATTCCTTTCTCACATAAGAGTTAAATATGTAATCAATACATGCAAGCCATAAGCATTGTTAGAAGTCAATGTAGAGTCAATGACCAAATTTAATCAAGGTGGAAAAATCTTCCTGCTTTACTGTTCACAGAAACATCACCAAAAGTACTTTTACACAGGAAACAGAACTAAATCAAAACCTCTGGAAGCCTAGATGCAATTCCTAGGTTTCCTTCTGCTGTTTTGGTGCTATTCTCAATACTCTTCACTTCCCTTTGCTATTCACAAAGCCAAATGCCTGAGGTGAGTGCAGAGAGGGCAGAAATAATAATTACAACCAGCCTTTGGAAATAATGAATATACAGCTTAGAAACTGCAACTGAGACACAGCACAGCTTAAAAGACACAAGGAAAAACATCAATTTGCTTTTAGATCTATTAAGCCAAAGCTCTGAATAAAAGAGCAGGTATTATTTATGGTACTTTCATATTATGGCCAGAACAGAGAGACCTAAAAATTCAGTTTGGAATGCCAAGGCAGACTTGACTGAGCTCTTCTTTTTCAGGCAGGTAGAATATGGTGTACATTTAACAACAGAACCCTCACCCAAGCCTTCTAACTAGCAGACAGCTTCTGGGATACTTCAGTAAAACGAACAGAAACAAACTTCAGACTATCATAGTATAGTTCATAATACATTACCCATGATAGTTGAAGATAAAGTTTTACTATCTGGGTAATTTTCATGTACTTAGGATCAGTTTAGCTATTTAAGTATATCTCTTTACTTATTCCCAACATGGTAACAAAAAATTCCCAACAAACTTCAGAGGGATAAAGCTCTTCCTAGCAGAGCATCTGTCAAATTTCTGGGTGATTCGGTAAAGAATCCATGACAGTACAAATGCCCTCCACATTAGATATTTGCTGTAGTTAGAAAATATTTCTCACTTAGCCAAATTATTTCTCTTTCCCTCAAAACTGAACCTTAACAGCTCCAGGTCAGGCTTTCATCACTGCAAGGCTGCGTTAGTTTAACTGTGTGGCAGGCAAAAGTACATTAAACATGAATGGTTTCTCTGCAGGCCTTTGGGACTCCCCACAGTAATTTTTTTGTTAAAACCAGCTGAGTCCGGATTTATCAGTCATTTTCCAGCAGCCATGCTGCACAGGATGACACTTTACACCCACTATAAACCCCAGGTTACAGAGCTTAACTCTGGCTACCTTGGCATTCCTAAGAGCCACATGCCATCCAGTACACTTCCGAGCCAGAGCCTCAGGCTCTGATGGTTCAGACAGCAAAGCCATATTCCTGTTTTAACATAGGCAAATAACACACAAATATTCTGTCATGGCTGCCACCAAGAGGATGAATTTTTAAGAGAGAACAAACAACTAGAATCACACAACATCAATTCATTATGGCCAAGAAAGACGTGAAAGACACTGCGATCACGTCACTTTGTTGTTGCACCAACTGGGATCAAGGGTTCTCATCTTGCATATCAGAATTCTGAGTACTGCTCAGCTTCAGGAAAGCTCTCCTAGTCATATTGGCAGTACCCCCAAAATCAGCAAAGATGCTGTATGCAATGTTAAACTGCATTTCATTCCAAGTTCATGTAAGAAGCATATCATTTTGCCTTGTAGACACATTTCAAAAGGGACAGACATCAAATCTCCTTGCCAAAAGCAGGTAAGAACAGGCGGGCACAAGAAACTCACTGCTGTGCACTAGTTAGTACAAGAATTACAGTGTTTGCATGGAAAAAGTATTTTGGGGAATGCCAACGGGAAAGACACAATCACAATGAGCTGCAATTGGGAAAATGTGCTAAATCATCTCCTCATTTAGCCCTGTACACGTTGATGCTGATTTTGAAATATAAGCATTCATGCAGCAAAAACAAGGTTTCAAATGCTTGTGTGGGAGAACAGATGAACATTCTCTCAATTTTAAGCCACTTTACCATGGCACATTTCAATTCTCTGGCTTTTTAGAGAGGAAATAATAAAAAACAAAGCACATAACAACTACACAATCTTTATCTCTCTCCTGCTCTTCTCCAGAGCACTACATTACAGTTGCACATTACAGAAGCATCAACTAGTAAGTTATTCCATCATAAAGATCATAAAGAAAAAAAAGAAGGTACTCAACAGAGGAAAAAATAGCTAGGACACTAAATTGGGAGTGGGGGACGAGGGGAGGGGACAGGGAAGAAATCTGCCATAAACTCAAGTAAACCTAAATGCACAATAATCCAGTTTAATCAACTTCATTAATTACGGGACACGAAAGACAACAGCCCTACATCCTTATAGGTGTTACTCCTGCTTCCACAAATCCCTGCAACTTCATGGGAGAAGTTGCATGACTAAACTGTCACCTTTCTCTGTGCAATTGCTGTGTCCCACAAAACATCCCCTCCAGCACTCATCTGCCCTCCTGCTGGTTGTCCCTGGGCTCAGAGAAGGCCACATCCCTTTCTCTAGGGTGAAGGAGGACAGGGCTAGGGCCACTCCATGACTCTGCTCCAAGGTGCAGTATTGAAGCAGAGGAGCCTGTGTCTCACTCATTCAGCAGGAAATAACCAAGGCAGCTGCAGCTATTGTCAGAAGCACTAGAAGGATGTGCTTCAAAGAACAGAATACCCTCTATTCTTCACTTTAGCACAGAAAAAGAAAACACACATCTCTTTTCGTGGATTATTATTATTGCTACCTGAAGACTACTGCTATCTGAAGTTCAGCTTCACCCTTATCTGTCAACTTAAAGATAATATCAGCTGCTCTCAGTGATCCAGTGATCCTGAAACTTCATGTTATGGCTTGTTTGTTACATATAAGGGAAAAGCATTTTCTAGGTTTCTCTGAACCCCCAGGTATTTCTGATATGAAACAAGTATAGAACTGACAAGAAAGACTTTAAGGGAAGCAGAATTTCCTCTGACAAAGTTCCTGAAAAAATAAATTTTACTTAGCAACATCAGTATGAATGCACCATAGAAAATCCCCTGCTTAATAAATCGACCAGGAGAGCTATGGAACAACTGACAGCACAGAGGAAGTAAAGAGTCACTTGAGACACCTTAGTGGGAAGTCTAGAGTGCCTCGCATCCAGGAGGTGGAAAAAGGAACATAGTCACTGGAGACTCAGTGCAATAATCTGATGGAAACAGAAAGACCTGACCTGAGAGCCTAGACTATGAGCATGTGGGGAAGTATCTCCTCTCCCCCAGTTTCTCAAAGATTGCATAGAATTTGGGTAGTGCCCCAAATAAGGCATGGAGGCAGCGCACTCTGATATAACCCAGGAGATTTAGGAAGTTCCTAGTATAGCTGAAATCAGCAAAAGGAGGAGAGGAGAGAAAACAAAATCAGAGTAGCTTCCACAACCTGAGAAGAGGAGAAACAGAGAAGACAAAGAGAAGTCAACTGGCATTTAAACACAGGAAGTGAGGCAGAGAGAGAGAAGTAAATGAAACTGAAGAAGTTAGAGTTAGAAAGCTAGCAAAACAAACAGAAAGAAAGGCTAGCAATACTCTTGGAAAAATGCAAACAAACATCCCAGAAGCAAACCATATTATTTGGGACTAGAAGACACCATAGTTCTGAAATTGCTTTTTTGGCTCATTTTCTGCTTGAAAGAATTGGCAAAATTCCTTCCCCAAAGGTGAGCACCATCAGTTCCATTAATCCTTCAGAATGATGTATTGATGAGAATCTCTTAGTAACTCACAAGTTTGACCTAAATTGGCCCTTTGGAAAGAAAAGGGATCTGCTGAGGGAAGACAGGACAAGAGGAACACTTGTAGCAAAGGTCTGATTGTAGCAAAGCACAGAAACATGTCTCTGATTTAGCAGTTAAGAAGGGATCCAAGTAGAACAAGGGATATATTCAAAAATACCTTCCTTGGGGCCATGCACAAGTTGAAACAAGAAAAGGCGCACCTCAGACCATTTGCGGGTACACTGTTCTATGTTTCCTTATGCTCCTGTCTCAGCTCAAGCCAGGCTTGACCATTATTTTCACAGCTGATAAAAACTATACATTTGGATTCTTAGAATGAGATAAAAGATTACATATTGAACTGTTTATCAGGCCTAGAGACAAATAATGATTTTCTTATGCCAAATGGTGAGTTTAAGCAACAAGGCCCTTGAAATCCGCATTGTGTACACACAGTTTACAAAACTGTTTGTTTACACACAGTAAACAAAAGTTTAAATGACCCCAAAACACGATGCACTGTTTAGTCAAAACCTCTCAGGAATCACTGTCTACAGACTGAACAATTTAGTCTAGAGGAGGATTATGCAATCCTCTTCACAACTCCATTCACTAGAAGGCAATAAAAACGCATGTCCAACTTAGAAAAACATGCAAGATACTCATCAGCTGGCATTGCTATACCTTTTGCTTTCAACCAAGGCTCCTCAAAAACCCCCTGTGTCCATTCACAGCAGTATTGCCGTGAATGACTGCAGGGGCAATGCCCACAGAGCTTTCCCTGTGGTGCGCAGAGGATGCGGCTAAAGCCTATCGGTGCCAGGGCCTAAGCCAACCTGTGACTGCCCACAGACAGGGTGCTATGCAGAAATGGTGCCACAAAACAGCCTCTGCCGTCCACTGCACGCTCGGTAAATTATCTGCTGGAGTGATGTCACTGCTGGGCTGCCCGACAGCCCAGTAAGGGCCATTTTTGGAAACTATTTGAAACGCATTTTAGTAAGGACTTTCAGAGAGAGCCTCAAAGCGACCAACAGGCTCCCGGGAACCGCACTGTGGAGGGCGGCAGCTCTGGCAGGGAGGGGAGGATGCCCGCTCTCCACACCGGGGTGCAACGCCCGGCCGGGAGCGCACGGCCCGGCCCGGCAGGGCCCGCCCTGCGCCTACCCCTGTCTCTGCCCCTGGCTCTGCCCCTGTGCCTGCCCCTGTCTCTGTCTCTTCCTCTGTCCCCCCCGGGGCGCGGCGGGGCAGCCCCGCACCTGGTGAAGGCGAAGGCCATGAGGCTGAGGATGGTGAAGCTGAGGAGGGTGATGGTGTGCGGCCGGTAGAAGAATTCCAGCGTGATGTCCTCCACCTGCTGCTCGTTGATCATGCGGAAGTGCAGGCGGTAGTTCACGTCGTCCTTGCTCAGGGTCCGGCTCCCCACGCAGGACGCCATCTCGCCCCCTCTCTCCCCTCGTTTCAGCGCAGCTCTGGTTCTCCCGGGGCCGGGCTAGGCTGGGCTGGGCTGGGCGGGGCGGCGCGGCCCGAGCCAG
>JAWWMO010000083.1:128648513-128691002 GCA_035047845.1 Dendrocincla fuliginosa | reverse complement strand
GGACACCGCGGCAGGGCGGGGCGGGGCAGGGCGCACACGTGGGCTGGGCCGCGCCGCGCCGAGCGGGGCAGGTGAGGAGGCGGCGGGGCCTGCCGGGCCCCCGGCCCCGAGAGCCCAGTGGTCCCCTGGCCTCCCGTTGTCCCGCACACGCAGAGGCTGCCGGCACGGGCAGGCCTGCGAGGGGCGGCGAGCGCGGCCCGGCCTGTGCCCGGCGTGCGGTGCCGGCTCCGCGCGGAGGGCCCCGTCCCTCGGGAGGGCGGATCAGGCCCCGGCTGGGCTTCCCCCGGGCTCCCCAGGGAACAGCTGCCGCACGGGGCGGCGGGCAGTGGCCTTCAGGCCCGGCTCCTCTCCTCCGGTTTGCCTCGCGTTCAAAGCCTTAGGGCATCTCCTTGGCGCTTTGCAGTGAGCAGCTGCTGCAGCGCCCGGGGCATTCGCGTCTGCGGCGAGGCCGGCGGCGCCCGTGCCGCCCCTGAGGCCTGTTTCTCCCGGCAGGATGCTGTGCTGAGGCGGAGGATGGCTCAGTGGGCTCGGCGGGCCTCCCGCTGGGGTTGCCTGCTGAACGCGGCCCGTGCCGCCGAGTTTCCTCGGGGCCTGAGGAGCTGCGGGAGCGCCGCACGGACCTGCCCCCAGTTTGCCCCTCTGGCTCCGCTGCCTGCCCGGAGGGACGCTGCCCTATGGAGACGGCAGGCAGGCAGGAGTGTGTCTGGGGGAAGCTGTTCCCTGCCCGACAGTGCCAAGGAGGGATCCTTCGCTTCTCCGGAAAGTAATTTGCCTTCACCAGTAAAACTGGAACAAGCAAAAGCAGAAACGTTAGTTGATCTGAATGCAAAAATACTGAGTGAAGGTAAGAGGTTTTCAGGGATACCGTTTCTCCCGAATCTTCACATCGAGCTTTTAGTATGTTGTGGTTTAACCCCAGCTGGTTTCTCTTTTTTGGCCCGTTTATCTATATAAATGTTTTCAATTATCTGGAGCTCCTGACTTCCACTTGTTTTTAGCCCCGTAGTTAACGCTTGTGGTCACTGTAGCATCCAAAGAATACCTTTGAGATAAAGATAAAATGTTTTAGGTAGAAATGTAGGTCTGGAGCTGCCGTTTGAAGGGTTTTTTCTTTTCATAAATCTACCTTCAGCAGTTGACCATTTGCCTTTCCCTCACAGATGTGCTGATACAAACTAAAGAGTTTTGGTTTGGGTTTTTTGAGGTGGGTTGTTTTTTTTTTTTTTTTTGAGCAAGGCGGGAGGAATCCACGCCTGAAGCAGCTCAAGCAACACAGCCCTTTGAATTATCGAGGATGAACAACAGGAGGCAGCAGCGTGAAGCCTGCTTAAGCAATGCTCTGATGAGAAATGCTCGTCCAACTGCCTCCTGAGGAGAGGAAATTAAAGAACATAAATACAATGTTGTCCTGAAGAAACTGTCTGCTTTTTTAGCTAAGCGAGGTTAAAAAATGCCATCCTCCGAAAATAATTCTGTTGTGCTGAGGAAACTTGCTCTGAATAACTAAGCAGACTTGTATGTAGATATTCTGCTTTGAGCCTAGTCAGCTTGGATCCTACAGAGCTTATTTTTGGGGTGGCTCAGAACTGCAGCTGAGACCTGTGTGTGTAGCTGGTTCTGAAAGAGTGCTGCATCAGAATGACAGGCCAGCCAGCTCCTATGTGTCTGCACCTGCAGTGCAGTTCTATCTACACGCCAGATTTTTATCTGCCAGCAGACTAATTGGGGAGCGTGTATGTGTTAGCATTTTGTCCAGCTGGCAATCTACATAATGGAATAAATATAATTGCTAACTAACTTTTTGGGGTTGTGGTAACTTGAGGTATGTTTCCTGATAGGAGGTATAAAGACCTTAAAGTGGCAAAAAAAAGGACATCCATTCTTCTGGAATGGACCTTTGTGTATATTGGTTCAGTCCTGAACAAGTTGAAAGAAAATACTTGATATTCCTGTAGATTTCTAGAGAGTTCATATTACTGTTTAAGGTGTAAATGTTGCTGAAGATGTTTTACTGTGCTGTCATTTCTGAGTCTGTGAGAAGAAGAAGAAGTGGCAAGACCTTCAACAGCTATCAGGCTAGTCTGTGCAACTCTTCCTGGAACGTTAAGATCATCCTACTTGCTTTGGAATCTGTCTTGGTAGTTCTAGTGCGTCTTTGTTTTCTTGACATAGAAGTGTTACCCTAGTCTCTAGGATGCCAGTATGCAAAGGTACAGAGGACAGAAAATTCCCTTCCTGAAGAGTTTATAATCAGGGCTGTTGATCAATAATCAATCTGATAATTGAGGAGGATGATTGCAGCCAGCCTGAAAACAGGAAATCTAGCTGCTTTGAGCTCCTGTCAATGGAAGAATAGATCCATGTAGAGAAGTATTTTTTAAAACACACTGAGCTCTGTGACTTGGAACACTTAAGGGGAAATAAGCATAATGATGTTCTCTTTGAAACCTTAGTGAGAAGGAAATGGAGCTTGATTCCTTTTGCTGTTGGAAGTGGTGGCAGTCAGCCGGCATTCTGTAGTGGGTAAGACATGATAGCTTGGTTGGGTTGGCTGTGAAATGTGGTTGTTTTAACTTTCAGCGTATTTTAGGCATCAGATTCAAAAGAGGCATTAAGTAGTGGGCTTGTCAGGTTATGAAAAATAAGCTTTGCTGTAGCCTTTTATCTGGATATGATCAGGCAAGAATGCATTTTTGAAGACATGAAAGAAGATTCTTTTTCAAGAAGATGATGAGATCTGCAGTGATTAAGGCAGCAAACTGGAGGCAGGCTGGCTGGATACTACACCGTGGACTCATGAGCATGCATTGATAGGCAGTGACAAGGAGATGGAAGAGAGTCAAAAACTGGGAGTAGAATGTATGTTTTTAAATAATAGATTGACTGTTCATCTCATGCACAGTGTTCCTGCATTTTGAAATGGATTTTAGGAGATCTGTATAGCATTTGGTGGGAGCAGCTTTGTCTTTCACGAAATGCATTTGGGTTGTCTACATTTGTTTCTTAGATTGGGATGACATCCCCCCTTCATCTGCCTTGGAAGAGATTTCTGAAGAAGAAGCTGTACAGATCATTGGAGAACCACTTCTTCCACTTCAGTCTACCACACTCCGAGATTATGTTGATCATTCGGAAACCCTTGCGAAGCTTGTCCACCTAGGTACATGTGATTTTGTTTGTGTAGTTTGCCTATGTCTGGAGCTTCAGAGATTCTGGAATTTGTGTTTTCCTCTTACTGGTTTCCTTGTAAACTTTAAAGCAGGAATGGTGACCAATGGCAAAAAGCAGCAGAATGTTATCCAGGGTAAATGGAAAAAGAAAGGGACTGTGCCACTCACTAGCAATGCCATATTTCTTAAAAACAAAGCTGGCTACTTTTAGTCCCTTCGTGGGTGCTAAAAGGATGCATCTCCCACAGCTTCGGGAGGTGGGGAACACTTTGTATGACTTAATTGATCTTTCTTCCTTTGGGCTGGTTAAGGATGCTTTAATTTCCTGCAAAAGAAATTGCAGCTCTCCATCCTTGAAAGGAAGGAGAGCAGTTGCTGTGCAGAACCTTAGAAATGGGGCACAGTAAACTAGAGGCGTGAGCGAAGGGATGAAAAAGAACCTTAACTTCTCATCAAAAAGCATTAAAGACTGCAGGTATAGTTGAGTTCAAGGTTGCTGGCCACCTCCTTGTTACCCAAACATGCAAGAAACACTAGAAGGAGATTGGATAAATAAATGAGAGGGGGAGAATCTGGTCCCAAGTAGTAAAAAATTGCTATGTGTGTCAGTATTCAAAGGCACTTCACCGCAAAGTTGTCCTCTTCCGTTGTATAATGGAGTTGGGAATTCCTTGCACACATACGTCTGTGTAACGAGAGCATGTGGCATGTGCAGGATTCACTGCAAATGTCTTCCTTCAAAAAATAAACTTGGCAAAAGCGTCTAAAATGACAGCTTGTTTTATCTGGAATCTTTCCACAATATACAAGGTGTTATGACCTTGCTGTATTCAGCAATTAAAGTATGCCAAATCCGTGCAAAAAAAAGGAGTAGTTCTATAAATTCCAACATGCCTTTGTGAAGCATTTATAGGAAGTAGGGTCAGACTTTATTCAAAACAATTTCTAATTTTGTTCGTTGTAGGAGTTGACCTATCCCAAGTGGAAAAACGTCAAAAGGCAGGTCAGCTCTTACTGACCTTGGACTTTGAAAAAGATATAAGAAAAATACTTCTGTTTCTTAAGGATGTTGGTGTAGAAGACAATCAGCTGGGACCATTCCTGACAAAAAATCCATACATCCTTGGTGAAGATTTGGAAGCTTTAGAAACCAGGTAATGCTTTCACATAGCAGCAGTGTGTTAAGACCCTTGGCTTGAAGATCTGTTTTCCCAGTTGGCTTAACCTTGTCTGAATGATCCTGTGTTGCCTGCTCCTTCCATTCTTAATCAATCCCTAGCTTCATTTTCTTGTGCCTTCCCATCTGTTGGCACTAACCTGTGGTGATATCTGTAAGTCGAGTCAACACCTTGATCTGCCTGAAAACTGACCGTTAACAAATTTTACTGCCCATCCCTGTCTCTCTACCACAGAGGAAGCAGCTTGCAATCCTAGGCCACTTGCTTTACCTATGTCAGCTTAGATTCAAAAATGTTAGTCCCTGAGGCTTTTGTAGAACAATATTAACCTCTTCAGTTGTGGTTTGAAACTGCTCTTCTAGATGCTACATTTATCTTATGAATTCTGCAGTAAAAGAGGCAGACTAGATCTCTTCTGTGTTGACATCTAATAGCAGAAGGTTTTGGTGACACCTTTTTCTCCTGTTGTTCAGTTCAGACTGAACAAAAGACTACAATGAACTAACTTGTGTGTGTGTGTGTTCATTCACACTTGTATGGCCCTACACTGTTCCTCAATTCCCAAAATGGACTTTTATTCTTAGCATTATTTCAAATTCAACAGTTAATTTCAGAAGAACTCGTGTGTGAATGTATCTGCATTTTTTAATGAACTCAAAACTTCTCAGTATTTAAAAATTCCAGAAAAGAAAGTTTACCTGCTTGGCTCTTGCACGTAGGAGCTTCCAAGACAGAAATCTGAAGGTACAGATATTTGGAAACAGGCACATGAATAGACTTTTTCTTCTCTGTTCTTCCAACCTCCTGTTCAGTAAGTGGCCTTTCAGAAACAATATCAAAAAAGAACCTGTGTCACTTTTCCAGCAGTAGTATTGAGTCCAGATATCAGAATTGCTTATACTCTTCTGAAAAGAGTTGGTGGGGTTTTTTTTGCTATGATAAACATCCTAAACCTTCTGTGAAATCAGATTTACTTCTCAGTGATAGTCCTGTGGCATTGCCTGGTTAGTGAAGCAGGGGCTGAACAAAGCAATCCAATTGCTCCTTAATTTTCTGTAGTATGATTCTTCAGTGAGCTTGACATTGGTGAGTGCTTTCCTGCAAGCTTTAAAGCAAGTGTGCTGTGAAGGCTGTTAAGTGAGCATGTCTCAGATAGCTGTCCTTTGAAAGCTGAGTATCACCTTTGCATAAACAGTTCAGTGCAGATGGACATGGTATTGGTTACATCACTCTGGAATGTTTTATTGCTATGGATTCCACGTTGCCAGGAAACAAAACACAAATTTCAATAGATTTGGCATTTGACTTCAGATAAACACCGTAAAAGTCAAAACATTCCATAATTCATAATAATTTTGACAGTTGCAAATCAGTGTCTGTACTGCAGCTGCACCAGATGCTTTGCTTTATGCTATTGTTAATGATGACTTAAAACTGTTAACATGCTACACAGAACTGCTGACCCCGGTAGTAGAACGATGACTAACCTTGGTGCCAACACTCACAGATGTATCTCAAGCTTTGGCCAAGTTGGATGATTGTGTTTCTTTAATATACCAGTTTCTAGAGTCAGGTTATTACAATCTTGCCATCACTGTTTTAATTTTCTTGCCTTTTCAGAATTGGAAGAAATGCTTCAGGTCTGAATCTTAATGACTTAACAGAAAACAAGTAGAGTCAGGACAGCCAAAAGATTTTATTTTTAATCTGCCCATTTAGCTATGTTTCTGGGATAGTTGGCAGCTGTGTCCTTGAAAAAATGAATGGAAGAAGTATAGCATAGCCATGCTGCAGCATTCAAAACATAATGGGATAATTTTTGAAGGGCCAGGTGCTTATTGTTGTGTTCTCATTTTCTCCCCCTCCTAAGCTTTCCTTGTCTTTGAGGGTCCTGCAGCCAGTTCCATTGGCATTGTCTGGAGCCTAGGCTGCTGCCTGCTCTGTTGAGGTGCCTGCTTTGTCAGGAATTGGTCCTCTAGAGCCTTTTCCTTTATCTGGATACTTTTGGCTTGTGGTGACTTCGTTTTTGAGGGTTTATGGAAAGAGGGAGGTTGTAATGACTGGAAGGTAATTTTTTTTTCTCTCCACAAGACATGGTTTAACCCAGAGCCCGCTTTTGCTGAATATCTGCTTCTGCAGAATATTCAGAAATCCATGTAGTATCTTAATTACTGCCAGATAAAACCAATTCTTTTTGTAACTTTATCTGAGAGCAAATACTTCTGTATATATTCTTCTATAACCAAAGTAAACCTCTCCAAACTGTAGTTTGTTTTGTAGATGGGTTAGTTGTGTCTCTCTTTATTTTGTGTGCTGTATTGCCCTCCTTCATTTCATTTTCTGGTAATCATCTACTGCAAGTAGTACTTTAAATAGGATTTCACCTTCACTGAATTTAATAATGTTTGGAAAAAGTACTGAGTTGTAAAGAAAGCAAGCTCTGTTAAACATAAAAACTATAGTCAGCTCCTTTTCCTTTCTGATGACCAGATATTTTTTACTAAATTGTTGGACCACTGACTGAAAGTAGGAACCTATTGCAACAAATGTAGCTTCAGCTGATTTAGAGATGTCTTTTTGGACAATATATCTACATTTTTGTATAGTATTTCTACTTCAGTGCTATTGGCAAAACAGGGATGTATGAGGTGTAGTACAATGTTCTTTCAGCAGTAGAAATGGAATTCATTAAAATAGCAAAAGGCTGTATATATCTTCTTGTCCATAACCTATGATGCTCTATTAATGTGTTTGCAATCTAGGAGACAGCCTGGTAGTTAAATGTAGGTTAACATAGTTATCTGCTTAAGTACAGCTGGAAGGAATTAAAATCTGTCTTCAGTATTGACATTCTGCTCTGAGGTTTATTTTACTTCTAATTAATTGGAAGGGAGGGTATTTTGCTTTTACGATAACTGCAGATTTCACCCTAATTATTTTTGGCAGGGTTGCATGTTAATGCGAGAACATCTGTCCATTTATAAGATATCACTGAGGAATTTAAGCGAGTACTGAATAAATGGAGGCAATAAAATTTTCATCACTGGATTTTATTTTGTTTTTGTTCTCTTTCTAGAGTGGCTTACCTAAAATCAAAAAAATTTGGTAAGTCAGAAATTGCTCAGATGGTCTCAAGAGCTCCATATTTGCTATTGTTTTCAGTGGAAAGACTGGATAACAGACTGGGTTTCTTCAAAAATGAACTTGGTCTCAGTGTAAAGAAGGTAAAGACTGAAGTTAAGTATTTTCATAGTAACAACTGTAAGGCCTTGCAATATGAATACTTCAAGTGTTTGAAGGTTATCCACAAACATTAGTGACATTACCATGATAACACAGAGGGTTACAGGAGGATAAGATGGTTTTAACTGTCCGTGGAACAGATACAGACATTAACTTTCAGAAGTCCTGAAGTACAGTTTTTGAAGATGACCTGCTATAGGTTATTGTCAAACAAGCAGGTGTAATCCAGTTTAATCATTTGAAGTGGGTTAGAGGATTGAATTCATTACTGAAACAGCAAGCAGCTTTTATCAGTTCTGGAAAATTAAATGCTTCTTTTCAAGATACTGTAACATACTTAACTCATCATTGAAATATAGTCTAATCTGTGACTATCATAAAAAAATAAATGCCAAATCATACGCTCAGTTCACCACGAGTAACCTCTGGGTTTGCTCATGAGTGCGTACCACACCTCATGCTTAGCAGGTATTCAGCACCCTGCTTTGGGATCTTCAGGGGAGGTAGTAGCTGGACTGGCCTGGAATAAGTGGGCAGTGTTACGTGTTTCCTACAGTAGGTGAGGATTGCAATGAATGTCGAAGTCCAAGTGGAACTAGGGTTGTTCTACTGGCTTCTATCAGCTGAACAGTCATAGCTGTCACAGTGGCTGTTGCTGGCCTTTCTATGCTTGAGGTGAGAGACCTCCCTGGAAAAGGGTTTAGTCACTGCCTTGTACTCAGGGTGGATTACAAGTAATCACATGGTTTAGGCTTAGGGGACGTGGAGTAATTTCTTGTATTGCCATCATACTATGGCCTAACCAGATCCTGAAGTACACAAACTCCTTTTATAGCCTCTCTCAGGTAGTATGTTGTTTATGTTTTTAAAAAGATGGGAAGAAACAACTTGAGCACTGAGAGAGATTTGGCATTTGAGCATGCTTTCTATTTTTGATGCATGCTTTTACTCCCACTTCCTGTCTTCTTTATAATACCTATATTATTTTTTGTTCTCCAAAAGAACATACTTGAGTAACTTTTTGCATCTTAATATACTGTGGCTTCATGCAAACTCATCTTTGGTGTAGAGATAAAATCAAATTGCATCCCTCTTCTATCTGTAAAAAAAAAAAGTTTACATGAGAACTTTCTTGCACAGACGGATCACAAACAAGCTTTCAGTAATACTCTTTCTTTTTTGTATTTTCCCTGATTGTAGACAAAGGATCTGGTAATTCGTCTTCCAAGGCTACTGACTGGCAGATTAGAGCCTGTAAAAGAAAATCTTCAGGTGAGTTTATGAATAGATATTGAAAGTGAACTGTTTATCCATCTCATTTTTGTCAGAAAATAAAATTCCTGAAGAGAATCATGCACAGAAAGAATTTAATGAAATCATTTTAGTGGAGATATAAAATAACAGAGATTTTGTTAAAAAATTAATTTTCCTCTATAGCCTGCAAGTTTACAGAATACATGGGGGACAGTATCTTATTGTGTTCTACTCTGATGCAGTGTCTTCCTGACAAAAGTTGCTATCTGATGTCACAAATTGTTACCCATGCTTTTATGAGTAGAAAAATACTCCCTGGGTTTTTTCCCCTTAATTATGGGATTTTGCTAACTTGGGCTCTCCGTGAGTATTTAGGAGCAAGAAATATGCAGTTGATTATTTTCCTCTTGGCAGGTAGCTAGTCTGCCAAAATGTGCAATTGACACCTATTGTCTGATAGCAGATGGTCGTTATTAACAACTATTGGGTAAATAACTTCAAACCCACAGGGACTCCTTTCCCTTTTGAAAATGTAACTATGTATTGGTTTAATTAGTGTGCTGTAAAGGCATGGGGGCCAAACAGCATGATGTAGTGTAACGATTTGTGAAATTCCATTATCCTATAATGCATAACTACGAATTAAAATGTATAATTTTCAGACAGACTCACAGCTCTGAAACTATTAAACACTAGAAATCTTGCAATTTGAAATGTGTGTGTGGTAAGGGAGGAGTCTGGAAAGTAGCAGACTGTTCTACTTAATAGTGCTTTCTTTTTAATGAACATGGTTTCCACAGGCTAGGATTCAGTATATTATAATCATTGTGTTTTTAAGATCCTCAGTTCTATGGGACTACCTTGTCTATCTACCAAAAATATATAGTGTAGCATCTTTATTTTTAACATCTGTGTGAGAGAGAGGTAGAGGAAGGATTTTTAGGTCCTCACAATTGAAATCTGCTAGTAATTAGTAGCTCCAGCCTCTCAAGAGGTTGGATGTATCAGAATCTGAGTTCAGACCTGCGTATCCTAAAGTGGTGGTGGGAAGGCAGTACTTGGACAGTGAAACCATGTACCAGCAGTTAGAAGTGCTCAGGTCATTTCTCTCATTCTGAATGGACTATTTAGAAACAACTACTGTAGCTGATACTGGTTGTCAAAAGTTACCAGCCATGGACTAAATCAGCTGAAAGATTATTATTTATTTCATCCTCTGAAGGTTTCATCAGGCACAATCAGAGATTGAGAGGGTAAAACCTGAAAGCTTGCATTACCACTGCCTGTTGTGGGAATAATACAGAAAATGTTGAATATTGCTAAGGCTTACACAGTGAAGGATATTAGCATATGCGGCCTAGAGAGTTACTGAATATTAAATATGTTTGCTGTCAAACTGAGTGCAGTCAAAGCAACTTACAGTTGAGCTCACGGGTCAAGAGGGAGCTGTTCCGTTTCAAAGAGTCGAAGATAAAAGCTCAAGATTTTTGTCACAATCAGGTCTACGGTGCACCCAGCTTTACACCTGCAGTGATTTAACATTGGGTCTTAATCTGCTTGTTTATCTTAATGCAGGAAGTTACCATTGCCAACTCAGATCCATGGAAGATACCACTAAAGTGCAAACACTTTTTTTCATGCTTGAATGCTGACTTAGTTGACTGGTATTTTGTGTGATGCACAAATATTTATAAAGCAGATAAGAAAAAAACAGGATTTGAAATACCTGATTAGAGTCACCTCTAGAAAAAATTCCCTGTAAGGATCTGTAAGTCCTAAGGTAGTTTCAAAACCCAGATTCTAAGCCCTTCCCTTTGGATTTGCCAAGCAGTTCTGGAACAGAACTGCAGTCTTGGCACATCAAACTGGACAAACAAAAAGCAGCATGTTTTAACCTGAATTGGATTTGAAAGTCTGATTATGTTGACTGACAAGCACATCCGCTTCATGACTGAAAACAAGCTACTTGTAAATGTCACTGGAAGACAGAAGAAATGACTGAGTTACCAGACACTCCTGTATGCTGAATTCCTTTCTCAACAACTCAATGAACTGCTTGCCATTCTGCATTTTGGGAGGAGTGCTCATGATTTTATTGAAAAAATGTGTTTTGTTTTCCTTTTGGGAAATAATAATTGAAGTCAAGGCAGTCTCTGAAAAAGACATCTTACTTTAGACATTAATGAACTGTAAAATAAATTGGTAACACTGCATATTCTATGCATCTCTTCCAGGTTCAGCAGTCTTCCATTGAAGACTACAGGACTGAAATTATACTCCCTATTATAAAAATATAACCTGGATATATTAGCAAAAGAAGTAATGTTTGATTGCTGTGTTTTACAGAGCTCAGCAGCCTCACAACAAGAAAGTCAGTCTTTTGACAGCTTGATATTGAAACTGATAAAGGACTCTTAGGAAGCATTTTTATGCTTGTGACTGCCATGGATACACAGACACGGGTTTTTGTTCGTATCTCAGACAAGCTGAAAAATACATAGCATTCACAGAAGTCATCTTTACTTTGGGGATACTCCACAAACAAATTACACTTTAATACAGAACAATAACTTGCATTGTTTGAATTGAGAACAACTGGAGTGGTGATTATTATTGTGGGTTGCATTCTTGTTGCTGTGTGACAAAGGGCAGAAGAATTTTGCATAAGATGATTAGCACATAAAGCAAGTTTGCTGTAGCTAACTTGTGAAAATAAAATTGTGCTCTTTTTCAGGTTTGTCAGATTGAACTTGGTTTTCAACGTAACGAAATTCAGCAGATAGTGTATAAAACCCCCAAGATTTTAACTGCAAGTAAAAAGAGACTCAAACAGACATTTGACTACTTACACAACATAATGGGCATTCCCCACCACATGCTTACTCGCTTTCCTCAGGTGAGCTGTTAATCTGGGAATAAATTGTGGCTGCTCTTGTCACAGCCACTTCACTAATATGGTGCTGAAGGTGGAGCTTCACTTTACACAGTGAAGTCACATGTGTGAATTCTTCGACTTGCTTGTGACTTTTACTTTGACTGGGATAACTTTTATTGGCAATTCAGAAATCCTTGAGGATTCCAGTGTGGAAGTGTTGCTTTTTTATCCCTGGAACATGTCACATCACTACCCCCAGTCTTGTGGATTTTTCAGAAGAGGCAGTCATGCGCATCTCTTCTGGATTCATGCAAGAGAGATTACTGCCTGCTTAGGGATTTGCTTGTCCTGAAATCTTACCTAAGAGACACAAAGAAAGACAGATTTTGCAGAAGATCTGTTCATTAGGTAACGTGTGAATATATATAAACATTTCTCTCAGATTTGTCTACTTAAAAAATAAATTTTAGAGATTGTAGGATCTGAAAATAGAGTGTAAAGATAAGAGAAGTTCTGACCATTAGGCAGATTCTTAGTGGTCTTCCTATTGCTGTGGCAATTGCTAAAATATCAGAGGATTGAAAACAGGTTGCCTGTTTACCATTACCATTTCGAGTTTTTTGTTTTTTTTCTATCTCCTCATAACTGTTATTTCCTCTCAAATTAAAAGTTGAAAGCTTTAGTTACTTCATTCAAGGCTGACATGCAGTCGCACTAGCTTCTTACAAGGTAAAAATGAAAGCACAAATTGTAGCTTCTGAAATCAAATAAATTTCTTACTAAAGTAAGTCTAGTAGAGAATATAACTGGCTAAAAAAACAGAATTATATGGGGAAATAAAACTACTCCCTGGGATTTTGATTGCTTATCTTGCTATTTAACTTATCTTTACTTAACATGGATGCTTGCTACAATTCCAATCTGTGTTGCTTTTGCCCTCCTTGATCTGTAAGGTCTTTCTCACTTCCTTCTCAGTTATCTTTTTGTTGGCTTTGTGGTGGTTCACCTCATTATTTTCTTCCCTTTCTTTGGAAGGGTAAATGGAGTTTCCTCTGTTCCTTGTTCTTGACACAGTCACTCCCTCTCTTCCCTCTTCTTCCTGTTCACCCTCAAAAACTGCGAATTCCAGGATATGGTGCACATCAGTCTGTATATGGTCTGGCCTTTAACTTGTGCATTCACAAATGCGTATTTGTCTCCATCTGTAATTGCTGCTATCCTAAATGACAGTAATGCTGAAAATAAGAGGTATACAGGATATGTTACAGCTGCTCTGGTAACCATTCTTTCTGTCAGCTAGCTCCACAAATGGTGGTGAAGTTTTCTTTTCTCCTGTCTTCTGACTCCCTCTTAATATTCAAGGAAGGGGAGGAACAGTAGTTTTGTTTCTCTCCTAGTTCAAATGAGTTTGCATCTTCATGAAATCATTTCATCAGGGTAGTGTCTCTTTTTTAGTAAAATCTCTGCTTTCTGTAATACTCACATTTTCACCATTATCTTCTCTACAGCAGCTCTCTCTCTTCAGTTGTACTGCTTTTTAAGACTTAATTGTGCATCTCAACTTCCCCGCTTCCCTCTCTTTTTAGATGTTCCACTGATTTCTTTCATGTTTCCTTTGACTGTCTAGATTTTTATTGTGGTGGGCATCTTCAAAGGTAGGCACTGCTGTGCAGCAGAAGTGGTTGTTTTGAACCACCACACTGTGCCTTTTGGTCGCGTTACGACAGGAGTCACAGCCACTCACCTTTTCCCTCACCACTGTGCCATTTGTTCATTTGTGCCATGTGGTCACCTGTTCATTTCTTTCTTGTAAGAATGCTCATCTGAATCTTCTTCTCAAAAGAATAGGGGAAACGCTCCCTGTTTCTGAGTATCTCCTCTCCACTTCCTTGGCTGTGATTACACAAAAGTAATACAGTTGTTATATATAAACTACAAACCTGACGTGCTTGAGTTGTATCACTCTCTGATTTTCCTTGTGTGTGTATGTCAGCATACTGTATTGAAGCATTTCGAGTTTAGATAATTTATGTGTAAATGTAACCTACCTGGTGTTTGATATAAATTAGAAGGAAATATGCAAATTATTTGTTTTCTTCCTAGATCTTCAGTTTGTCTAAAAAAAGCTCTTATTTCAGATGCCTCAGAGTCTGAAATTTAGACAACCTAAAAAATCCTTCCCTTTTTTTTCTTTCTTAGGTTTTCAACTCAAAGCTATTACGAATCAGAGAGAGGCACATGTTCCTTGCGTTCTTGGGAAGAGCCCAGTATGATCCAGCACAGCCTAGCTACATCTCCTTGGACCAGCTGGTATCCTTACCTGATGAGGTGTTTTGTACAGAGATTGCCAAAGCTTCTATACAGGACTTTGAAAATTTCTTAAAAACACTTTAATTAGTAACACATGTAAAAAATTATAGAATAAAGTTATGAAATAAACATACTTTATAAAACCATTCCCCTTTAATGTCTCTAAACTTTATTACTTGTTTTAGATGTCATTGGCTATGAAACATATGTAGGATTTAAAGGCTCACAGTAATAGTAACTTCAAATATGGAGTGAATATGTTGATTGATACTAATGCAATCCTTGTAATTAATTGCTAATTATGGATGATGCAGCACACTAACAAAAAAGTTAAAGTGGATTCTTTTTTTTTTTCTTTAGATAATAGCACAGTTCTGGGAGATGGAGAAACTGGCTAGTGACCTGTTCCCTTTCTTGCCTTCTGTCTTCATCTCCCTTCATCCTCTTTCCCAAAAGTTAGAATAGCAAGCTAATGCAGTAGTGAAGAAGTGTCATGTTTACCTGCTTGAGCTCATAATATTATTTTTCTTGTACAGGAGAAAGAAGTACACCCCTACATATGTGAAGCTCCTCATACAAAAAGGCATTTTTCAACAGGTTACAAAGGTGTTTCCTTGTGAAAGTGGCTGCTGAAATTATCCTAAGAACTGTGCAGTGAAACCTGGTTTGACATGTCAAAAAAAATCAGCAAACTGAATCTAGGCAAATTACAGAAAGAAAATAAAACTGTTAGTGTCCCTGAAGTCTAGGAGGAGCTTATTTTAGGCTACTTTTTTCTTCCCCTTGTTGATTTTTTTACCCCCCACGCCAATGACATTTGTGTGGTTTTATAGGAAAAAAGACTGACAAGAGTTGCGCGGTTGTGAAAGCTGAAGTAAATGCTAACAATTGGGAATCCTGAGAGTATTAAAAATAATTAATCTTATCACTAAACAAATTGCCTTAATATGGAATTATCAAATGCTTTGCAGTGTAGTTGGGGGAAAAAGGAAGAAACTGCCTAAACCCACAGGCAAACTCTCTGATAGTTTATTGTTTAGATGTTTCCATTCTTTTATTAAAAATAGTTCAGGAAACTGAAATTCAGATGTTTTAATTTGGATTTAAGCTTATTTAATAAAAAGCCTCAATGTTTTAAAAGCTCAGTGTTGTAGCTTAAAATAATAATTTGTATGCAGACAGCAGAGTAAAATTCAAAAGTTTAAATTCCACTAATAGGTGGAAAATAAAGTAAGGCTAAAGAGACACTTAAAGAATGAGAATAGTAGCGATCTCTGGATTATGAATTGGATAAATTCTTACTTATCTAAACTAAGAATTTGGAAAAGGAGTGCTTGAAACGCATTAAAAAGCCACCACATTCATTCTCTGCAATATATATCTGAGATGTTCTCTTTTGTCTTTTTTCTCATGTTTCTACTCTGTTGGCCTGGGACGGTCACTTGAAATCCTCTGTTGAATAGACTGTTCTTGATGGAGGTGCATAACAAATTTAATCTCACGTGGTGGCTGAAATGTGATGGCTAAACACCTTCCTCCATTCCCTCATCTTAAATAAAAGTATCCAAATCTAATTCGATATGGATACTTGGATTTTTCACTGTATTAAGTGCTAATACCAAACTGGAATCTTCAAACGATCTTGTAAAAATTAATGCTTACAGTAAAAATATTAATAGCAAGTTATATGGGTTTATAATGTTAGGTCTTGCAGATTTACTCTGTTGTCCTTATGACTACATATTACCATGTGACAAACCATTGTAGTAGAATTTATATTACAGAAGGCATATGTTTTGAATGTCTCAAACTTTGAGCTTTAAATCCCTTCAATATTGTTAAATGTAAAAATGATTGGTGCCAGAGCTAAGCCAGTTTCTTTGAAATGCTAAATGCATCTGCTGCTGCCAAAAAATTGCTTCCCAGAAACACCGCGAAGAAAGGAAGCAAAGGCTTTTATGGGAGTGCTAAAAGAGAAGGGCTGCAGCCGCGTTCCTGGACTAATCCCACATACTCCTTTTATTTCTTTTAAGGCGCAGAGAAGGAGCCGCTGGGAAGCGAGGCGGCGATCCGCGCCTCAGAACGCAGCGCAGCTCGCCGGGCGGCTGCACTGCCTGAGCAGCGAGAGGTCCCCGCTTCTCTCTGTGCCGGATGGGCACTTTGCTTACCGTGCTTTACAAAGACAACCTTTACTCGCCTTGCCTTTCGATAGCAACTCCCCACATCACACACACCCGCGCGCCCCGCGCTGCGCATGCGCCGGCGGCGCGGCGGGATTGGCGGGCGGGTTACCCAGCGTGCCGCGCGCCGCGCCGGGGGCAAGATGGCGGCGAGGGCGTCAGGTGAGGCGGAGGGGCCGGCGGGGGCCGGGGCCGAGTCCGGGGCCGTGTCCGGGACCATGTCCGGCCATCCCCGCCCTGCCCGGACCGCTGTGCCCGCCCCGGGCCGCGCTGCGGAGCCGGGCAGGCCCAGGCCGGGCGAGGGAGAGCCGCGGAGCCGGTGTGTGCTGTGTGCCCTTGACGAGGGCAGCGAGGACTGCAGGCACAGCCTTGGCGGGGGATGTCCTTGCCGTCCCTCCCGAGGAGGTGCAGGGATGCTGGCTCCGACAGCAGGAACCTCTGGGCGCAGAGCGGGCTTGGGAGCACTGGAGGAGCCCCGGGGCTGCGCCCGAGAGGCCTCGGGGATCGCTGTGCCGGTCGAAGGTTATTCCTTCGCAGGGCCTGAAGCACCAAGGGAAATAACCCGATGGGATAGTGCGCTAATCACCCACTGGTATCACACGTAGCACTGTATTTTTGGGGTGACTTGGTAAGACAGACGGCTTAAAAGTCGCATAAGACTGCTTGCCCGGGCTGCATTGCCCTTACTGTGCTGCTCCCGGGTTTCTAGACCCCTTGTTGAGTATTTGGCACAGCGTTGTATTGGGATTACATTTTCATCGTTTTGATGCACCTTTGCCATCCAAAATCACATTTAATGATAGATGAACGTGCTTTATGCGGTGTTTCTGTATTTTCTGTTTAAGACCTTGGGTTTTGGTTTTGGGGTTTTTGTTTGCTTGTTTTTGTTGTTTGTTTGATTGGTTTGTTTTGGGTTTTAGTTGTTGTTTTTTGTTTTGGTTTTTTTTTTTTGGTTGGGTTTTTTTATTTGTTTGCTTGGCAGTGGACTTTTCAGTGTTGATTTTCCGGTTCACTTTGGCAGCTCCTTGATAAAGGAAGCTCTGGGATAGCACTCACGGAACTGGAGAGCAAAAGGTTGACAGCATAGTAATATGCTGTCCTTGGAATGACATTAACCCACAGCAAGGGTTGTGGAACTTAGATAAATTATTTGAAAAGCATAATGGTTTTGCTTTATGTTAAACACTATGGTTTTGGCTCATATAAGAGCTATGGAGCATAAAAGTGTTGGTGCTCTCTTTGGCAAAGAATTGTTCCGTTGTGCCAAGTCATGTATGCTCAAATTCAAACTTAATGCAGTGTTACATTATTACATGTGAAGGAGGCTAGCAAATATTTGTGTACTGTCATAGGAATGTGTAATGTTAATGTTTTCTTGCTCTGCAACTGATGATGGTCACGTTCAGTCGCAGGAGGTGGTCGCCTGATAGACAAGATTCGGAAGTGGTACTATAATGCAGCTGGTTTCAACAAACTTGGTAAGTGTTGGATTGAGTTCTAAAATCTCTGCAAATGTAACAGTTCTTGAACTAGTTATGGTTTATAACTGGCATATGTGCATGCCATTTGGCTTAAGTCTTTTTGATCAAAATTAGCTACTACTGTTGTGGGGAAACACTGTTGGCGATAGCTTCAGTTGTGATTTCTGTCTCAGTGAATCAGTGACTCTTATGTTATTTCTGTGTTTGCTCATGTTTTCAGTGAATTAACTAATAATAGCTAACGTCACACTGGAGCAGTTGAAAAAGCTTTCACAAAGCAGTTTTGAAAACTTAGATTTTTACCTTTCCTCATTGAGTCACTTCTACCAGCCAGTATCTTCTAACCCAAAGACTAGCCTTGAAGCTGGAGAGGTTCCCCACTGATAGCAGTCAGTCCGACCACAATACTTATGCAAAGTATCGAAAGTGTGAAAAATGTTTGAGTTAGTTCTGCCTTTTGTGTCACCATATCTTCAGCTGGTGTCACTCTGGTCTGGGCAGTGGTGAAATAGGCATCAGTGTTTCCTTAAGTAGAGGAGGTTGCCTTGATGGTATTGCCTTCAGTTTGTTCAGTTGCCAAGTTTGTTTCAACCGTTTAGATGGCAGAACTGTTCTTGAATGAGAATCTGAATATTCAGAGGCTGTAATTTACTGCTGACCACAATACCAGCTAATTTTTTAAAGGAATTTAACATACTTGCCCTGGGGAAGTTGGAAAAAAATTGCAAGACAACTGTACAGGAATAAGCTTAGATCTTTCCTCCAGAGATGAAGTTCTTAGCACCTCTTTATATGTCTGCTGAAATTCTTTGTCTGCTTCTCTGGAACTGTGACTGAAAACTGAGAAACATCAAATTTAATGTAGTGATTAAACTAACAGCAGTGCTCCCTGTGCCTTTGAAATAGATTATAAAACTGAATTCAAGAGCATATGATGCAAAATAAATTTCTTTTATTGTGAGACCAAAACCTTTAACCACAAGTCAGTAGGGTTACTCTTGTAGTTTGCATCAGTCTTGGAAAGCTACAGAAGTAATATTTTGTCCTATTTTGCTAATACTGAACCTTAAAGCAGGGTTGGTTGAGTTTCAAGAATTCTTTGTTCCACAAATGACGTGCGAGTGTTCTTGGCTTTGAGAAGACAAGGTGCTTCCCAGTTTAACTTCTGATATGGAACTCAAGCACAAACATAGATCTTCAGGTTTCCATGGCTTAATAGAGTGAGTGGATCTGGTCTTTATGGATAGGGGGCTTTAGAGTGTAATTCTTCAGTACTGCAGCAGTCACATCAGTGGCTGACTGACTCTAGTGGATTCAGAACTCTTAAACCCTTTACCTAGACAGTCATCTTAAATATATATGTAAAAATAGATGAGCATAAGTCCACCTGTCAGATCCAGAAAAGTTACTATTCTGTATATATATACTCTTACAAACCACATTGAATTAAATACCCATTTTCCCTATTTCTCTTTAAGAAAAGGAATAAAAAAGAGTAGATAGAGTATGCCAAAGCCAGCATTTATAATTGCATGTTCTTTGTGAGCAATTAGTGGTTCTCCTGGGTTGGTTTGCTTTTTCTTCATAATTTTGCTTTGGAAATGTGTTTCCCATGGTACTTGGAAACACTTGTGTTAATCCTAAATCTTACTTAAGTATATTTATTCAGTGATACAGTAAATTCTTCTTGGTACAGGATTAATGCGAGATGATACGTTGTACGAAGATGAGGATGTACAAGAAGCACTGAAGAGACTTCCAGAACATCTTTACAATGAAAGAATATTTCGCATAAAGCGAGCACTGGACTTAAGCCTGAAACACCAGATCCTTCCAAAAGACCAGTGGGTGAAGTATGAAGAGGTACGTGTATGGAGTGTTTCCAAGGTGGAGATCTTAAATGACACTGCTACGACTGGTCTTTGGGATTGTCGTTCTCTGAAGAGACCCACGCTTACATGTTCTTTATGATGAGTACATGAGTCAATACCTCCTAGAATACCTCTGGAAAACACAGCTTTTGATCACTGTTTAGAAATCGCTGGTTTTCAGTTGAATCTCACAATGACAAAAGCTTAAGCTGCATCTCAGAATCATAGCACATTGTGTTCAGACAAAATATTTCTTCTAAGCTGTCAGATAAATAAATACACTTAGAGAGCTTGGATATTCTTACACAAGGTTTCTTGCTCTTCAGATTAATTTCTTAATCTTACAGAAAATCTTGAGCCAAAAGTTTTATTCATGAAGGTGCCAAGGAAGAATAGGTTAAAGGGAAATCTTGCATTAAAGTAAGCGTCATCTTGTAATTTGGAAAACAAACTACACCTTCCTTTTCAGATCTAACTAAATTTTATTTTTTAGTAGTGAATTTAGTAGAGACTTTGCATCACGGTCCTCCTCAGCTTTCTCCAGGTTATCAGGCAGAGAAGAAGGAATCTTATCACTAAACTTTTGACTATAGGAGAGTACAAGGATATTAATGTGTCTCTGTATACAGAGGCTCTTTCTTTTGTCTTACTGGTCATATCTAGGTAACTGCTGCATTGAATAG
Source organism: Dendrocincla fuliginosa (assembly GCA_035047845.1). Taxonomy (NCBI): domain Eukaryota; kingdom Metazoa; phylum Chordata; class Aves; order Passeriformes; family Dendrocolaptidae; genus Dendrocincla; species Dendrocincla fuliginosa. The sequence goes on along the minus strand of JAWWMO010000083.1, from coordinate 128,670,757 downwards.
CTGGTTGTGTATTTCCTAAAGCAGCAGTTTGGTTTGTTAAGCGTTAAACATGGTTAAGGTGTTCCACCAAATTTAAGTTTACCAAGTTTCCACCAAATCCAAGTTTTAGAAGTGAAGTTCAAAAAAAGATTGTCTCGAGTATTACAGCTGGACTTTGAACTCATTAAAGTGGATCTTGCACGTTTGGGTATCTGCCAAAAGAACATTGCTTCTAAAGCTGTAGCTGGAAGCATCCCTTTGCTTCATAATGTTGGTGAGGAATTAGGCATTAGTGGTTGCTGCAGTAGAAAACTTGTCCATGCAGACTTGGCAGGTACTAAGTTTACCTTTTCAGAGTGAGTAATGCTTGAATTTTTTTTTTCTTCCCCTTCTTGTTAGATTGGTGTTAGTCGAATCTCCAGAGGAATGAGAAGTACTCTGTAGGAATGAGTTGAGGTGTTTCTGGACCTCACTTTAAGTTTAAATATATTCTGTTCTTTTTCAGGATCACCGTTATCTTGAACCATACCTGAAAGAAGTAATCCGTGAAAGACTTGAAAAAGAAGCATGGAACAAGAAGTAACTATTGAACTACTTCATGCGAATATCCACATATTTCTGATATTTTTAAACATTTAGCTCTAAAGGTCCACAGGGAGGCAATTATGTGGCTGAGGAATACTGTTTCAGCTTGTTCGTTGAATCTGTTCATCCAACTAAAATAAACATGTCAAAGTATAAAAATCTTGGATGAGTTTTTTCTGAATGTTAACAAGCTAATGTTCAGATCTTTCCTATGAGCATATACATTACATTGTAGTGTAGTGGTATGCAGTCTTCATTCCAGCCTTTTCATTCTTACTCTTTTCATAGTACAGCTGTTTTCTGCAGTTGTAGGGTTGGGTAAGAAACATTCAAGATGCTGGTTGCATTTTTAAATTAAAAATGGAGTTTGTATTTCATTTGTCACTTCTCCCTGTAGATAACAATACTGGACCAGTGCTTGATGTTACAATGGCATTGTGAGACAGCAGAATGTAATATCGTGCATCTGAGCACATACGTAATAAAAAATGGAAAATATAGATGATTCCTTAATCATAAAATAGGCATTATTTCACTAGCCTTTTATACCATATACATTGTTTATCTTTAAAGGACCATTTTCATATAAACCATGACCGTCTCACTTCAGCTTCTTGAGAAGCTTTATTCTTTAAAGGGTAAAAGTGCTGTTCTGTTATGCTTTCAACAAAATATTTAACTTCTCATGTGTTTTTTTATCACCTAAAACATGCTGTAGTTTACAGTGATTGGTATCCAGAAAGCACTGGCTAAAGACCTTGAGTTTAGTCTTCCATAATTCAGCAGTAGTGTTAATTTGAGACAGATAATGGTATTTGATGTGAAAATCAAAGCCTGTCATATGACCCTCTGTATGAAGTACTCGTGTGATAGTCTCGAGGTTTGTTTTTTTTCACTTTGTTGTGCATGCTTATCTGCCAAATGCAGTACTCCATTTACCAAAAGCTGGAGTATTTTCAGGGGAAAAAAAAAAAAGAGCAAAACGTATCTGCAGTTTTGAATTTGTATGATGAGTGAAATATGATACTGAATTAGAATGGAAGCTGTCTTTTAGCTTTGCTCATTGCTCTGTTATTAACCTTCATAGGCTTGTTAAAGTCCCTTACACCTGTAGGATGAATACAGTGATTCCTGTGTGAAATACTCAAAAATTCACAGCCTGATGTAGCAAAACAAAGTTCTGAAAAATACCTGCATTGCCAATATTCCTTAAAAGTTTGTGGGGAGATTATATTAAGAATGTGAGGTTTCTTTCATTTCATATAGTAAAATCTAATGACTGAATCATATAACTTGATGCATTTTTGAGAACTTTCTGATTTTCATTCAGTAGACAAAGAAGGCCTGAAGTTTCACACTTCTCTTTATGGAATTATTAGAATATACTTTCCCAACGGAATTGGAATAATTCCAGTATCTGTTAGAATAGTATTAGAAGTCTGAAGTGCTATTTCCATTAGATAATTGAAAGGCATAGCTGGTGAAATTTCTACAGAAGGTAGAATTTTGTAGAAAGACAGTCACTGCTTATTTGACCATAGGTTTGAATTGAGAAAGAAAAGTCTCTCAAAAATTACTTGGTTCAGAGAAAAAGGCTTTGTTGGCATCAGGCCCTTAAAAATAGGCTTTGAGTGAAGTGCAGAGCAGCCATGCTCCAACTGGCCTAAAGCATCTGAAATTCACTCATGCCCTTACACTCAAATGTAACCTCTTAATAGTCAGAGATGAGTAGCAGAAGTTAATAAAAGAGTCTTTCCAAGTTTTTATGGCAGCTCAAGGGGAAGAGGGAAAAGGAAGCTAGGTTAAGAGAGCTTGCCTGTTCACTGAGGCTGTTTAACAGCTTTCATTTAAACTTGTTTTCAGACGCTTCTGACTTGGAGTGATAATTTTTAACTTTAAATTTCCATAATGTGCAGTAGACTCCTGTTGAAGTATTTTGGAAAATATCACTGAACACTGTTGTATCTTTGAAGGATATTTTCAAGGAAATGTTATTTGTCAGTTTTTTAACAGAGATGGATGTGTATTCTTTGAAATGTTTAGTAGTATCTAAAAATGGTGAGGAATGGGGAGGAAGGAGGTAGGTGCAAGAGTGGTATCTGTTGCCTGGGAACCAGGAGCTGTAGCAGTTTTATGTTAGAGACTGTAAACTCTTTTCTGAGATATGCGATGGGAGATTTGTATGCCTGTGCTACTGACTAATGCGTGAGTAACTTGAAAGACATTTCATATTTCACCCTCTGGTGTTCCCCTCTGTGCACACTGAGCTAACAAGTGTTAATCTGTAGCTAGAAGAAATGGGAGTTTTCTTGTACATAAAATCTGAATCCTGCTGGTGACAAGTTGGAGGGTCAATATGATTCCCATTTTTGAATCCATGCATTTATCCTTAAAAATACCTGGGATGAGAAGGAACTGACTTGTAAAAACAGTTTTTCAGGTCTGCAGTTAATTGTAGTGGTTCCTTCCCACCTGTACAGCTCTCTGTGGGATCCTGCCATATTCCTTGTGCAGGCCGTGTGTCCCTCTGTGAACAACCATGGACTGTGCAGCCATTAGCTCACTATCTGCAAAGTTGCTTCATTTTATGGAAAACCTTGATAACAGTAAAGGGGGTCAAATTGCCAGAGGTGAAGAGAAGAGAATTCTGATGCGGAAGCAAAGAGCGTTCTAGTTTGGAAAAGTCAGTTTTATTTCTACTGCTGTCATGAGGTTCTGTAGCACTGAGCAAGACACTTGGTTCACAGAAGCCCACTGAGAATTTTGCTGAGTGCTTAATACATGGGTGCTTGGGGATACATCTGCAGAAGTGCAGAGTAATCACATCTCTATCTAGGTTCAGTAGATCTGTTCTGAAAATATTAGGTGAAACTTGGTATTCATCTATATGCACAATGTTACTGCAGGTGGTGGTACAAGGAGTAAATTCCACAAGGATGCTCACAATCCTTATTCCTCTGATATTAAATGCAGAAATACTCATAAAGAAGCTGATACATCTGTGACCTCTGTACCAAGTACTTTTGGAAAGCAAGGTTGAGCTGTGAACTGAAGAGGATTGGAAAGAATTCCTGAATGAGAGGAATGCCTACTGGGAAAAATGTGAACCTGCAATTTAAGGTCTCATAATGCACAAGGCAGTAGTGAACATTGCATTTCCTAGTTCCTGATTTTGAGACCTTTGTCTTGGTTAATGTCATTTTTTGGATAAAATATTATAGAGATTCCATAAATTACTGAGGTCTTTTTGTAGTTTGAGTTCACTATGTCTAAATTACATGTGTAAAATTAAGAGCCTGAGCTGACATTGCTAATCCTGCAGTTTGATGACAGTTTTAGCTTGAATTATTTTTCATCACTTTTAAGCAAACCTGCACTTCACTTGAAGTTTTTTATTAAATACATAGTGAGATATAAATACATTTTGACTGCTGAGGATCATGTTTGTTATATCAGACTGATTTCTTTAAATTTTAAATCAGTCAATCCAGAAACAATAGATTTTTTTCAGCACTGTAACAAGAAACATATGCTTGTTTTACATCCAACTTCCATCTGAAGGAGAGCTACAGCAGATACAAATCTCATGAGGATTTTCATGAAACATCATGCTTGTCATTATAATGGGTCTGTTTTAGCATTAATATGGTAAACACATTCCGACTTGAAGGGTTTTCTCTCTAGATAGCAAAGGTCAAAGATGATCTTCCGGGTTTCCCCACAGTGGTGCTCCACTCTTATGGTCGGTTTTCATGGACTGAAACTATGACTGGGGTAAGGGCTGACCTTGCAGAGCAGGCAGAGGCAACCTGAGCCTGCCTGGGTGAGACCAGGGTGACTTCACTTCTCATAGCCTCTTTGAGCTGGTCAAAGGCCCAAAGGGCTAACACCTTGAAAAATCTGTAGGCAACCAACTCCATTGTAAACAGTTTGTGTTAGCATCAAAGTACCCTTGAACTGGGCTTGATCCCAAAACTCCATTTCCTCAAACTCCCCTGAAACACAGGCCATGTGGAGCTATAAGCTTCCTTAAGTGTCAAATAGTTCTGGCTCCCCCAGGATCTCAGTGCTGGTGGTGTTGGGACTAGGTGACAGGCTGGGCTGATGCCCCAGAATGCCGGAAAGTATGTGCACCTTTGTCTTCTGGAAAGGTAAGTCTTCTCATGGCATGTCTGGAGAAGGAGCTCTCAAAACCTTCTGCTCTTCAGCTCACTGGTGAGTTAATGCTGTTTTAAATGGCAGCTTGTGGGCTCAACTCTTCACAAAAGGTGTGGATTTGCAGTCCCCTTCTCTGTGAGTGCTTGAGTTCTCTAATTTACATATTTTCTGGGGTGCAAGTGGGGCTGTTATTCCCTTTAGCTGACTGTTCTGCATGAAAAGTCTAGTAAACTGTACCAGGAGAGACTATGACTGGTTGGTTCACTAGAGCTGCTTTCTAGGCTGGTTTACAGGCTCCTTCAAAATAAGGGCAATGCCTGACTCCACCTGCCTAGAGGCACTTGCCTGCTTGTGCAATTGCTGCCCATGAGCTTCTGCCCTGCTCTCGTCTTGTAGTGCCTGAGACCTGGAACCTGGATCAGTGAGATATGCCAAGGGCTTGAGCAAGGAATGCAAGGTGAATGAAGGGTTGAGGTAGACCCATGATTAGGAAACCACATGCAGAGATCTGAAAGAAGTATAGGGAAAATAAGTTGACTTCAATCCCCTTTGCCTGCCCTGGGGGTGCATGGTGAGGGTGAGGTGAAGTTGATGCATTTATGTGCATTTATGAATACATTTTGGGAAATGGCACCACTAAGTATGATGCTGAGGATAGAGGTATGTGGTGGTTTGGCAAAAGCCAGGATACTTTACAGGCCGCTGCAGAGGGGGACACCTGTGTGTCCTAATTTTGGGAATGCCAAGTTCATGGCAGTCATTGAGGCTTAAGCTTTCTCTAATGAATATTTAAGGATCATCCATTGAATATTATCATGAGTGAAACTCAAGCTGCCTCCAAGGTGTCTGGACATGGCCTAAGTGTCCATCTCCTGTGGCCTGACCTCGTCCATTTCCTTTTGGAAATCCAGAACAGCTTCAAGAGGATGCCCTAACAGCTATAGGGTAAGTCTGACTTTTGAATGCTTGCATCTGCAGCAAAAGAGGAGCACTGGATCTTTCTCTTTCAAACCCTAAGCAAGTGCGGGAATTGCTGTTGGTTTTTTATGAGAGTGTTCTGCTTTGGTTCCTGTGCTGGGAAAGGATCTGGAGTTTGAAACCCGATCAGAAAGAAGTACCTCAGCACAGCTGGGCTGTGCTCTCCTCAGCCATTCCGAAAGCGGTTCCCCACTGGCCTGCACAGCTCTGGTTCTTTGTGTCTAAATCTTCTGGATTGCATGGGGAGGCTGCATTGCGAGACATGGAGTTAAGCGCTGCTGCACTTAGTATTACAACACCTAAGCCCTTTTATGAAGCCTCATACTCCCACTGTGGCCTAGCAGATTGAAATGATTGTTTATAAGCGGCAAAGTTCAGAGTCCAAAGCTCAGATCTCTTCAAGGCACTTCAGAGGGTTTTCTGTCTGCAAGTTGTGTTCCCCAGTGGAGTATTAGTTTAAAAAGATTCTGTTATGAAATAGTCATAAAAGCAGCTTGGTATGTTTGGTTTACTTCAATTAACTAAAAATTCTCAAAATCCTCCGTGTTTCTCGGCTGCAGTCTCTCATCCTGAAGAAGATGGAAGAAAACTCCATCCGTGTGCAAGCAGGCCCCCAGCAACGCTCTGCGCCCAGGCTGCCTGCTGGAGCCCATCAGACTGTCACGGCAGCGTGGAGGTGGCTCTGAGGAAAAGCAAAATGCATTCGACTGCTGGGTGAGGTATGCCCCAGCTCTGCTCTGTGCATTGCAAAAGCCGAGGTACCAGAGGAGGGCTGAGATCAGCTTTTCAGAGCTTTATGGATGCAGTTATCCCTGCCTAGGAACACTTAGGCTGTAGCAGGGCAAAGTCAGGACCTAGGTCTTCACTGGCAGCAACTAGACATGCTTTATTTTTCTATTAACCCCCCCCCAAACTAAAATAAACAAACTCAAATGAATTTTAAAAAAACCCAAGCAACAAAACCCCCAAAACCAACCAACCACCACCACCACCAACAAAAAAACAAAACAAAACCAAAAAACCCTGTCCCCAAATCCTCCCAAACAAATAAACAAAACAAAACAAAACAAAAAAAAAAACCAACCCACCAAAACCAACGATCCAGAATAAAAGAAATTCCAGGAAAAACGTAGCAGAGAGTATTTCCTTTCAAAATACATGTGTCTTACAGAGAGGCTGCTATTCCCATTATAAGACTGGTGATGTAATTATGACAGATTAGACGTTTAGATCTGTAGTTTAATGTTTGCATGAGGTAGCTCATGTTCACCTGGCTTACCTCAGAGAATTGTTATCACCCCTTCTGTTGCCCAGATCTTCCAGACAGCTTCTGCTGGAAAGAGCATCTTCTGCTGGGCAACTTTTAGGTTTACAGCTGTTCCCCAGAGCTGGTTCTTGGTACAGGGCTTGACTAGCAGAGTGCCTGACTTTGCACAGCTTTGTTTTCATCTGGTCACAGGCTTTTGCTCTTTCTCACAGAAAGAAAGGGTGTAGCCACCTTCACCTCTGAAGCTCTGGGGGATCTCTTTCATTAATTTCTATCCTTAGCTTTTCATAAGTATATTGAACCTACTTGTGTGTCTGGACACCTCCAAAACAGCCATTAAAACCCTATTCAGCAAGCTACTTCAAAAAGAATATGAGGAGGTATGCTTTGAAAGGGGACTTCTCCTCCAGCTGCTTCCACCCAGCACTTTAAAAACACATAAGACACAATAAAGCACGTGTTGACATAAGTGAGCCTCAAAAAAACCACTGGATTATTTTGAAGGAGTATAAACACACGCAGGGAGAGTTATCGTCCTTCACGCAGCAAAACAATTACATCAGTGCAGCTTGGACTGGGATCTGCCTTAAGATCTCCCAGATGTTGCAAATGGCACAGTTGCCGATCAGTTGCTCTGGGTAATTATAAACTGTCAAATGGAGGAGGAGACGTTGGTCTCAGAGGAAAGAACCTCAAAGATTTTTGGGGAATTGAAGAGAAGATTCACTGTTCATAGCTGACACCCAGAGCCACAACAGCCTCTGCTTATGCTGGGCTTCGCCAGACCAGTGTCGTGGACACATCTCAGAGCCTCACTTATGCCTGAGCTATGGCATGCTGCATAGAGGACATGAACCTTTCAGCAAGGAGTTTGCTGTAGGGTGATCCTAGCAAATTTGCTCAGAAATCATTTTGGCAGCATCTCCCAGCCTGAAATGAGGGGACCTGCTGCTCACCTCACTAGCAGAAGCCCATCTGATCCTGAGGCAGCAGATGGCACTCAATGACACTAGGAAACAGATGACACTAGGAAAAAACTTCCACCTGGCTGGCCCTGGTGTAAAACAATTTCCCCAGGAGGGAGAAAGGAACCCCAGATGAGGTGTTGTGCTGTGTTGCAGCACAACAGGAGTTCAGGACTTTGGGAGCTGCAAGAAGATGGGGAGCAGGTTCCTGATGCTGTAGCTGAGTGGCTCAAACACTTGCCAGAGCCTGTTCCTCCTTCAAAGGTTCATTTTCATGCAGTTTCTGTGAAGCATTTGCTGTTTGTAGCACAGAGGAGCTGTGGGCATGGTGAGCTTATGTCAGGAATGAGCCCTGACTCCTCTCCTCTCCTCTCCTCTCCTAGGATTGTTGCTACCCTTCTTACACCCAGAAGCAAGGCACTGTCTTCAAGGGGCATGCTCATGTCATCAGTAAACTTCTGCTCAGCCCTTTGAAGGGTAGTAGAAGGCACCAGCATCCTGAATAGCTTTTGGGACTCAGCAACCCAAGTGTTGGGAGATGCTTCAGCATCAGAATGGGAAATCTCCCATAGTGTTGTTTCCATGAGTTGGTGCACTGCCTTTCCAAGGTCCCTTCTGAGAGCCCCAGCTCACAGTCCTACTGGGCTTCAGCCATGCCATCCCTCTGGGCTGTTTGTCCCATCCCTGAGTGATGAGTAGTGGGGTGTCCATCCAGCTTCCCACAGCCCAGGGCAAGTGACAGAGCTACCAGCTTGCATTTGCCAGCTCACAGCAGTAGGTCAGGCTGTGAACAATGGCAAGTGAAAACATAGCCTCTGAGAGAGGGTGAGGAGGATGGGTGGGCAGCAACCCCCCACGTGCCCTGCCTGGGGGCAGTGAGTGACAAACAACCCCAGCAACTAACACTGCCCGGTGCCACAGCAGTGGGAACCCACAGCCCATGGCTCTGGCATCTGTTACTGCCACATTGCTGCCTCACCAGCACCTGCTCAGGGGGTTGCTGACCCCCGGCACAGAATGGGGTGCACAGAGGAAGGGTGTGCTCACCCATCACTCTTGAAAGAGCTGACCAGTGGTGAAGATGGATGTGGCTTCAGCAGCACACAAGGGTGACAAGCTCAGCAGCAGGTCGGCTACACAAAAGTGAACCCCTGGCAATGCCAGTGCCCCATGTGGAGGGATGGTTTTGTCCTGGACATGATGGCAACAGAGGGGAGAAACACATCACATACCTCCAGCATCACCCTGACGCAAGGTGGGGCTGTGCTGTAACAGTATGAGCACCATCAGAGCGTCCTGGCATTGTCTTCTTGCCTTTTTTAATTTCATTTTTCAGGATGACAACACTTTAGAGGTTTATGACCAACAGGAGACTTTACTACTAAGTCATATGCTGATGTAATGAAATCTAATATATGCTGTGTAATGAGTTATGAGATGTTATTTAGTTCCAGGGTTTTATTACTTCAATCAGTTATGACCATATTTCCTTTTATATGATTGCTCACTCTTTAAACATACCAGATGACTGTATAAAGAACACCTAATAAAGTCTGGAGATGTTAAAATATAAATGTTTTAATTTTTGCCATAAATTTGTTTTAATTCTACCAGTGGTGGCTTTTGCACTGGAAGTGGTGCAGTCCTTGTTAGCAGTGCAGACCTTGGTAGTGCTGACTTGTATCCTTTGTGGGAAGAGGCTGGGTGACCCTACTTCAATAGAAAGCAGTTAGTGACCAATGCTCACCCTTGGTGATTATACAGAGAAATTGAAGTGTTTTTACAATAAGACAAAAGACAGCATTGATCTGCAATATAAATGTCTTAGTTAAACTCTTGTAATTATCCTCCTAACTGCTATATATGTGTGCTCTGGTTTCTACCAGTCTTCAAGAGGGGAGAGTCAGACTTATGGTCTTCAGCATCAAAATCAAAGACATGGATGTTCTGCCCATGTGCCATGTGGCAATCTTCCTAATTCTTTCACATTTATGCATTGCGTTTTAAAGTCATTTGGGATAACATCATAGCAGTGGAATTATATAGCTGTGAAATAAGATCCTAATCAAGCCTTTAATAAATCAGTGTTTTAATGCTGGACAACTGCAGGAACCAAGCAATGTATAGTCCTGGGTGTGATATGGTCATAGTGAGTGCGGAGTTCTCAAAAATTATTGTAGAACATGCTTTATGATGGTTAACAACTCTGCAGTAAGAGCTTGTGTCTGGATTGATACCAATTGTGGCTATTGTAGTGCTCTAGCATGCTGCTGCTACCTTTTGCAAGCCCCCCCGTTGTGGGAATGCAGAGGTCTCCAGTGCTACTGGCTGGAGTCCTTCATGAGTGTCACCTGCCTGGAGATGACATCTACATATAATATATCTAATTACAGTTTTCTAATTTCCTCCCCATCTCTGCAACCTGCAGAACTCACATGATTTGCTGAGCCTGATGGAAGTGCCTGCTGTGGGGGTCCAGTGCAGGGGAAGCCAGGCTGTGCTGTGCTGCCTGAGAGGCTGCACTGCTGCTTTCCTGGAAGAGAGCTGAGCTAGGAGGAAAGAAACCTACTCTACCTGGGCATACTGCAGAGGTTTGTTTGCCCAGCTCCCACAGAGGGAAAGAAAACTGTCTTTTAGTTACCACTTAATTTAGAATTCGCAGCAACCAGAAGTATTTTCACCATGTTTGATCTGTTGTGACTGTGGGTGCCACCTGTATCAGGGCCCAAGGATGGCTGACTTGGAAGGGATGATCCCTGCTGCTCTGTTGTCTGCAGGAGAAAGGTACTAGAGACCAAGGCTGACGGAAGTCCTATGCCCGTCATCCCAGCTTCCAAACCCTGTCCTTAGCTAGCCCATGCCTTGTTTTAGCTGTGGTTAGTATTGCTGCCATATGTATTCCCCTTCTTGTGGTTCTGCAAGACAGGGTGTCAACTCAGGACAGCTGTTTACCAGTTCAATATTTCTTTTAATTGTACATACATTAAGGTGCTGTACTTCTACTAGGATTTACTGCATTATTGATGGAGATACTAATAGAAGGGAAAAATTTCTGGATGACCCATCTTACTTCTCCATTCTATTAATATCTCTATCACTAATAAGATAAATTTGAGAATTACAACAAGTAATGAAATAAAGACTTTACTATTCACAGTTCCAGGCTAATAATTCAGCCTAAGAGAATCATACATCAAATAAATGGCCAAGTGTACTTAAAATGTGTCTTTGTACAGTAACAAGACACAATTTAATCCCATTAAGAAAGTGTTGGCAGTGGCTCAATGTTTGGGAACATGCCACTGAACTGTCCTGCTGTAACCTTGGATGTAGGAAAAGTTGAGACAAAGCAGCATACTCAATTTGACACATCTTTGCCCTTTAGGTCCTTAATGATGCAATGATTTACTGAAACATTTAATGTTGTTTAGCTGGAGAAACTGTCTCTTATGCAGAAGCTAAGTAATAACATGCTTGCTGAATGTGCCCTATCTCCTGCTTCATAAGCAAAGTTTATTTGCAACTCCATAAAACAGAGATTTCTGAGCTATCTCAAAAGAGCAAGTCCACATAGTATTTTAATTTACAAGAAATAAAATCTTTGTTCCATATATCTTATTTAAAGGATTAAAAGACAGGTAGGTTAGGTTCTCATTAACTAAAACTTTAAGAAAAACATTGTGGTTTTTTTCTCAGGTTTTAGTTTTCATCTGGATTACTCTGCTTCTACTATGCCCCCAGTATTTTCAGTAGGATCCAGAGTACTTTTCTATTCTCCAGGTATCTTTTGTGTGACACACAGCTGCCAAAACAATTGACTCCTCTTATTTGTAATTAAGAAGGATTTAATATGTATCATAGAAAAGATAGGATGACTACATGCATTTCTCATGGCCACATATTGTACCCTTGTAGTTTTAGCCATAGACCTTGGAAAAAAATACTGACTTTCAAGACAAAATCACAGCTCATTCATTATAACCTACTGCCAGTGCCATAGTGGGGGCTCAGCACAATGAGGGGCTGCTGATGCTGCGTGCTCCCCTTTCTCTGTAGCTTAGCGGGGCATTGGTGCTGCTCCCCCACACACACAGCTTTCTTCCCATCAGCTTGTCTGGCACGTCCACAGTTTCTGTAAGCATGGAAGGAGAACGGGTTACTAAAATACACAAGCATTGCAAGTCAGAGGTATCAATATTCAGTGCTGTGCACTGGTTCTCTACGAAGGTCCTGCTCTTCAAATGTCATCTGTGTGGTTTTCCGCCACTGTTACTTGCAATATCACATTGCTGTGTGGAATGAATTACTTGACAGAGCTTTGTGTCTATGTACTGTAACAGCTTCTAGAAAAACTCAAATTGGCAGTTTCTGTAGTAAAGCAGGAGGAAATGTATTTGAATAGTGTGTGTTTTATAGTGAGAGGTCAAAGAGTACACATACATCACAGGCTACAATGGGGAATAAGAGGGTAACTATAGATATATGCATAACACACAAACATGAGTGATTATGTTTTAGCTCTCAATCCATTCTCTGGCATTCACTGTCAAACCAAAGGAAAAAGAATGCTGTCCCCTTTCTGTGTGATTGCAGGAGTCTTTGCTCCACAGAATGCAGTTCAGAAACCACAGGAAGCAAACAGTGTGGCCCATAGTGCTGGAGTGGCCCCATTTTTCTGGCAGAGTCACAGTGCTAGGGAGCTGGCACAGGTGCTCAAAGAGGGTGTGTTCCCATGCTAATGGCCTCATTGTCATGACCAGGATGGGGTGACCGTGCTGCCTGCAACAGATTTACTTCAAGGAGCAGAGAAGCAGGACAGCTTGGTGGGGTGATGTACCCTAGTTGGGCTCAACACCAGCACTGGCTTCTAAGTGGCTCTCTGCTGCCGACAGCCTGGTGTTGAAGTTTTAAGGTCAGCTTGCTGTCAGTGGAAGCAATATGACAAAAAATAGGTAGGCAAGAGGGATTAAAACATGTATGATATTGCAGAATTTGTTAGGCTCAATTACACAAGTCAGGAACTAGTGAAGTGTTTGAAGACCTGGAAATAATTCCAATTTGTCATACCAGGAGACTCCTTCCCAGAAACCGGCTGTGTAAGCAGAGGCAAGTCCACCATATGGAGAGCAGATGTCTCAAGGGAGCTGAAAAGAAGATACTTTGCTTGTACTAAAAATATTCAGTATGAGGAGGTGATAACAAGTGCTTCTAAAGGAGAAGCAATTATTTATCATTGAGTAGACAATTTTTACTGTTTCCGAGAACACAAACCTATATGCTTGAATAATCTTGGACTGTCACAGTGAAGAGGCACTAATTCACAGCTTGGGGTATAAGCTGTAATAGTAAGCAGATTGCACATTTTGTTTAACCATCTGCTTTTCAAATTGTATTTTGTCACAGACTGTACCACACTGAAAAAAAAAGTAGGGAAATCAGAAGACAATGAATTATGAGTGTACAGTTGTTTTAATGTACAAAGCAGTATGGTTGCCTTTGACATTCGCAGCTTTGATGTTTTACTTTTTATCCCTTTAATCAGGAACTGTGTCATGGAGATTGACCCAATTTATAACCTCAGTACTGTGGTGTTAGAATGGTGCCTGTGAGAGCTGCCTCTGAGGACCAAATCTGCTTATAAGCACCAGGAATAAGACTTGAGAGGAGCCCTTCATCACTGCCTTCTGGGTGCCTTAGGAGATGCATTAAGGGAGAACCCAGCTGAGTGAGGAAGCCCAAGGACAGCTTGAATTGGAGTTCTGCAATGACTTGCTCTATAAGTGAAGGCATGCAGCTGTGGCTAATGCCTAAGTACCAGCCAACACATGCTCATATTGCTATCATCCCAGGTAGACAGTTGGGTTTTCCTCTTGACTGAGCCATTCTGCTTCCTGACCAGCAGACCAAGAGCCATTGGCACAGCTTCCTCAGCTCCTAGAGAAGTCCTGCAAATTACTGCAGGGAAAGATAAAGCAATCCCAGCAAGGTAGGGCCATGTGGCTTGTACTGTGGTGCTGAGGTGAGAAGAGCTGTAACAGACTGTCTCTGACAGCCATTCATCTAATCTGTTCTTAAACCCCTCTAATGACTGCACTGCCTCAGCCCACAAAGGTAGCCTGCTCCTGAGCTTTTAATTTGATTGTAGCTGGGCAGTTTGTCCTAATATCAAATCTAAATCTTCCTTACATCCTGTTAAATCTATTACTCCTGATGCCCACTCTCAGTGGGCATCAAGGGAACAGATTTTCATCTTCTTTGCAGCAGGTTTTCAAGGCTGCTCCCTTCAGACCTATCTATCTTCTCGTTGGACTATACAACCCCAAGCTCTTTCAATCTCTCCTTACAGGTCAGATTTTACAAACCTGTTAACACCCTTGTTGGTCTCTCAGGGATTTCTGTTTCATTTAAATCTTTCCTAAAAGGTGATGCCCAGTTTCTGGATGCAATACTTGAGAAGTTCCTACTGACGTGAAGTAAACAAGGAGCCCTTTGCTTTCACACCCCCATGGGTACCTTTGTGGGTGTCACTTTGGTCACCTAGGCTGTGCTTACCTCTAGGTCTCTTCTGCTGCCTGGTTGGTCACCCCCTGTTTCAATACAAGTCCTTTTGACCTCCTAGCACTTCACATGTATCTCTCCTTTGTTTCATTTGTTGATTCTGGAAAACCTCTCCGAATTTTCATAGCGATTTTGAATTTTAATCCTGGGCCCCAATATGCTTGCAATCCTCCTGGCTTACTGTGATGGGCCAATTTTATAAGCATACTTTATTCCATTATCCGAGTTACTAATGAAAATATCAAACTGAAATAGGCCCCAAACAGACCCTGGGTGACCCATTAAAAAAGAATTTTCAGTTTGATGACAAACCATGATAAGTTCAACATGTTTTTCAGCCACTTGTGCACCCACTGGCTAATGATTTCATCTACCCTGTATTTCCTTAGCTGTCAGGGAGAATGACATGGGGGATGCATTCAAATGCCCCACTCAATAGGGGCAATTGCTATTTTAAAACTATAAAAACCCCCTGCATTGTTAAATACATTGTTTCTTTCTGCTGATCAGTGCTGGGGGCTGCAATGATCATGAGTCTGTAATGCTACCACAAAGCACCCAAGGAAACATCTAGGAAGGGAAGGAGGATAGCAAGGCATCATCCTGCATGGGAAGCAGCAGCCTGCACCGGGACTCCTTCCCTCATCCTGATCTGCACCTGGGTCTGTCCATAGGCCACTCCAGCTCTGGTAGCCCACAGGGAGAGCAGCAGTGCTCACAGCCCTGCGAAGGCCATGGCATGCCATACTGCTGTCATTTCAGGGTAAAATCGTTCTCATTGATTCAAGAAAGGACTAGCATTTCCACATAGCACTCACATGTGTCTTGGGGAAACCTGCTTCAGTGGAGGATCCCTCAGAGGAAGGACAAATGTCCTCCTGGGAGAGCACAGGAGGAGGCTGTCTGTTCTCTTCAGGCTCAAGCTTGAACAGGATGCTCCAGAAGTGACAGAACTTTGTAACAAGGGAAGAGACAAATAGTTTTTAATATATATTTTGGTTGCCCGGGGCTGGGCATATATTGGGTGCTACGGTGGCTTCTGCAGCCGCAGGATTCGGGGCAGAGTCTTTTCTGCTGGTAGCTCTGGGCTATGTATATTACACCTTTACATTCAATTTGATACTGCCTTTAGCCTGCTGGACCCCTGCCAGCACAGCTGCAGAGAAGTTGGGGAAGTTTGCCATAATTTGCTTGGGAATTTTTGTGGAAAGCAAGTTTCACCTACTGCAGTAGAGGTGGATAGGTTTAAGGGGGTTGAGTTTCTCTTTATCCTGAAATGTTCATCCTCACTTAAAATCAGAAGTCAGGTGGAGTTTAAAATATTCCAGCTTATACATAGAGGACAACTGCAAATCAGTGTTTGAAAATCACTGAGCTCATGCCCCAGATTAAAACTAAGCAAATGTTCCTTTAACCACGATCCCGTTAATGTTTCTAACACCAGTGAAGAAGATACTCTCAACCCAGATATTGGTGGACACCTTTAAAAAGCACCAAGATAGGTGTCCTAGTCGCTGCTCAGCCAGCAGCACAAGCTCAGCCTGTGTGGGGCTTAAGGCAGCCTTGCCTATGCACTGCCTGGCTGGGAGCCAGCCTTCCCCTACCTTCAAGGAGTGAAATCCTGGTGCTAAAACCTCTGCTGGCACAAAATGCCCCAACTGCTACACCCTTCAATTGCAAGAGGAGCCTACCAAGCCCAGAGGAAGAGAACTGCAAGGGTATGGACAATTAAAGGTAGAGACATGGTGGACTTTTAACTGTGTCATCAGGAAAAGCATAAGTGATGGTTTAGATTTCCAAGAATACCCTAATTCAGCTTTTTGCTGCAGCAGGGTGGTCACTGGGCTTTGGACTGCAGCCCAGCCAAACAGAATGGAGCTTTTCATCAGTTAAAATCCAAGAAGGGAATAATGATCTCAGAGTTTTGTATTTATCATTGGACTTGGCCTGCTGACCCTCCTTAGGAAAGGCAATGACTTGAAACAGTTTTCACAAAGCCAAGACCTAAATGGTTGCAGTAAAAATTAATTTCATTCTGATCCCTCTTTTCTTTCTTTTCTTTTCTTTTTTTTTTTTTTTTTCCCCCAAGATACACAATTTCTATTATGTTTGGATAAATCCTGCCCCCCCTGGTTCCTTCAGAATGGTAAAGGCAGCTCTCCACATTGGAGAGCTATGCTGGCCTAAAGATGTCACTATCTTGGCAGTGGCTCACACAGCCCCAAACGGGGCTCTGAGGAGTTATGTGGAGTTATGTATGATTCAGCAGCAACAAGTGTGAAAAGGCTGAGACTGCTAGTGCTCAGCCTTCATCAACCTTTTTGTATTCCTGGCACTCCCTGTGAGCATTGCTGGCTGCAAATATTTAAAGAACAAAAAGAGTAAGTACTGAAGTTAGCTTTTTTTTTTTTCTTTTTCAGTTAGCATTTTTCCTTCTTATTTTTTTTTTTTCACTTAGGCAGATATTTATGCTTTTATGGTCATGAAGAGCTTCCCTTGGCTTCATTAGTACCAGCACAGAACATCTTGTTATGCCAGCAAGCATCATGTAGTGATGAGTAATAAACTTTTCCCCTTACCCACGAAAACGTGGGGTTTGGATGGTGAAAGAACAGAGTTTTTCTGTCATGCAGTGGGTGCACATTCAGAATGGTGAGGCACAAGCACTGGCTGAAGTGATGGAGTATCCTATATGCCCTCCTTTACAAACTGTGCTATGCCAAGAGATCTCTGCATTTTTGTCAAAAAACGGGACATTGATGCTCTCTGACAACCTAAAGACCTTCACATAAAAAAAAACCAAACAAACAAAAAAAAAAAACAAACAACAAAAAAACCCCAACAACAAAACCCAAACCGTAACATTACAAAATCTCTGAGAAAAGACTAAGGGATTTTTAGGATTCCCAGTACACCTATGCAAAATGGAGAAGAATCCCTTCCATGCTATGCCTACAAAAGCATGCTACAAGGTCCCTTTATACAGGCTACAGCTCAAAGCTCCATGTTTCTTCCTTCTAGTATAATTCTTCTGGTATGAAATAGGGGCAAGATCTAGGCCACCTAAAACCCAGCTAAACTGGTACTTCAGACTCAAAAATCCACCTAGATCCTAGGCTGTGATTTACTGTCCAGGCTCATGTCCTCCCAAGAAGTACTTCCATTCATTGGGTACTTCCCAGGTCCCTCACACTTAACTTCTGACATCCATGTGTCCCTCATAATGGCAATTGTTAATTAATGTTAAATTAATTTGATGGTAGCTGGAGGTTTTGAGGAGGGGAGTTCAAAGAGCAGAAACCACTAGGACAGGCAGCATTACTGTACATCTGCCCTGTAGAAGTGCCAAGAGTTTAATGGATGGAGCCTGATCTGTCAACCAAAGATGGTCTCTCTAGGTACCCAGTGAGCAACATTGCTGCTAAATGCAGAGCTGAATTCACTTTCAGATGAAAGCAAATTCACCTACAGTCCTAACAGAAAAAGAAATCACATGCTTAGAGACAAATGAGATGTATATTTGATTTTATTCTTCTTTCCCAAAAAGTACTTGATTGCTGGAAATTCTTTCTTTCATTTACTTTTTTTTTCTATTTATTTGTCCTGATTCAAAGCTAACAGCTGGTTTTACCTATGAGAACCAGCTCACAGATGCACTTCAGGATGTAAAGCACATTTATGATAAGACACCTGATAAATCCCTTTATGTTCCATATCTTTCCTGTAAAGCTGGGGAGGAGGCGAGTGGAGAAGGAGAAAAGACCTGCTTTAGGATGATATCATAGCTGTTGGGCACATCTGCCCCAAATTAAATTACCATCTAAAGGGCTTATTTCTCAAACATATTTCTTTTCGGCCTGGAAGGAGACATAAAGCAGTGTATCCCTTCAGTTTGCATTTGGAGAGTCTCTGAAAATTTGGGATCACCCTTCATGGTATGGCAGCAAGATTTACTAGTGCTGAGCCTCTCAAGTGATGAGGCTGTACAAGTTGCATGAAAAATGAATCTTTCTTGGTTACTTGATTAAGTTGTGACTCATAATAAATCTGTTGGAGACATCAAGCTTGTCTTGCTAAAAGCATGAGGGACCTTTGCAAAGCCCTCTAAGAAGGTGTGAGAAAAGGGTCTCACCTGTAGGAAGAAAGCTTTCAAAAGTGAACCTGTTTGAATTTAGAAATACCCATTCTTCATCTTCCACAGTTAACTCCGCATGCATGCCAGAATTGAAGACAAAAATGCAAAATTCCTAGAAATAAATAGCAATGTTTAAATGCAGCAGGGATAAACCACTTACAAATAGGCTGCTTTGTCTGCTGCAATAACACCCTCCCCACTTCCCCCCCCCCCCCCCCAAAAAAAAAAAAAGTAACAGGAAAAAGAAGGAAGTGAACAATATGAAGGGAGTTTTATTTTTTTAATATTTTCTATATTACTATTAATATTTAATATTTCTGATCTTTTCCTATGAAGGAACTCAGACTACACATTTTGTGGGTGATAAAGAAGAGGAAATGCTGCACCAGACAAAATCTCTGTCCTCTGCTCCATCAGAGTGCCAACTGCAGGTGTCCCCAATGTGCTCACATTGGCAAGGCCCTATGTGACAAGGGAGCTGTTTCTTTTGTCTTTGGCATCTGTTCCTGAGCAGACCCCATGGACACAGTGGCTGTGACAAAGCTGTGCATGTGTGTGGCATGTGCTGCGACGAAGGGAAAGATAAAGCACATGCCACACATATGCTCAGTTTTGTAACTGCCTGAGCAACCTGAGTGCTGAACACAGTCACACTGGCATTGTTTTACAAGAGCTCCACTAAAATCCATGATAGGTATCATTTGTCCATGATAGAAATGTAGCAAAAATGCCCCAAAATGCCACTTTCAAAGCAACTGCCAAACAGCATCCAAACAGCAAAACCTTTCAGCTCATCTAGAAACCATGGACTCAGTTTTCCAGCACTGTTGGTGGAGTTATGTTGATTTACACCAGCTGAGGAACTGTTCCTATATTTTTACCTGGTTCCTGAAGATTTATATACTAATTCCCTACAAAGCATTATCATGAAATGAAATAAAACTTTAAAAAAAAAAAAAAAAGAAAAGAAAAAAAAAAAAAAAAGAATTGGCCAGCTGGATCTACAAGCCCTATTTCATAAGTGAGTTATCTCAGCCTTGATGGGTCAGATCTTACTGAGAGGACGATACATCCAGCACTGTCATGTAAATCATTTCCTTTTGAATACTTATGTCTAATCAACTTCAGACCTTGTTTTGGACACATTGTATGTTTCATAAGCTGAAGAACTCTCTCTGATGAAATCCTTGCCTCCTGACCCCAAAATACATCTGAACAAAATTGTCCCATCAGGAGTTCAGATAATTGCTTGGCTTTTCCTGTCAGTCATAAACCAGACAGATGCAACTTTTTTGGACATTTCCCCACACTTTAATGTGCTTTTCAAACATATTCCAAACAGCATAACGGAATAGGAATGGCTGCTTTTATAAATGTGTGGTACTTCGTGTGCTTAAGCAAAGAAATCAGAGACTCTCTTTGCTGGTGCCATATATATTATTGTGTGATAAAAATTTACCAGCACGTAGTTCTGCAATTATTGTTCTTACAGCTCCATTAGTATTAAATCTTATTTATGTACTGTGGGCTTTTTTCTTTCACTGGAACTCCCAGGCTCTCCCTTTTCTTCTGCCAAAGCACCAAGTAGTCTGGGCACAGTTTGAAGACTTGATCTTTCTCATTCCCAGAGAGAGTGTGTTTAAGAGTAGTCTTTCTGCTCAACAACTCACAAACCCCTTCCCGTGTGGCTCTATGGATCCAATAAGGATGGCCAGTGGCTGACCCAGCAGGACAATGGCACTGAGCAAGGTTCACACTCACTGCCTGGCCACGGCAGCTTCCACCTCGTGGGGACACAGCTTACAACAGGCAGAAGTCAAAGTCCTCACTGGGGACTGAGCTGGGACACTTCCCAGGTGCTGAGGGGTCAGAAGGGCATGGAAGACACAGCATGGAGTCAACAAAAGTCAGAGGAAAGTTTTCTATTGACTGGTGAGGGGACCATGATTTTCTGCTTCCAGCTCTCCTTGACAGCCTGCTGGTGTACAAAGGAGAGCTAGGAGAGGTGAGAAAAAGTTTTCTGGAGGAAACCTGAAACATTTCTGCTGGTGAGTGGCAAGTCACCCCATGAACTTGGATGGAGCTAAATCCTGAACAATGAGAAGTATTACAAATATTCAGACATCACAGACAAGGGTTTACAAAGATCACAGTCTGGAGTTGAAAGCCTGTGAATTCCTCAAGGAGAAGGTGTGGTCTGGGGCAGTGCATGTGAGCCAAGAACTTTCTAAGTGCCTCTGCAGCTCTCAACATCTGATGAGAAGATTAAGTTCATGGGCAAAACACGTTGTGAAAATGAAAAGCAGGCTGCTACATTCATCAGTAAGTTGAAAGAACAAAATGTATGCGAATGTTAAAAAAGAAAAATCATTACAAGCTCATTTTACATCAAGAATGAAATCTTTCCAAGGAGTGGAAAAGAGTGACCTACAGGGTTTGGGTGTCATGGAAGAACCTCACTTCTGCACCTGAGTCCTGGCCATGCAAGCAGAGGTGCAGAACTATATGTGTCATCTCACAGACCATTTGAATGCTAAGCCTGTATATCTATCATTCCTCAAGACAGAGGCTTGACAGGCTGTTAGGCATCACTGTGCCTGTTTGAGGTGTCAGAGGTGGTTTGCTGGAAGTCATTGCTACCTAGTAGGGGTAACAAAAATGAATATAACATGTCTGTATCTGGCACAATTGTGGTCTAGCACTTTACACCATCAACAAAGACTAATCTGGAAACCCAAGTGGTATTTCTGACACTGGTCAGTGGCACACAGGGCAGGGTTTTCGCTCTGGCAGGGCCTCAGGAGAATACATGCTCATGTGTTTCAGATCTGTTTGAGTTACAGAACTGCTCCTGAAGCTTATGCTGGCTTTATCATTTTGCAGCGTACCTTTGTGAGCCTGTAATCTCAGGCAGAACTCTCAGAGGGTTTATAAACTGTCCTGTGAGGACATGGGAAAAGGTATGAATCACTGGAAAGTTTGTATCCTCTGCAGGAACACCTGCAGCAAAAGCCCACAAATCCCTTGGGCAGCTGCTGTACCCATCAGGTTGCCAATGCTTATGGACTAGGACACACTGAGCTGCTTTTCTCCAAGCTTTTCACTTTTTCAGGACTTACACTAAATGTAGGAAAATAACTTTCAGTATTTCATATTCCTGCATTTCTCCTCGTCATTATTGTGACAAAAGCCCTTATCCCATCATCCCCCTGTGCTGTGTGATTTCAAGGTTGGATGGCCACTCTTTCAACCTCTACCTTCTTGTTTCCTCACCTCAGATGCTCTCTGTAGCTGTCATCCCTGCTGGATCCTTGCAGCATGCACGGTAAGCTCCATATGGGAAAATCTGTCTGTGGGCTGCTGCCTTCGGGACAGGAATGAGCATACGGAACAAATGAATGCAGAAAAGAGCTCAGGCATTTTTGGGCAGTGAGGCACCTCAGCAGTACAGCCGGGGAATGGAAACATAACTAAGGGAACCGTCGTCGTGCGACTGCCACAGCGGCGCCCGGGGACACTCAGAACAGTGTGTGTGCCCGTGCGTGCCCCTGCCTGTCAGAAATGGAGTCACAACTGGGAAAACCCCTCGGAGGGGCGGGATGGGGTGGGGTGGGGTGGG
>JAWWMO010000083.1:128638213-128648242 GCA_035047845.1 Dendrocincla fuliginosa | reverse complement strand
GAGGGAGGGAGGGGAAGAGGGAGGGAGGGGGAGAGGGAGGGAGGGAGGGGGAGAGGGAGGGAGGGAGGGAGATGAAGGGAAGGAGGGAGAGAAGGAAGGAGGGAGGGCAGCAGGGACGCTCCCTCGACTCACCCTCAACCTTCAGGGGGAAAAGTTTGCTCGGAGCCTGAGTGGCAGTCCCACAGCGCGCATTCCGTGTCACCCACTGGTGACACCCATCAGGGTACGATCCCTGTTTTCCCTCGAACACCTCCCTCTGAGGATCTTCATTCACAGGCTGCCCGGGTTTTCACTTGGGTCCTGATAGTTCATTTTGAGCGCTGCATGGAATGACTCAGTGATAATCCCGAAGACTCCCTGAGGTAGCAATTTCTCTTGGAATAGAAGAAAAAACCTTATCCCTGCCCGGTGCCTCATACTAGCCTCTGAAATACACCATGTAGTTCAATAACAGTAGTTTGGTCCTACTAGTAACCAGTCCTCCACAGACAAACATATTTCTTGGCAATTCCCTCTGATCATTTAACCTGTGCTGATGGCTCTGAGCTCACATCTCTGCTCAAAGCACATACAGCACCTTCACAATATTATTTGGAAAAGGCTTACTTCAGTTCAGAGGCCTTTGACATTGAAGCAAGCACACCATTCAGAAGTCCTTCATGGTCCAGACACATTCCCCCAGGTCTCAGCAGTCACCAAGCCCAGACAACATTTTATTGCCCACCAGTTTTATCCAGAGCTCACTGCTACAGGCACTGCCAGGTGATGTGCTCCACTCCCTTCCCACACTCCTCAGCAAAGGGCAGCCCATGACCTTTCCAACCACCATCACCTAATGTTTATTTTGACCCTTCTAGAGGTGTTTCCAAATTACTTTTGTGGGAAAAACATGGAAAACACGATTTAGGGCAACCCATTGGAGGAACCTCCACAGGCTGACATGCGCTCTTTTTGAAGTTCCAATCCTCCATCCTGCTTTGCTCTGAGCCTCGGTACAAGTGTGCAGTGCTGAGTATCTCAAGAGTGACAAAGTCCCTGTCCTCAAAACAGAGGCTTAGGAGTTTATCCAAAATGCAACCTCTGCTCTGGAAAACCTGTGACTTCAGAGACAAGTGGGATTTGGACAGGCTAAAAATGCAGTAAGAGCAGCAGATTTTCTTTAAATGTGTGGATTTTGTTGTAGGCTTCATGAGCCAGTGGTAAATGAAAAATGAAGTTATTTTAATAAACATGCACATGTAACCATGGAAGGTAGAGTCAGAAGTTTGGAGTTGACTTGCATTTTAATAGACACAGAAATAACAAACTGAGGAAACTTGTTTGTTTGTAAGGCTGCTGGAGCAAAGTAATACAAGTCAGAGAGTCATCAAACTTAGTTATGCTAAATAATATCCCATTACTCCCGGGATGAATAAGCCAGTCCTCACTGGAGCTATCAAGGAATACAATTCCAGTGAGTTATATGAAATTCTGTACTTGTTTTCTAAACATATGCTTTTTAGAAGGTAGAAAGTCCATGACATTATTTTTGGCAATGCTCTCATTTTCTATAGTTCTGATAAAGCTCAGGCTGCGAAATGTTTCTTCAGCTATCTCAAAGCAAGTGTTGACATTACCAAGAAACAAGCACTGCTAGAGCAAAAGGAATATATATGAGGGAAAGCCTGGGCTGTAATTACATGCAGTGAAATGGAAGATGCACAGGCAAACATTGAAGTGTTTCTGTTGACTTACTCTGGAACTTAGTCCTTTTGCTGAAGAACTACTGTGGGATTTCAGGCACAAATGAGTCTCAGTGAATTGCGAGGCAAAATTTGATTTTGATTAATTATTTGGTAAGTTCTGAAAATTGCATACACGCTGGGGAAGGCTCCTCGTAACATGCATTTCTCTGGTTTCCATTCCTTGTCGTGCTGCTGTTGGGGATATTGAACACCTCCTGCTGTGGAATCCCTGCCTCGGGAAAAGGACGATGTCGACCAAGCACAGGCAGTGCTGAGATTTATAGAGAAGTAAAGACAACTTCTGATATTAAGCAAAGAAAGCTGAGCTGGATAAAGAGCTTGCTTGAGTAAAATGAAGCTTCCCCCCCTTTCTTTCTTAAGCTTAACAAAAAAGAAAAATGGAAAATCCTCACTGATTGCATCCAGCTGTTAAAATTTATGATACCGAGATCCCCAGTTGTCATGACCACTTCATGTAGTTTAATATGCAGTCGTATTCTTTTCAGTTTCATTTTCTTCCCCAACTTTAGTTAATAAAACACCTTTCCGACAGCCTGTTCTTAGCAGTTATAGAGTGCCTGGTCTTCTTTTATAAAGAGGAGAAATGTGTGCGGCTTTAAGAACTAATTCATATACACACACCCGGGTCGTTACCTGTGGGATACCTTGGCACATGAGAAAGTTAAACTGTAACCATAATTCCCATTAACGTCAGTGAGAGCAACACTGATGTGTTTCCTTGTGCGAAGGAGATGCAGGCTGAACGGCAGCAGTTCTGTTCTGATCACAGTAGACGAGCCCTGCAATAAAAAGGTCAGCCCTCTGCCCCAGCCAAGACTCCCCTTGCCTGTGGATGGCTTTGGGCTCTGGCCCAAAATGAATAAATCTCTGTGAACTCCGGAAATTCAGAGGCAAACCAACACCTCCCGAACTATTGCACATTTATTCTCTGTTCATCTGCAGCAATCATGGGGGTTGTTATTGACACTGGGTCCACAGTTTTAGCTTGGTTTTTCTAAAGGACTTTTTTGCTGCTTGATTGGTATAGATAAAATACCCAAGATGAAGGCCATGCCCACATTTTCTTCTTGTGAATGCACTAATATTCTTATTCTGCTGTCACTCCCAGTTCAGTCCTGCCTCACTGGTGTTTGCCCACACCAGCAGCCATGCATGTGGTAGGAGTGTGATTCTCTGTGCCAGGGCAGCATTGGCATTGGCATCAGTGGGGAGAAAAGATTTAGAGCTCTTTGTTTGCTGTGGCACACTGGCTTGCTACCACTGCTCTTGTATATAGCAAAAAAAACATTGTACATTAAGGAAAAATTGGTAGCTAAAGGATCAGACCAGCTGATTTAATTAATCCCAGAAAAGACATTTCAAATAAGGGAATCCAGAATTATGATTAAGCTGCAAAGGAAATGAAATATGTTATGGGTGAGAGATTTTTGCTGTGCTCTGGCTGATGAATGCTTCTTTTTGAGCCTCGGCATTCTTTTGTATGAGTTTTCTGCCTTTGTGGTGTTGAAAACGGTTTGGGGAATCTATTTAATGATGCAGTTTTATGTAAAAGGTAACCACATTTACTGCACTAAATATAAAGCAGTCAGAGGAACTGAAAATAAACTGGTTTGGTTTCCTAAGAGGTAGCACTGATAAACACTTTGGTCAACCAATGCATTTTGTGGACAATGTTTAAGGAAACATTAGCTTCCAGCATGCTTAGCTTGAGGAAGCTTTATCTTCCCTATGCCAGTATTTATAGTCATAGTTTAATAGGAAGCCTATAATGATAACATCTTACTGTTTGTTTAATCATCTTTTACTCAGCAAAATAGCCAAGTTAATTTGGGACTAGGAAAGGGTGTGGACACCACAACTGGCTGCGACAGGAGCATGGAAGCTCCTAGTGGCAGCTGGCAGGGATGGGGCTGTGTGCTGTAACAGTGCCCCTTGGAGAAATCCTTGAAGTGTTTCTCCGGGGCAAGTCTGCAGCTTCCCTTTGCTGTGCCTGTCTCTCATGTGGTACCAGAAATAGGGAAAGCAGCTTTTTAAATTACAGAGATTTTAAAATGAAAAAAAAAAAAAGTGAAGGGAAAGGAACACTTGTGGCACGTGGGGATGTTTTCTGAGATGGAGTTGAATTCACATTAAGTGTGCCCCTTTATTTAGTAGGGACAGCTAACCTTTTGATAGAAAACCATTGCCAGCCTGCCTTTTCCTCTCCTTCCTTGATTCCCTCCTCTTCCCCTCTATGCATTTCACTCCCTCCTCAGTAAACATAACAAAAAAAAAGAAGAGGGGAGGAAAAAAGTGGAATTGTCATGACAGCTGCCACCATCACACAGTTCAGTCTGTGCTTCTCCTTCCCCTGCCACCATCCTCAGACTTAACCTCCATGGACCAGGGAACATCCCCAGCCTAAGGACTGTTGCAGCCTGTCTCCTTCCAGCCCCAAAGGCTTGCCAAGGGCCGACATGAATTCTGTAATTCCCAGGAGTTTGCTTTATTTGCCAGAGGCTGCTCCACTGGCACCTCCCCAGTTTGGGTCTGTATGCAATGACTCTCCTGTGTTTCTCCTAAAGGGCTGCTTTCAGGGAAATGGCTGGGAAGGCAGTAAAAAACACCCAGTGGACTCAATAGAGCTGGCCCTAATGGACTCTTTTGAACTGAGTAAGTGCAAGGAAAAATTAAATTTTACCTACCAAGAAAAAAATTAAACAGCAGTGGTATGGTGGGAAGCAGATCCTGTCCTGAAGGGTTTGCAGTTGAAACAAGGAAAAAGGCAGAAAAAACAGTAAGGAGAGATGCAGTGAGAGTCCTGAGGCAGTGTGAGTATGGATGAGATTGGTACCCACATCTTTGAGGTCTCACGTAAGCTGCTTGTTTCCATTCTGGAACTGGTAACAGAACAGTAACTGAGGCATCTCGAAGTCACCACAGGGTTTGTCAGAAAACCCAGCTGTCATGCTCCAAGTGGCCATGCAGTGCTGAGGTGACAAGAGGAAAGTGAGGGAAAAGAGAGGAGCAAGAAAGGAATTGTTAAATAAAAGGATGCAAATAAATTTCTTTTTGCTGTTAGGCCAGACTGCGATGACACAACCCTTTGTACAGACTCTTCATGTTCTTTGGAAAGGAATTTGCTGTATGACCCTGTCCAGTGAGAACATGAGGCTGTGATCATTCATGATGGGGAGCATCATTTAATAGCACCAGACTGAGTGAAGACAAAGCTGGAAGCCTGAGCTGAGGAGTCACCTCCCAAAAAACCCAAATGCATAGTTAAATCTAGTTTATCAAAACTGTAAGTATCCTTATGTAGAATGAAAAAGTGCAAGAAATGTCTGCAAATTATTTCACCTTTTTTTCTAAGATCAGAAGTTACTGTGCATGTATACGTTCCTGCACTCACTGAAGCAAAGAACAGCCCTAGACACATGGCCACCCAGTATTAAAGACAACAAATAATGTAATTCAGCCCAAAAATGGAGGGCGGAATCCTGCTGGATCTGAGTTTCTTTTGTGTCCGACAAAATTAGGAATTGTGGATATCAAAGAAGAAATGTTGAGTATCCTCGGGGGTTGATTCATAGCCTTATGGAAAGTCAGACTAAAAAGAAAACAACAAATTAAAATGCCACCAAATTCCTCAGAACAAAGAAAACTGCATCGAAGCAACAGCCTTTCACTTTTACACCCATAAAAGCTGAAATGAGCAGCCACTGAGGTGGTAAGCAGTTCTCATCCTGCTACTGGTAGCAGGATATACACTCCTTAGAAACGATAGAAATAGTCTGATTTAGCAGTGTAGCTGAACAAATTAGAAATGATAGTGTGAGTGGGCGTTCAGTTTATATAGCTGGAGCTCCGAGAGAGAAATACAGATTATGACAGGTTAATGGGAACTGTGACATTCCCTACACATGTAAATAAACACTGAATTTGAGAACCTCTGTTTTCCCCAAGCACTAGTAAATAAAAGTATAACAGAGACCTCATGTAAAGTAACCATATGCTTATAATTATACAAACATTGTAGATCCCCTGTGTGAAATTTCACATCTTTATTGCATCTATTTTAATGTTTACAAAGTTAGCAGTAATTTTTCAGACCCAAATCTATCCTAAACAGGAAAAACAATTTCCTACACCATTTTAATTTTCTACACCAGAGCAAATGAAAGCAGAATCACTCTTGCAAGCCTCTTCCCTTTCTCCTGATCTATGTGCCGCAGTTTGTGTCCCTGATGTCAGGATGTGCTTTGATGCACCAAGAATGCAGGAGTGGCTTCACTCTTCGTGCCCATATATTAAGTTTTTAACTGTGAGTGAGAGACAATATGGTTCTAATCTGAGACAGTGACAAAAATGCAGAGAGCTCGCAGAGAAGCAAAGTTGCCACTGGTTTGTGGCAAAATAAAACACTGCAAAAAGCAACAGTGTGGCGCAGGGTTAGCCCTGCTCCTTTTCATGACTTTTCTTGTGAAAAGACTAACTGCCAAAAGCAGGAGCAAAATGAAGAGAAATAGGAAAGCCTGACCCACACTGTGGGGCTGCAGAAGCCTCTGCCAAGCCAGAACACGGGGAACTTGCCTGGAAGAGTCCTGTGGGCTGTGGGACTCTGGGAGAAGTGCAGATCCCTTGCACGATGCTTGGAAAGTGAAACAACTTTCTTTGGAGGACCACAGTGTGGGAGCTAGTTCAGACTCTCCAGAAGCAGCCTAATTTATTTGGGTATGCTCCTTCATCTCCCATTAGTTCATGTGCCGTAGTTTTTGTGGTTAAAAATCTTGGTCTGCCTAGACTTTTGAGGTTTATGTTGACAGTTTGGAGATGGGACAGGCTGAAATAAATAGGTTCAGAAAAAAATAATATGGTTTTTCCACGTTAAGAAAAAAAATATATTTTACTCATGTGATGGCCCAGGGCAGCTTGGCTAGGAGGGAGGCAGGGAGATTTGCTGGTATGTTACCCATGAGGGAAGGTCCACCTGGGAAAAGGGAAACAGCACCTGGGTTAAAATACATCTACTGAAAATAAATATTCCTGCAGTATGGTGCACTGAAAACCAACCTTTTCAGGAGCACTGCAGCAAGGAAGCAGAGGTACTAAAAATGTTGAGGCTAAAAGCGATGGGAATTTAATGCTTCAGAACCAGGGCCTTTGAAGGACAAATCCCACTTTCAAAGCCAAGGCTTGTGGAAGCTGGTGTTTTGCTGAACACCAGCACTTATGGACTACATGGGCATTTCAGAAAATGTTGTGCTAACTGCTGTGCGGGTAAGAATCACTACCCCCTGATTATGTGGTGTGACCACAACCTTTTTGAAGTATTTTGTGGTAACGGGGAAAAAAGCCCATTGTTTGAGTGGGTATATCCTAATAAAGAATTATTTTGGTTCACAGAAATACAAATCCTACAATGGATCATTCCTGTTAAAACAAGTCACAACCTAGATGCAAAAAATAAAAAGCTACAAACTGATCAAGTCTGTACTAATGCCCCTTATGCACCACAGTAATCCTTTCTCAAGAGGCCACAAACCAGAGGTGAAATGAGTGATGCTTAGGTCTCAGCTTCACCACTTGCGCAGGGATGAATTTTAATCTCTGACACTATTCCTCAACATTGCTGCTCATGTTATGGTTACAGCAGGAGAAATTTCATTAACCTTACAAGTGGAAAAAAATCACCTTTGATTTGGACTGCTTCCTGACTTTCAAATTTGCCTCCATTGATATTTGTTTTTCCCAAAATAGCAAATTCACAGAAAGAAAAATATGTGAAAAATGTAAAAACTGTGTGTGCTAGTGCAAGGAAATTAATGAAACTGGTTTTAAGACTGCACTTTTGCAGTCTCCAAATTGCTTTAGTTTGGAGAAACGTATTTGAAATAAAAAAGTTGTTACCAAATATTTACAATGCAATTATAAACTGAAATCTGGCCAACTTTTATTGTTGAGAAAACCGGAAAGGAAATAATTTTAAAAAATGTTATTCTTCTTTTCTGGTGGCTGCTATTATTTTACTCTTTTCATTGTTGCTGCCATTATTACGCCCTTTGCCGAGCGCTGAAGGCAGGATCCCAAGTGTTTCACAGGCACTGATTCATTCTCCTGCTGCCCTGCAAAGTGCCCATTCCTGCCTGCAGTTACCAGGTCCAATTCCACAGTTTTCTCAGTGACAATCGAAACTAGAGCTTCCTAAGATAGTTCTATAAATTCAAGTCACTTGCAATGACCTGACTGTGTAGCTGCATAGGGTGCCACAACCGCTGTATCTCCGCAGTTCCCTGCGCTCTGTCATTCCCTCGAGTGACTGTCTTGGTAATTAGCTGTATTGAACAATGGCATTGTCTTCTGAAATGGCAAGAGGACACCCTGAGCAATCTAACGCTGCGAGAAACTGGCAGGAAAGCAACACTGACTGTTTCTACTACCTGTGTGCGCTATCATCTGGTAAGCAATGCTGTCTTGGGGTGCTACCAGTGCAGTGTCCCTCAGCCTCCACATTGCCTAAAAGGTCACCAGAGCCAGGAGAAAGCCAGCCATTGGCTGCAGAGGGCTTCAGGTCAGACCCCTGAAAAAAAGTGAGAGTGCAAAGTAGCCATCAAAGTTAATTTTAGAGAAATGCACTAAAACATGCAAAAGCAGCAGGTAGAAATTAAATCAGGCTAATGAAAGTTGCTTTTGAGACCACCCAATCCTTGCAGCTTTGCATTAATACAAAACCACCTTCCCTTGGGAGAGGAGGAGGCCAAGGGAGGAAAAAGCCGAGAACAAAGAGGGAAGAGGAGAGACAGACTGAGAGACAAAGGCAGGAAGGGAACAGACACTCTGGGAGCAGTGAAGGGACCCTGGAAACCAGCAGGGTGGGAGTGGGAAAGGACAGCCGTGCAGCAGCAGCACTGGGGACCACAAGGAGGGGATGTGGGAAGTGGGAACAATATCAGAAAAGGAAAATAGGACAATGAAATGCAGCAGGAGAGAAAGGAAAGAGCCTGGGGGTCTAGGATTGGGCAGAAGTTGACGGAGGAGAAACTGGAGCTGGGCAGCTGATTTGAGATAGCTGGCAGGAGTGTGGAATAAGTGAATCGGGCACAAAAGGGGCAGAAGGAAACAAAAAAGTGATGATAAGGCTCTGGGAGTAAGTAGGTCATGACTAGAAAAAAATAGTGAAAATGCTAAGTACAGAGCAGAAAGGATGGGAGTGGCAAAGGGGAGAAGAAGTAACAAAAGTGAGGGACTAGAAAAATGAAGCCAAAAGGACAGGAGGAAGGGGGAAGGTCCCACTGCAGAAAGCAGCTGATGAAATGGGAGGGAAATGGTCTAGAGGGTGTCTGTGAAGCCAGAGGATAGGCAGGAGGAGTGAAAGCACAATAAATAAAAGGGAGTGTAAAAACAGTATGGAATGATGTGGGAATTGGTTTTGCAGAACACTTGCCTCATTTCTGCACTGTCACTGATACTCTTTTGTAGCCCTGTCTCTTCACAGTTCATCTGCCAGTACCTCGCAGTACATCTATCCTACTAAAAAGAAGGCAAGGCAATGACTGGCCCCATTTTCTAATCCTAGCTATACGATGTGTCCCACATCCACATGGTCACATGCAAATGGCCATCTAGGGACAGCCCCTGGTACAAGGCATAACTTGTAACAGGCCTGGGTACCAGCTGGGAAAGTGCTAGTTGGCATGGGCCAAAACCACACCTGGGAGCTCTCCGAGCCATGTATGGAGGGTTGCAGGACAGAGTGAGCTGCTCTCCTGGAATTATCTTTTTTCCTAGCAGACATGCAGCCTGGGTCACTTGGAACCCAAGTCCTTCACTTGCTTTGGATGTTCCACTCATGCTCTTCATCTGCCCTAGCATCTCTCCCTAGATGCTGGGGAGAACAGTGGCACCGAGCACCTTACAGGTAAGCTGGAACCTGCCAAGTTAGATATCTGCTCCATCTGCCCTGTCAGGGTCTGCCTCATCTCTCTGATGCTGTGTTGCACTGGGAACGGTGCCAAAAGTCCAGGCATGACTTTCTCTCTCTCTCAGTGGAAAATGAGAACAGGAGAGAAAAAGACAAGAAAGTCCAATGTATGACAGCAACTGATGAAGGAGCATGGTCAGAGATCCCAGATTCAATATGGGGTGAAATCCAAATTTCCTTTATTTATTATGGACCAAGCTTTCACAGCTAAGCACACGGGACCTCTTGCGGGAATGAGAGGAAAATCCACTCATGGCAGAGATGGCACAGACAGGAGAGGTGGAGAGAGGAGAGGGAGAGGGAGAGGGAGAGGGAGAGGGAGAG
>JAWWMO010000083.1:128626705-128637110 GCA_035047845.1 Dendrocincla fuliginosa | reverse complement strand
GGTACCCACGGGGCGGGTCGGGCTGCTGCGGGCCGAGCCCGGCCGGGTGCAGTCCCCGCTCCGCGCCACGCTGCCGCGCAGTCCCCGCGCCGCTCCGTGGGCCGCCGGAGCCGCCCGTCGGGCCGCCCTCCTCTCCCTCCCCACCGCCGCCGCCTCTCGCTATGAATGCACGCCGGGCCCTACTCTCCGCCGCCTTGCTCGCCAGTCTGCTGTGGGATTTACCTTGCTGCCTCCCGGCTTCCCTCCCCGCCGCCTCGGAGCTCGCCGCCTCCTCCAAAGGTGGTCGCAGCCGCAGGGTGCCGCGATCCCCACGGGAGAATCGCCCGCAGCAAGGGGGACACGCCATGGGCCGGGCGCTCCCACGGGCGGAACCCCACGAGTACATGCTGTCTCTGTTCAGGACTTACTCCATCGCGGAGAAACTGGGCATCAACGCCAGCTTTTTTCAGTCGTCCAAATCCGCCAACACCATCACTAGTTTTGTAGACAGGGGACGAGGTAAGTTCTGGCCCCCTCCACGCCCCTCACCGTCCCCCCGGGGCTGCGGGCACCCCTTCTCGCGGCGTTCGGCGATGCTGTTCCCCGCCCCGGTATTGCAGAAAAGTGCAGATCTTTCGGTAAATTGGGAGTCGCGTTGTTTTATTTTAAAGCAAACGGCACCGTGGCAGCCCTAAGCGCTGCTTGCGAGAAACACGCGTGTTCCTTCTCGAATCGTCACGAGGTGGTGGGAAACAAATCCCAACTTTGCAGGCGCACTTTGTTTGTAAATTCAGTCTTGGAAACAAAAAAAAAAAAATCGTATCGCTCTTCTGGCTTCTTTCCACCCGCAAAGAGAAAGGGTTGTTCTTACCACCGCGGCTGCACGGCAAAAAGAAAGTTCAGACTGACGGAGGGCAAACATCTGCTGCCTGAGGCTGCTTCGCCTCGAGTCGCGTTATCGGGGTTACCTGGAAGAGCCCCGGCCCCGTCCAAGAACGCTGGGGCTGGGACCCGCCGGCTCCGCTTGCGGCCCCGGGGCTCAGTG
The DNA here is from genome assembly GCA_035047845.1 of Dendrocincla fuliginosa. Taxonomy (NCBI): domain Eukaryota; kingdom Metazoa; phylum Chordata; class Aves; order Passeriformes; family Dendrocolaptidae; genus Dendrocincla; species Dendrocincla fuliginosa. Next base: position 128,636,086 of record JAWWMO010000083.1, on the reverse strand, counting down.
TGGGGCGGCCGGGCTTGACATCTGCTCGGGGGCCGCATCCTCTGAGCATGGTGTGTACGGGGCTGTTTCTCACCCATTCCCAGGCCGGGACTGGCAGGGGGAGCCGCTCCCCCGGGCCCTCAGCTGCCTCCCCGGAGGAGGGGGATGGACGTGGAGCCGCGGCCAGCCGGGCCCCAGGCCTTGCCCCCGCTCTCCCCAAGCAGCATCGATGCCGCGGGGCTCCCGGGACCCCTCCGTGACTTGCAGCCCTGGGCGCCGGGGCGCTCGTACCCAGGGCAGCGGGTGCAGGCTTCTTGTCGGTCCAGAGTAAAATTTCCCTTCCATAAAAAAGCCTTTTTTACTTCTTGTTTTCGTTACCCTGATTGTAAGCCATTAAGAACAGACTAATTAACAGGTTCTTAATGAAGGCTGAGCTTTCGTTCTTCCCCCTCTGCTAGACCTGAAGACCCTCCCCTCCGTGCGCGCCCCCCGGGGCGCTCGTGTACCTGCCGGCGGCTGGCAGTGCCGTCCCGCCGCTGCCGCAGCCGGGGCAGCTCGCCGCCCTCCCCCCGCATCCCAGCCCGTTTAGGGCGAAACGCAGTGCCGGGAAAACTGCACGGCTCCTTGGAGCTACAGGAGCCGATCGCCCCCCAAACCGAACCCAAACTAACCCCCTTCTCCGCCTTCCCGAGCCGGAAGCCTCTCCCCGCCCACGGCACCCAAGACTCAGCCCCTTGCCCCATCGCTACCCCCGGCTCGAGGGAGTTCTTTCACGGGGACGGAGCTCCGCGGGGCTCTTCCCCTCCCGCCCCAGTGCCCGTCGAGCCCCTCTGGGCCCGGGAGGGTGCATGGAAGTGCCCATAGTGTGTGCCCCTCACTGTCGGAAGAGCGCAGAGGTTTTCGAGGGGAGAGGAGACGCGGGTTTTGCGTTCCGCCTTCGCCTTATGGGGGTTGTTTTCTTTGTCGCTATTAAAAGCGGGGGTGGGGGGAAGAGGACTCGCTCTCTAGAAATTGGGTTTTGAAAATTCAGCCGGCAGAAAGGAGCTGGCCCGCTCTCCCTGACGGAGAGGAAACGGGGTTCTAAGTCTGCGAGCTGCAGGAAATGGAGCCGCTCTCGAGATCATCTTATTCTTGATAACCAGAAGAAAGACAGTTAATTTAACAAATTTAGCTCATCTCGCTGCATGTGAGATTCTACTCCGGGGGAAGTGATTTGCTAACAGAAGTCCTGGTTTGATTAAGGAAAAGCCTCACTTTTCCCCATTGATTTTGATTTGATGTGTCACAGGCTGTGACCTTCTGCTGGACCTTCTGAGGGTTGCTTAGCATCAAGCCACTGATTGGAGTATTTCAACTCAGTGATCTAATTGAGTGTTCATGTCATAACATATCAAATATTGTCTAGTCTCCCATAATGAAGTGGACCAGCCAATGGCACATCACCAAAAAACTTCAAGAGAGCTTCCGTTCCTCTGAAGTGGTAGCTATTTTACTGCCCACCTCCCCGTGGGCTCCTAGCCCAGTTAATTGGCGAGCTGGAGTTGTGCTGATGGTGAACAGTCTTTGCCCAGGGAAAACGGGGAAGGGGGGCAGAGTTTCTGTCAATTCATTTGCAGACAATATAGCCGCCTAAATTGACCCAATTAGATGGACTGCTCTTTACCTAAGCGGCAGCTCCGGGTGGAGACGACGGTGGCCGTCCCACCTGCCGCACGCCATCCTTCATGGCAGCGTTTCGAGGGGACAGAAGCCCGAAGAGGAGCGCGCGGCAACTTTTAGTCCTGCCGGGAAACACTCTTCCCGTGCGACGTGGGCTGCTGAGCCTGCGTGTCCGTGAGAGGGTCTGGAGGGGCAGGCAGCTCGGCGGCCAGCTCTGGCCGGCAGCAGCCCCCAGCCGCAGCAGTCCCAAGCTCAGCCGTCCCACCGCCCTCCGAGGCTTCGGTGCGGACGCTGACAACCGCTTCCCTTCGCCTCTTGTTTCTTCCCTTCCCACTTGAAGCTAATAAGATCGTTTTCAGGGTAGCTCGAGAGGGAGTAAAGCCACACTACTGCGTAATATACATACAACTTTTTTTCCCCAGCGGTAGAAAAAGAGTGCAGAAAGGGGGGAAAGGGTTTGCGATTCTCCCCTCTCCACCCCCTCCCGCCCCCCACTCGCTCCCCCTTGTTACGGTCGCAAGATCAGACAGGACCTAGCTGAATGTAGGAAAATTACTGTTGGCACATGAAGTAACTCATTAAAACGCAGATGGTGCTCTCACTGGCCTCAGGACCCCCAGCATTGGAGCTCCACAGTAAGGCAGGACAATTAGGAGCTGCAAGGACTCCACCAGGCAGGCTAAAAAAAAAAAAAAATTAGAAAAAAAAGAGAGCGGGAGTGAACTGGAGAAAGGAGCTATAAACAAGAAATTCTACAGCTAGCAAGAAACACGGCACAACTCGGAACAAACCGAAAACAAAAAAGAAATAGCCGGGGTGCAAGGGAGCGCGATTTTCGAAGAGACCTCTCGTGGGAAGGGAGTGGCACAAGGGCCGGGGGTCGCGGGTGCCCCTCGCCTCTCCCTTTTGTGTCTGCAGAGCTGCCCGCAGCCATGGAACCGCAGCCGAGCTCCCGCATACGAAATGCTGTGCTCCGCGTCTAAGGGACAGGCAAATCGAAATAGGTCGAGATAGTCTCCTTTCCCCTGCCCGTTTCTTCGTGCAGTTTCGCGTTCCAGTTGGGAGGCAGCTGATTTGGATGGGCAGGGTTCCGACCATCGTTATTTTACTCTTGCCCAGGAGAGCCGGGAGGGGGTTGAGTAGAGGGGCAGGACAAAAGGGGGATCCCCCGTGCAGTAACTGGAAATGGCCCGGCCGTGCATGTGGCAGAAGAAAAGAGTGTAAATCCCACTTGAAGTTCATCTAGTGCAACATACTTATGCAAAACAGCGGGTTTCTGGGTGGACCGAAAGCTGTAATGTAGTGTAATCTGTTGCAGCGCCTTTGCCCAGGCAGTGTTGTCGTTGGCAGAAGGAAAATGAAAAATAAGCAGGGAAGTATTTTAATGGGGAAGGAGGGAATTCACAACTGTTAATTATTTGGTGACCTTGTATTCGATTTGTTTGAGCCCCTTATAAAAACACTAATGCAGACCAGACGGCCGGAGTGCGGCAGCCGCTCCTCATCCCCGCCGTGCGCCCGGGGAAGGAGCGAGCGGACCGGACTGGCCCGGCCCGACCCGGGTGCGGGGCCTCGGCGCGGGGGCAGGCGAGGAGCGGGCGGCGGCTCCGTGCTGCTCACACCGGAGGGGTGTTCGGGGGGTCGGTGTTTTACCTCCCGCGCTGCAGGAGCTGCGGGAGGGAACGGAGCGCGGGGCCGCGGTGCAGGCGGAGCGCAGCGTCCCCTCGGCAGCCGCGGCTGCACCGCTCGCCTCTTCCCGGTAAAAATCAGGGCTGTCGGCGGGGGGGTATTTTTTTATTTACCTTTCGTTTGTTTGTTGTCCCTGGCGAAGGCGGGGGGCTGTCGCAGGCAGCGCCGCGGGACCGGGAGTGCGGGCCGGGGGAGCAGCGCACAGCGGCCCCGGGAGCCCCGCGGCTCAGGTAGCTCGGCGGGGCGGTGCGCGGCCGCGGAGCCGCTCTGCTAACGGGAAAGAGGAAATAACGCCTATCAGCCCATTCCGATGGCTTACTTCGGACCCGGTCCTGATTTTTTTAAATACTGTTTAAATCCAGAAACTCTCCTGCGGGACTTGCTAAGAGGCTGCGTTTGAATGATTTTTTTTTGGGGGGGGGGGGAGCGGAGGGGGGGCGAGAGGGGTGGGGGAATGAAGGATCGAGCTCTCCGCCTCGGGGCTGTGTAGTTTCCGCCGCCCGCGGGGAGGTGCCGTGCCGCAGCTGGACTGGCCCCAGCCCGGGGACGAGCGGCCCGCGGGGAGAAAAACTGGCGCGGAGCGGGGCCACCCGGCGCTGGGCACGGCAGCGGGGCGCCGCGCCCTCCTCATTTACCTCCTCGCTTCGTAGTAGAAAAAAACTCAAAACAGACGATCGGAGAAATCCTCCTTTCCTTGCGATCTTGGGGCAGGCTGGAACTGAGTTTGCGAGTCCTCCCGTGCCTGAAGTCTGATTTATGAGCGAAAGGGGACGTTTCAGTCCTTGCTAGTTGTGGCCAGATCTGTATGCTCTGTTGCTGTATCCCGGCGCTTCCACATATATCGTTCAGAAATATCCTCCAAAGCGTCCCCTCTCTCCTTTCCTTATCTCCGAGCGCTGGGAATATTCAGTCCGATTTTCTCAACGAGAGAGATTTCGGAGGAATTGTTTCTTCTCCATCGACGTATTTTAGGTAGCGTAACCGCCGCAAACGGGGAAAGGGAAGGGTCTTCGCTTAAGGTCTGTTCCAGCAGGTAGAAACGCCCCCAAGGAAGCTCCTCTCCTCCTCGGCGCATCTCGTGGGACGATGCCCACAGCCGAGGGGCCCGGAGCCCTGCGGGATGTCCCGCGGGTGTTGCGGCGGTCCCTCTGCTCCCGAGGGTCGAGCATCCCTCGTGGGAAGCGGGGAGGCGGCGCCGAGCGCGGGAGCGGGGCGAGGTCAGGCAGCCTTCCCGGAGCAGGTACAGTACAGCGGTGATCAAAGGTACATCACAGCCAGGTGCCTCCCCGCTCCGAGGAGAAAAAATAACAACAACAAACCAAAAAGAAAGGACGCAGCCCTACATCTGCTAGCCGGGGTTTTGGCAGGATTGGGAATTCGTCTGAGGAAGGTGTGGTTACTTTCTCAGTTACTCGATAGCGAAACGAACGATACATTTAAATCTAATCACTCCGTGTAATAAAAAACCCAGGGCGAGACAGGCGCTGGGAGATGCGGAATTGAAATCCAGAGAAATACCACACATGGAGAGTCAGTCCCTCTTTTCGACAGCTTGGATAATGCTCCGAAAGAAATACCTGTCAGCCTTGCGACTCTGCAGACAACGTGTGGGCAGACCTTTGCAATTAGGGACAATTTATGTTTTAATTTCCAGATTATTGTTGTGTGAGTGCCTGCGAAGTGTCTTTAAACTGCAAATGTGCTTTTGGTTTGCGAGTTTAAATATGGCTTGAAAGAGAATTTGGGAATGGGAAAATTCTTCTTGAATGTGGTTTGGGTATAATTTGCAGTGATGTAAAGTTAAGATCTGAGCCCTGATGAATTGGCTGGGAGCCCAGTACCTGATCTGCCATGAAAAGGGAAACTTTGTGTAGCCTTCGTTAACCCCCGTCTCGCCTCAAAGCCCAGGCTGCGGCGAGAAAGCGACCCAGGAAGCGGGAGAGGCTTCACACAGAGAGTTGAGGGAAACGTTCCAGCCCAGTCATTCATATAACCTCAGAGATGCGTAAACCACAGCCACCGCACCGCGGAGAAAAGCGTGGGAGAAGGCGGGCGGGGACCCGGTGCAGCGACCCTGGCCCGTCCCGGTCCGTCCCTGGGAGCGCCGGCCACGCCGCTGCCTGGGCGCTTCGGGAAGGACAGAGCGCTGTCGGGCTGCTCTCTTCCCCCACTACTGACACATCCTTAAATTCCAGATAGACCCACTCCCTCCTTCTGTCCTTTCTTCCTGCTCTCAATATTTTATTTTCGTTCGAAAAGAACAAAACAAAACCAAACCTTCGGAGAGTCGCAATAGAACTAATACATTTACCTACATTAACGTTACAAATATAAACATGCTTCTCCGGTGCACTTTCTGCAATGTGGCTTTCCCCAGCCCGGCTGGACGTGAGATGACTTTGCTGCTCTCACCAAGTATTTCGGTAACGGGAATACCTCTCATGACAGCCCCAACTAGCCTGAGAATAAGGCAGATCTCGAGTAGGCTATTAGAACCTCCGGACTACACACCATCCAGCTCCTTGTGTTAAAGGAAAACTGAAGAAAACAAGCTCCGATCCGCGTGTACTCCTCACAGGGAGAAAAAGGAACAGCCAGGGTGTCCCCACACCGTGCCTGCTGCCGCTCTTTGTGTGCTGGGAAGACGGCATCTTCGCTGGAACAAAGGGTCCCCAACCTAGACCCGTCTTTCCCCGTTTTGTGGAGGCTCCGGAGGTCCCGCTTTCCCTCCCCGCCCTCCGCTTCTTTTCCCACCCTCTTGACTGCGCTGGGAGCGAGCCAGTACTGGTTTAGGATTATGTATTCAACTGGAATTATTAGGTTACAAGAGTGAATAAATAGCGTTTATCTGATCGGATTCAAAGCTGCTCATTTGAAATAGCCGGCAGCCCTGCCCCTTTCGGAGAGAGGCGCGGGAACCAGCAGCTGCGTCAGCCAGTGGGACTTTTCCAGCATAGTCGGTGCTGCCGAAACCCACTTGACCGGGAGCACATTTCTCTGCTCTTCGGCCCTGTCCCCAGGGTGCCATGCCACCGGGCCAGCCGGAGCAACCGTACAACGCCTTCAAGCCCCGCCAAAACTGGAGTTTCAAAGGATGCTGTTGGGGAGTGCACACTCTGACAAGCCTTTTGACACCCGCAGTGCCGGAGCTGGCTTTCCCCAGCACCGTCGTATGACAGGGGTCTGCAGACCCTTTAAAACCCGTTTTCAGCATCGGGGACACGCGGGGAATTCAGTCTCTCCCCAGCATCCTCCCTTCTAACCCGCATGCCTGGATGTCACCCCCAGTGGGACCATTCCCCGCGCCGTGGCCGGCCACCTGCGTGAGGGTTCCTGGGGAAAGGGGCGAGGGGTGGGCGCTGTCACCTCCGCGTTCCTCATCCCCCGGGAAGGGTTGCCCTTTCCCTGAAAGCTCGGTCTGCCGGCCAGTGCTGCTCTGCTCCTGCATCTCGGCAGGGGTGCGGCGGACCCCAGGACCGTGACACAGGCCAACAGGAGTACAGGGGAGTGTCCGGAGGGACAGCGGGCTGCAGGCAGCACTCTCGTCACCTCCACCCCATTGTGAAAAGGAGTACCAGAGGGAGCGAGCATCTCCCTTTGAAACTAAGCGTGACTACCGCCCGGCCCCCTTCATCCCCTAAGCAAAAAGAGCGATTAAACGCAGATCTATGCCCAGGCTCGACTCTGCCCAACCCGCAAAGCCAGGCGCAGGGGCAGGGGAAGGTACTGATCTGGTTTCCTCGACGGTCGTTGGAGCCCACGAAGGAAAGTCTAGGGCAGCTTGGAAGGGCCAGGAGATCCGTTCGTGCCCTGTCGGATGCCCGGGCGTCTGACAGATGCTGAATGCAGAAAAAACCCAAAGACGACGACGAGGAGGAGGAGGAGAAGCAGGAAGAGAACCCGCGCTTTCTTACCCGAGGGATGCACATCCCCCTTCTGTCTGAAGCTCCCATTCCTGCCAAGGACCCTCTTGAATAAGGGAGCAATGGTCCCAGAGCTGCCGAACCCTCCTCCCGCAACCCAAGTGCACCTCAACGCACGGCCCCGACGGCCCTAGCCTATGAAGGGGGGAACTACTCCCCCTTCCCGACTGAAATCCACAAGCGACTCATGCACCAAATCCTGCCCCGTACTTGCAGCGCTGACGAAACCGTCCAGCGCCTCTAGGCAGCTCCCGGTGGATTTCACTTTTATTTTCAGCAGCTCGATAAAGCAGCTGTTGTCGTCACCTGAACTGTGACGACATTTTTCGGGCTCTGTGCATATTTTTTGTGGTCTGCTCCCGCTCCGCCCCGAGCGGGATGCGCGGCCGGCCAGGCGTCCTCTTGCCCCTCGCTGTGGTAGGAGCAGCCCAGCCGCGAGGAAACAGCCAAGCCTGAAGGGGGAGGCGGCGGCAGGGATGCGGAAGGCCTGACTTCAAATTCCCCGGGATGCCTGAGGGGCCTGAGCGATCTCCGCAACGCTCCCGCCGGCGCACAGCCCCGTGGAGGCGGGGAGGCTCCGACCTTCGAACTACCTCTCCCCCTGACCCCCCTTGCCACGCAGGGCGAGGCTGTGGGCCAAGGCCGTGCTACGGCCGCCTGGCCCCGGGGGCCGGGCAGGTGTGCGGGTCCCGGCGAACTTCCAGCTCCTGGATGGATCCTGGGATGCCGCATGGGTGCGCGGCGCGGGCTGCGCGGGCGGCGGGGCCGCCCACGGTGGGTCCCCGCGGGGCGGGGGGGACGCGCTCGGCAGGCAGGCAGGGAGGTTTTGCCGTAGGGTCCCGTGGCCTGACTGCGGGGCAGGTCCTTTTCCCAGCAATTCCCGCTGTCCCTGCTGCACTCCACGCTCCATCTCCCTGCTGACGTCTAGGAGAACACGCAGCGACACAGGGCGACTGTCGAGTATACTAATCCGCACTGATTAACTGCACGTTAATCCTCATTGATTTTTACATTGCCGTGGCTCGTCTGAAGATCTTGGTTTGCATAAATCGTCCTCTTATTCCTCCTGCCCCCCAGGATGTTCCCCCCAGATCTGTCAGGTAGAGCCGCGGTTGTGAAACACACTGATTAGGAATCGCAATGACCTTTGATATCGATAAATAACAGGCGGTTGTATATTTCTTTAGTCTCTGTTTCTACGTTTGGAGCAGGCTGTTTGGAAACGCGGTGAGGGGCTGCTGAACAGAGGCTCCAGTGACATTTTTACTATAGAAATCTACACAAGCTTTACTAGCTTCTGGGGAAACACAGGGGCTTTGGGAATTTTTGTATTTGCTGGGTTGTAAACATTTTATTGGAAAGCAGCTCAGGGGAATCTGGTTTGCTTTCTGAGCTGCACTTTGTACCGATGTGTCAAAAAAGAAGTCCAGGTTTTTCTCTTAGAGGGGAATAGATACGTGTGTATGTATATACACGTGTGTGCATGGTGCACATGAGCACGCAAACGCTGCCACTCTCACCCTGCTGGTGGGACTGATAAGCAGAGGATGTGCGTGGAGCAGGGTCTGCCTCTGGTGCTGGAGAGCGGTCTCCTGTCTGGTGCAGGTCCTTTTACATTCCTTCTCCTTCTCCTCTCCCTGCCCTCCCCTGGTCCCGGTCCGGCTAGAGGGCGGGGGTGAGGCGGGCAGGAGCGTCCCCGGCCGGGCAAGCCGGCGATGCTGGCCGCCCTTCCCCGCCTCAGAGACCTCTCGGCAGATCCCCCCGAGCGCAACTGACTGTAATTATTTTTATCTCGCAGACGATCTCTCGCCCGCTCCCTTGAGGCGGCAGCAGTATGTGTTTGATGTGTCGACCCTCTCGGAGACGGAGGAGCTTGTGGGGGCCGAGCTGCGGCTCTTCCGCCGGGCCCCCCGCGGCCGCCCGCCGCCCGCCCCGCTGCGCGTCCAGCTCTCCGCCTGCTCCTCGCCGAGGCCCCTCGACTCCCGCGCCCTGGACCCGCGGGCCGCCTCGGCCGCCGCCTGGGAGGTGTTCGACGTGCGGCAGGGCCTGCGGGAGCAGCGGCCCTGGAAGCGGCTGTGCCTGGAACTGCGGGCCTCGGCGGACCGCGGGCCGCGGCGCTGGCTGGACCTGC
>JAWWMO010000083.1:128597685-128626653 GCA_035047845.1 Dendrocincla fuliginosa | reverse complement strand
GGTGGTGTTCACCCGCGCCCGGCGGCGGAGCCTGCTCGGGGAGCTGCGCGCAGAGCTGGGCGCTCCGCCGCCGCCCGCCGCCCTTCGCCCGCCGCCCCGGCGCCAGCGGCGCACCGCCTTCGCCAGCCGGCACGGCAAGCGGCACGGCAAGAAGTCCCGTCTGCGCTGCAGCAAGAAGCCGCTGCACGTCAACTTCAAGGAGCTGGGCTGGGACGACTGGATCATCGCCCCGCTGGAGTACGAGGCCCACCACTGCGAGGGGGTCTGCGACTTCCCGCTGCGCTCCCACCTGGAGCCCACAAACCACGCCATCATCCAGACCCTCATGAACTCCATGGACCCCGGCTCCACGCCGCCCAGCTGCTGTGTCCCCACCAAACTGACTCCCATCAGCATCCTCTACATCGACGCCGGCAACAACGTGGTGTACAAGCAGTACGAGGACATGGTGGTGGAGTCCTGCGGCTGCAGGTAGCGGGCAGGACGCCCCTCGGCGGCAGCCGAGTCTGCGTGTGGCGGAGGTGTGCCGGCAGCGGCGAGCGGGGCCGGGGGGACCGGCGGAGGGGACCGCGCTGGTGTCCGCGGCCGTGTCCGCAGCGCTGCCCGCGGCGGGGGCCGCGGTTGCCGGCGGGGAAGGGCGTGCGGGCCGGGCAGGCGGTGAGGCCCCCGCCCGGTCCTTTCCCCGCTCCCCTCTCCTCCCCCTGCGTTTATCTGGCGATCTATCCTCCTCCCTCTAAAGGTGAAGGCAATTTACCAAGTACAAAAAGAGTCGGGGGAGGGAGAGGGAGCAGACTGATCCCTCTCTCTGAAGTTGCTCTGAAGAGGGCTGTTTCATTTCTGCCCTCTCTCTTTCACATTCCTGCAAGCTTACCAGCCAGAAATAGCCTACGGCCCCCACCCCCCCCAAGGGGGAAAAAAAGAAAGAGAAAAGGAGAGGAAAAAAAAAAAAGAAAAAAAGAATTGTTTAAGATTGTAATTACCAGCTAGGTTTCATTTTAAGACAGCAAAGTAAAACTGTGAAGAGCGAAGTGTTACAAAAAGCACAACCGGGGTGGATTGGAAAGAAAACTTCGGATCTCAACGAACAGTGCAAGGATGCCATTGCCAGGTCTCTGGGTAGCTCTGGCTCGGCAGCTTTCACAACTTGCAGCAGTATTATGCCCAAATGTTGTGCTGGAAAAGTCGTTTTATGTAAGATTTCTGTTTCTTTCCCACCTTTGGTCTCAGCTGTGGCTTCACCTGAGGAAAGTGCACTTCGAAGCATGCCTAGCCCTTTCTTAATGTAACTTTTATGTTCATAGTTTCAGGCTTTTCCCCACTGATTTCTAGAATCGTTGGCTTATCTGGTTTTTCAGAGCTACAAACTCGTGGAAAAAAACTAAAAAAGAGAAGAGAATAATAATATAAAATGCTAATAAAAAGACTCGACCAGGAGCATTAATTTAAAATGCACATTTTGCTTTGGATGCACTGTTGCTCATATAAAAGTTGTATATATTTGTTTATTTAAACAGACTGAAAAGTGCAAAACGGAGATGAACAACATGCATTTCTTTTTTAATGTACAAAACATGATATGCACTCAAAATGTTATAATTTCTAATATTTTTAAAAGTTTATATTTGAGTTGTACAGAATTAAGCATTAATCAAATATTTCATCCTTACTTAACATTATCATTTCCTTAAGATATTATTACAAGATTTAAATTCTGTGCTAATAATGGAGAAAAAAATTTTTTTACTGTCTACCTCACTATAATGCAAGTATTTACAACTCTAAAGTTATCTGAGGTAAATTAATATTCAGAACATTTTTACAATACACCTTTACTGGACGATACTACAACTATTATTGTACTATTAAACTTTTTTTTTCCCAAAAAGTCAGCTTGCTTTTATATGTTCTATTATTTGATTAAGTAATTCTGAGTTCTCAAGTAAACATCAGCTCTAGTTCTAAAATTCTGCACAGTTGAATTGGAGCAAGTGCCACTTGAAGACGTACCTAAAGCCATTCCTCCTGTCAGAAGACTTTTTGTATTCACAAGATCTTTAGTTTTGTCTTTTGTATATGCCAGTGGCATAAAGCTGCATTATGTTTTTATGCATTTTACGCAATGATTATTGTAAGTGGGAGAATGCATTAAGGGGAAAAATTCAGGCAAACATTTGTAAATCTCATCTGTACTGGAGGACATTAATATACACTGTATGATGATAATGATGAGCAAAAGACAATGAATGTTTTATAAATGATATTTATTTTGATGCAATGGGTAATATATTTATTAAATATTTCCTGGCTATCTCTTAGATAATGAAGAACTATTCAATGAGTAGCTGTTTTAGTAAGAGAAGGATTTCCCTCCTCTCTCAGTGATGTGTGTGGAGAAGGTGGTGCAGGCAGTGTGGGGGCTGTGAGCCCCACTCTCAGGGAAAAAAAATAAACCCCTCATCTTATATGCAGAAGGACTGAAAGAGCTGCTCACCTTGTGGAATGTGTTTGAAAACAAGGTTCCTTTCATGGAAAGTGGAATTTTTTTACCGTATCACAAGATCTGATCCCACACGTTTTTCTGTGACCAGCTTTCACTCCCTTGGACTGGAGTTTGAACAAAGGAGTGCAGGATCGGGCCCGAGTGTTTGAATAGCAGCGGCTAAGAGACCTGTAGAAGACTCTTGCCTTAGAGTTGGTACAACTGTCAGAGGATTATAACTTTCTGGTACTTAATAGTGCTTCAAGCTCGTGACTAATATTAGATTCGGAAATTGCAGCTTTAAAAAGAGGTTTAATTTTAATGCCTGTGTAGTTCTAACTGGTGGGAACTTTGGTTGTGGTTCTGACCATACCAGTTCAGCCTTCTGCTGTGGCTCAAGCCCAACAAGCTGCAATATACTCCCTGAAGAAAGGTAATCAAGATATGTAAGGCATTGTCAGCGGGAAATGAATGTGATGTAAAAAATCTGAAATTTTGCAAAATTCTCGGCTAGAGAAGGCTGAACGAATCATCTCTTTATTTTATTGTCTATTGAGCAAATGAATTATTGTGTGTACAGACAATGCTTTGGCTCAAACCATACACTGAGATTTTCAGTGCCACTTCCTCTCCATGTAAAAACCCTATATTTCTTCTGTGGCAAACCTTTTTGGTGACAAACAGTGCTGCCACTGAGTTGTCCTTTCTGCTCCACTTCAGATGTGGCTTTATGGAGCTTCATCAGACGAAGTTAAACTGTGGGAGGCCTCAGAAATCTCCCATCAAAGAGCAGCATTTTGCCATCTTGAATGTACAGTGTAGTGCAGTTTGTACCTTCTCCTGCATAGCTGAATTTTGGTGGTACCTGTAATGGCTAGAAAATGTGTGAAAGACCTTTGTTTCAAATGTCTGTGCTTGGTAACCTTCAAGGGAAGTGAGAGAACCTGAAAAATGGCAAAAGTAGTTAGAAACTGCAGTATCTGTTTTGGAGGCACACCTTTTGGATTTTATTTCCTGGAAGAGAGACAACACTGGCCTTTTTGAGCATGTGCCCTGGATGCTATAGGTAATACAATGTTATCAGAGCCCATTTTAGCAATTCTGCTCTTCTTAGAGGTGGGATCTCTCCTCACTTCCTTTTTTTAGGCCTGCAATATTCTTTTGCACAAATCTGAGAAGGAGCAATCTGGTGTTGAGGGGGAGAAATGAGAAGATACATAAAAAAGCTGATTGATGCTTTTCCTTCCTTGCACCTCCCTTCCTCTCTCCTATCCTCCCCCCAAGAGATAGCCAGTACATTGAACAAAAAATACCAGTAATTATTTTTCAGCTTTTACCACAAATACTGCAAGCCTTTGTTACAGAGACATCCAAATATGGAAATGCAGTGGATACACAGCTCAGATCTCTTTGTCCTGCCAAAGTAATATGAAGTTTCTTTCTCATTTCTCAACTCCCCATGCTCAAAATCACGTTCAAAAAGGGGAAATTATTTCTTTTATTATGTTGCTGGCCAGAAGAGGGAGCAGAATCTATGAAATAGTGGGAATAGACACCAATGGACAGAAGACAGCTGAAGTTGGTCTGGCTGAATGGTGTGATACATATCAGCAGACTTTACATGATTCATCCATCATGCTGGTTGTGTTGCTCAAGTACAAGAAAACCACTGACTCAGCTTTGAAGTACAGGTATGCATTGGAGCAAATTCTGAGTACATGAATGAAAAAAATACCATGAGACTTCAGCCCTTACTTTGAAAGTACAGCTCCTTTTTGGACCCTAGACTCTCTCTTACATTTATTTGTTGGTGGGGGAGAGTATTTTTGAAAATAGTTTTGTGTAGGGGAAAGATCTGGAAATTCCCCATGAATAGCTGGCCTAGTCTTCCTCCTTGTTACCTCCATGTAGATGAGAGGGTGTTCTCTTTACTGAAATTATAAAATAAGCATGTTTACTTTTAACATCTCAGTGTTTAACCTCAAATGTTAGTTGAGGGACAGAGCTGATCACATTGTGTGAAGCATCTTCCTTCACGATCTCTTAATCTTTGCTTCAGAAGCATATCTGAAGCTTTGAGGAAGTCGAGTGGCTGAACTTCACCACTGTCAATCATTCGGAGTCTGGGCAGCAGGACAGCAGGTTTCAATAGTATGTTACTTGTTTTCTCAGATAGCAGCCGTGTGCTATAAAGGAGTATACTCCCCTGGAGCAGGGTCTTCTTGTCAGCATTCAGCTATATTATGTGATTAGATTTCCAAATATTTATTCTTGTTTCTTTGCAGTGTCGGACCCATTGTAAACTGAGGATGTTCCAGCTGTTCATAACTGTGAAGGAGGAGAATCAACATATTGTCCCCACTGTGCTCATTAGCCTATTCCTTGATGACTGCAGCCTTGAAAAGTACCACTGTCTTAGTTAATATACATTCCTATTTAGTTATACCACTGGGGATTAGAAAGGGTTCTCCCAAGGTTTTAACCAGAGCTGATTTTCCACATCAGCCTGATGCGGAGTATAGGACTCTATATTTGCCCATGTGCTAGCATTTTTATAAAACTAGCATTCATTTAAACTATGAACACTGTCAACCCTCTCTCTGGAACTGAAACATCTGAAATCAGACTGTGGATCTTTTTTTCAGTCAGACCACTTTCCTACTAACAACTTTCTGCATAATTTTTTGGGAAGACCCTTAGGAGAATCTCCATCATATGGAGCATTGTTTAATCAATGAAAAAACATTGTTTTCCAGAATATGAGAATTTTATTACTAGAGAGAATTGAGTGAAAAGGCTCCTAAGACAGCAGGTTTTGACTGGGTGGGCAGGAAAGACCTCAGGTGAATAAGAAAAGTGGAGGTCAACTCATTGCAACAGTGGAAGTGGGATATTGCTGGAAGGTCATAGAAGAACAAAAAGGATAACGTAAAGGCAAACTGCCAAACATCTGAGATGCTTTTACGGTATTGCTAAGTGTATAGAGAATAAACAGGAAGAACTAGAAGTCTTGGGACACAACAAAGGCTACAGTATAATTAGCATCACAAAGGCTCAGTGAAATAAATTGTGGCACTTCAATATTAGCAGGGAGAGTATAATTTGTATGGGAAGGACAGGCAGTAAAAAGGGAAGATATTATCTGGTGTATTAGCAGTGTGTAGAAGCCTATACAGAGGAGAGAGACAGAGTGGTTGGAAATAAAACAGAGAGGAACTGTAAAACTCTACTAAGATTACTGGATGAGGAGGAGGTTGATGTCACATATTTTTGAGCAACTACTGGGAGCATCCTGAGGATATGAGGTAATGTTAATCAAGGACTTTATCTAGCCAGGTTATCTGAACCAAACCCAAAAGCACAGGACAAAAAGTTCCTCAAGTTTTTGGAATGTGTTGGGACAACTTTTTGTTTCAAAGAGTGAAGGCAGTTACAGAAGAAATGGCCAGATAAGCTATGATAGATATGAAAGAGAAAGTTGCTAGAAGGCAATTTGCTCACCTGTCTGTGGAAAAGGAGGCATGAGACGAGGAGAGCAAGACCAAATGACTCCTGTATGGCAGATTTCCTCACTTTGGGAAATTGATAGGGAAAGTTCTAAAGGGAGGAGCCAAAAGGAGAAAGAATCTTAAGAAAACAGTCAGTTTGGAAGAACTCCTTAGTTAAAGGTCCTGCAGGAAGCTATCCTGCTGTCAAGGAGTACAGCACGGGGGAAAATCAGGGTGTCTGACTCAGGAGCTGGTTGGTTATCTGATGGTAACCCTGAGATTGGTTCAGTTGGTTAGAGCACGGTGCTGATGATGCCAGCATTGCATGTTCAATCCCAATATGGGCTGTTTGCATAAGAGTTGGACCCTTTCAACCCAGAATATTTTCTGGTTCTGTGACAAACACCGATCAAACAAGAAGTGAGCAAAGACACTGTACTAGGATAAGTAAAAGAGAAGAACTGAAGTACAAAGAATGCAAAAGGGACCAGAAAAAGAAATTAGAAAGAAGGCGGCAAAAGATTAACACTTCATGGGGATGTTGAACAAAGGGCAAATGACAGAATTGGCTGAAGGATGAAACACTGTCTTTGCAAGTAAGAGACACCTGGTATAAGAGGCTGAACATACTTAGAGCTAGCAAATGAATTGAAATGCAGCTCATGGAAAAGAAGTGAAGGAACCTTTGAATAAAGGGCATGCACTCTGAGCAGGAAGTCCTGGGGAAGTTTACATTGGTATAATTAAAGAACTAACCACAGGAATTTCAGAAATAGTAACAAGTGTATTTAAGAAAATAGAGAAGGTTTAAGAGGTACCAGAACTGAAGACCAGACAGCCTTTCTCAGATACTTTCAATACTTTGAGAATTACTGGAAAAATTCAAATGCTTCATATAATAGCAACTGCAGAATGGAATTGTGATAGAAACATCAAATATGAATTTATCCAGAACAAATCATATCCAATTAGTCTAACGTTCTTGGTAAGAGTGACATGTAACTCAAGCACATAGGAAAACAGGCTTCCAAATATTCTTGCTACATTAAAGGGACAATTTTACATAAGTACAGTGAAATGTTATAGCAACAGGCACAGACATTACATGTAAGAAAGGAGAACATCAAGTATAAGATATAAAATTGGCTTTTTTATCTTATCAAAGAAAAAAGATTCTTTGATCTTTTATCAAAGAATCTGGGCTTTTTAGTTAAATGTATTCTGAATATGAGGTAGTAAATGATGCTGTTGCCCAGGATATTCCAGGATATAACAGCTGGGACCCTAGATGTCAGAAATGCTCTGGCATCTGGATTGATGAGGGCTCAGGTAAAATTCTGTGTCTAGAATCATACTCTTGCAGATAATTTTCTGACATCTTCTGGACCACTGGTGGTCTGTTGACCACAGACTAACAGGGCCTGGTACATAAATATATCTGGGTACAACAGATACACATCTAAGACAGGGCAGCATTTTCCTTCTCTGCTCTGAGAAATATTTTCAAGTATGTCTACCAGGGTGAGCCTTCTCAGTTCCTTGCCATCTTGAGAAGAAGGCATAGAGTGCCCAGGAGCTTATTGTGCAGAGTACTCTGCAGTGCCACAATGCCTGAGGTCTGTGTGTCGTAAACTGCCTGAGACTGGAGAGAATTGGATGCCATGGTACTCCTAAAAATGGTTAATCTGCAATTAACTCCTTCAAGACATACAGGTCTGAATTTTGATATTGAAATGGGAAAAAGAGGAGTTATTGTGATACTTACTGTGGCATCTAAAATGGACAGTGTGACTTATTGTGGCATCTAAATGGACAGTGTGCCTTCTGGGATGTCATTAGTAATGAGCAGAGGGGAATAAATGCCTCCTATAACTTTATATAAAGCATTTTGTTTAATATAGACAGACAAATGCTTCAGAATGACAGAGTCCTTCTGTTTACTTGCACTCTGATGGACTCCTGCACTGGAAAAGTTTCTTGTTGCCATCATGAATTGTACAATGGGTCATAGCTTGACAACAATGTACTTCTGTGAATTCACCAGGCACAATTTGTTGTTGATGCCAGTGCTGGCCAAAAAAGTCCCAGCCTCGATCTGCCTAAAACCAGTTATCTCCATTTTCCAACAGATGTTCTGCAGCCAGCTGTGTCCTACAGCTGACTCTGAAATACTTTTCAGAAACTAGGTTTTGTGTCCTCGAGAGTTTTAATTTGGCATTGTTGTTCTATTTGTCCTTTACTATTCATATTGGTTAAGATGAGGATCTCTGGAGAGAATTTTGGATATTGTGATCAGACAAATAAAAGCAATGGAAATCTCTGGTCCATCTTGAACCAGAAACCCTGTAGACGTGAAGGGAATTGGTTCTTGGGTGTGTGTGCAGGCCCTAGGAGCAGCTGCGTACTGAATACAGTGTACCTGCTAATCAATCCCTTCATGTACAACTTTGATTAGTGAAGACGAACATCCAATATGGCACAAGTTCTCAAATGTTTGTTAGTTTGTTGTTTTGGAGGGAAGTAAATTCCTATTGTCATCTAGAACTGGAATTCTGTAAAATATAGTCCAGTCCCTTTTTTTCAAGCAGATTATTTTCATTAACAGTGCTGCAGTTGTACTGACCCTTGTCTCTCATTCAGTCGCTATTTCTTTCTTTTACACTAGAGTCTAAAAACCCATTTAACCTGGGATATACCTCTGCCAAAGGCTGTTCTGCTGGGAGACAATGCAAACAAATTCATGACTGATGAAACAGGCAGCAGAGCCATCAAACATAAAGCAGCTAGTGTAGGTCTGGCTGAAAGGTTTTGAGAGAGAAAGAGGAAATAAAGAAGTGTTCGTCATTTAAGGACTTTTCAAGTATTTCTTACTTCACATTTTTGCTCAGGAGGCATATGGGATTGACCTGGGGACATTAGAAGTTTGGCAAACAATTTGAAAAACAGCAAAAACCATTCCATGTTGCCTAGCTGACTTGTCATAGCAGTTGGTCTGCACAAGAAGAAGCTGTCTTCAACATGCCTGAAATTTTTTTCTGAATTTTTCTATACCTCTGAGTGCTATAGTATTAGAAGTCACTGAGGCATTTACTCTCTAGTTGCCCCTTAAATACTGCACTGTTACAGATGTGAGAGGTTTAGAGCAGCTTAGAGAAAGCCTGGATGATGCACTCCTGCATATCCTGCTTTGTACAGCTTGGTAGTCCCAGTGGGTTTGCTAATACGTCTTGCTCTGGGTTCTGCTTTGTTTACTATCAGCAACGACGAGGACAAAGTCTTCAATGCAAAGGTAGAATTTGTTTCAGGTGGGACAGCCCAGCGATAATGCTGTCTTCTCCCTGTAGCTTTGGTTCTGGTCTTTTCTGCCTGTGGCACAAGCTTCACCAGAAACTACAGGGCATTTAGACTCATAGACTAGCTAGAGCATTTTGTTTTGTGTGAGGAAGTATATGGATTCAAATTCAAAGCAGATTGTTTTATGCAGTGTCAAATTCTGTGCAGATGGAACATGATATGATATGTTGAAGTGGGATATATAGCATATGGTCATAATTCAGGGAAACACATTTCTCCAGCTGGATACCTGCTATTGAGTTGGAAAACATGTGTCCTGCATTCTGGTAGGCTTCTACCAGAACAGCGAGAGGACATAAAAGACAGGCTATTCCTGGTATTGAGTATCAGCTAATAATTACATCTGTCTCACCGGTTTCATAGTGCTGTTCAAAATTAAGCCTCCTGTTATCACAATGAACATAGTGCAACTGAAAAAAAAGCTATTGCTGATCTCTACATCCACAAGTACATGTGGACAAGCCAACATATGCAAACAGGCTGGACTGCTTTTGGGCTTGATGACCATGCCTTCTGTCCTTTCCTGTCCCCGGGGAAAACATAGCCCATACTGCTGCGGGGTGCAGCACTTCTTCCAGGCACCCGTCCCTGACTGGGGCTGGATTCCCTGTCTCCAGGGATCCCCTGATTCTGGAAATCCCCTTGGGTGCAGCTCACCCACAGCTAATGTCTTGCTCAGTCTTGCTGGAGAGCTGCAATGAGCAGCTGGATGAGAGCTGTTGGGTGTCTTTGGACAGAGAGGCTGCCGCTCTGCCTGGCTCCCCCCATGGTCTGGCAAGGTGTAGGCATCATTTCACAGCATCCCTAAGGAGTCAGGAGCCGATTTGCACATGACAGATCTATTCCTCAGGGAAAATGGGCTCATGGAGAGGCGAGATGCAAGTGACTTAAGTTGTATTAATCATCAACTTATGCCTCCTGCCAGGCAGAGGCAGGCTATGCATACAGGTTCTTCTGTGGTTCAACTGTTAAATACCTCGTGGTCAGACTCATGAGTAATTACCTGCCTCAGCTTACTTTTAAATAATGAAGCAAGTATAAACCATTGCCCTGAGTGATCCATCCTTTTCAATGCTGCTGTTCCCTGCCTACTGGTCACCCGCTCTGCTCCCTTGCACCCGTCCAGGCTCTGACATCGCTCTGCTCCATCCCAGCCAAGCACAGCGAGTAAATAACCATTCCTCTCCCGTGATCAGGCTAACAATGCTCCCCTCTCACACCCGTCCCTCTGCTTTTTCTTTTGCAGATGCTGTTCCTTTTGCACTTAGTTTTACTTTCAAAACCTTGTGCAGACACTTACCACTCTGGACGTTGTCATTTCTCAGGTCCCTTGAGACGATGGCATCTGCTTTTTCCTCCTGCCTCTCCCTCTCCCACTCGTGGCATTTTCCATGTTAGTCACGCTTCCTACTCCCAGATTCAATGTCTATCATCACTGTCATAGCTACAAAAAATGCTTTTTCTTCAGATGCATCAGATGCACTGTACCCTTGCAATTCTGCTAGTCCAAATCCCATCACACCACCCACCAAAGGTGGGCCTGGCAAAATGCTGATAGCAAAAGTGTAGGCTGGCTGGTATGCATAAAAGCTGGTTTTCCCAGTGACCTTTTTTTTGCTTCCTTATTTTTGCTTAAAAATGGTTACAAATTCTATGATGCAAAGCTCTCTCTGCCCTTCCACTGGAAGGGAAATATTCCTAAGAAAAATAAAAGGGATTCTTATGTGGGGAAAAAAAGCACTGAAAATAATTTCACTGTTGGTATTAAGCTTTTGCAAGGATGGAGGTAAAATACCACTTTCCATGACTTTTTGTCTCTGTGTTCTCCACTTTTTCAATACCAAGCAAAATGTGAAAAGACAAAATCCTGAAGACTTGAAGTTTTCATAAATAAAGTGAACACTTTTATCTCGTTAAAAACTCAGTCACCTAGCAACCCTCTTCGCCCCACCATGGTTCTGGTTTTGGTTTTTTTTTTCAAAGTCAGTGAATGTTCCCTTTCACAGCAGGAGCTGCTGGGGGAGCTGGGATGCTCTGAGATACACCACTTTTAGTGCTGCAGGAACCTGGTGTAGGTGAATGTGCTGGTTCCTGGTGTGCCATGGGACTCCCTGGGAAGTGACTGTGACTCTAGGAACAGGGTTTGTGCCTTCCTCTGCCAAGCACACCTTCCTGACATGGCTGAGCAATAAACCCTGGCACTGTTCTTGGCCACATTGGCTTTCCCTGAGCGCACTGATGGCTCCTGATTCACCTAACCTGACGTAACTTGCATGGTGCAACTCATCCCTTGTTTTCACAAATTCAAAGGGATTCCTCCTAGAAGGCTGTGGGAAAGGGAGAAATATGTATATGACCTGAGGGCAGGTGTAGGTATCTCCCATGGCAGAGACCTCTGGAGCAGTTTAGAATTTCACTCTTGTAGATGGCCTGTGATGTATCTCAATGAAGGAAATACTATAATTATACAGACTCTTTCTAAAAGGTTTTTCATGCCACAATAAGGACTGAAAACACCAGAAAAAGACAAAGATTGACCTGCATAGAGGGTGTGGAAATTGCAACGTTTCCTGCCTTTCCATGTTGCAATTTGTAGCATGTTCAATGCAGTTAAGTTCCTGTCCCATCGTGCAGAAGTATGGCAAAAGTTCTACAGGAAAATAAAAACCTTCGTATTTTAAAATGTCAATTTCATTAACAATATAAAAATGTAAAATTTAAAAAAAAATATAAAAAAGAACTGGTAGAAAACAAATTTCAGAGTTCTTACTCTTGTTATTTGTGCTGGAAGGAGAGGAGAGGTCATGTCACTTATGTGAGCAGCAGTGGTTCAGCAGCACAGCACCAGTTCTGGGTATTTGTGATCAAATCTCAAAACAGTAATGATGCCCAGAGATATGTGAAGGACTGATCTGCTTGTAGAGTCGAGCAGAGTGAGCAGAAAAGGCACAGCAGCTGTCATTAAGTGTAGTGAACACTGCTCTGTGTTTTGGTTCATTTGTCCCCCATGGGTCTTTGTGGGGACTGTGAGGTAGCTGATGGAGGTGGACATAGCTCTCCAATAGGTCTAGTCACTGTGAGAGGCTCTTGGTTCTGCAGAGGGAGTTCAAAGAGCTCATTGCCATGTCTTTTTTCTGGCCCTCCCCAATTCCCCAGCCTTAGAGAGAATATCTCTGCTGCCCATTCAGGGTGGGGAGAAGCTGAAGGAGGTGAGCACGTCACTTCTCTGAGATGGCAGATGCTCCATGGTTCATTTGCCAGGACAATGAAACAAGTCTGAGCTCTGCAAACAGCACCTGGCTTGAAAGTGAGGAAAGCAGGTTGGAAAGTGTGGTATATGCATCTACCCTTGTGTGGTGTATGCATCTGCCCTTATGTGGCAGTAAAGTGACCCCAGGAATAAAATGGCTGCTGGAAGCTGTTCAAAGGCTACCTCACAGGAATTAATTAGTGGCAGGTCTTGCCAACTGCAGGCACTAAGGGGATGGTCGTGTCACCTGCACCGGGTGAGAAAGTAAGTGTGATGCATGGAGAAAACCTTATGTTGTTATTGACCCAGTGAAGAAACACAAGCTTTGTTTTCCATAACACTTATGGAGGAATAGTGCTCAGCAGTATTGTGACAGGGAGAAGATCTGCTTTTATAGGGAGAGGACTATTTGGAATTAGGGCACATAGATGCTGCAGGAAAGTCCCGGTCAATACCTTAGAATGACGGTGCTGGATATCTATTTTTCCAGGCTCTGATTAAGCTCTTGGAGAAAATTAATGTTTCTATTTAATGATAGAGAAAGTGCATTATTGTGAAGAGTTGACAAGCAAGCCAAACTTTTGACATTTCTGTGTCTCCTGGGTTTTGCATTTGTGATAATAATGTCCCACAGTAACTCCGCAGACCTAAATATTTGCCTGTCTATGTATTTCATAGAAAGTTTTCCTGATTTATAAAGGTTACACAAATGTAACAGTTTGGCCCAGATATGAAAACCAAAGAGCCTCCCCAGAGTGCTGTGGACCAGCAAGCCACTGGCCACCTTCGAATGCCACAGCCTTTGCTCATCTGTTTGTTAGATGGGCTGTACACAGCAATTATATCTCTGTGGGGTTAGGAAGTTCAGGCCAATGCATGCTTCTGTACTATTTGCAAGCTGTTGGAGAGAAAAAAAAAAAACAAACAAAACAGGATCTTTTTTATTTACAACCTTTTCCTTACTGAAAGAGAGGTCCAGAATGAATCTGAGCCAAGGGGCCTGACACTGGCTTTAAGACTTACACAGAGCTGCTGTTTTTCATGCAACTCACCTGACAAGTTCTCAAAATGGCATAAAAACCAGTTTAACCAGTCTCAGAGGAATGGGCTAGGGTGTGGGGTGCCCTTCTGGGCACTGAAGATGATGGGGGTGCCCTTATGCATCCATCATGGTCTGTTCCATGATGTGTCAGAGCACTCATGGCTCCTCTTGGATTCCCATGTGGAAGACCTCCAATACTGAAAAGGCCACTTGACGCTTGTGTCTGCTTATAAAAAAGCACCTTTCTGTTGGCTTGTCTGACCAATGGAGGGTGCCCATGGTGCTGGGGGATCCTTTTGTATTTCTGAAACAAGTGTATAATGGCCCCTTTCACACTGGTGTGCTCAAAAGGCAGCAGCAACACACCTTCTACCAGCACCTCACAGAACCCACCAAGCTCTGTAACTATTACCAAACTAGTGACAGCAGCCTTCGGGTGGCTCAGCATGATGTGGAGAGTGACATAGCGGTGTCCTGTAAAAGCCCCAGAAAGGGGGAACTGCTGAGTCTTTGCTTTCCTAAGTGTCAGATGGTTTCATGCGGGCAGTTCCCTGTGGGGCAGCAGCACCTCTTCAGTGCTTAGATTTAAGAGATGTGGTCCATGGGCCGGGCTGTCCAGACCCTCTTGTACCTGCAGGGCTGGCACTTAGATCCTGTACAGTGGAGTGCAGAGTTATAAAGACCTGAAAGGTCTTTATATCTATGCAGGACCTCATGGATTATGCTTCTGCTTTCCTAAAACAATGAGCTGTAGAAACTATCTCCATATTTTTTACAATTGTCTGAGCAGGTTGACAGTTTGGATGTAGTTTTGGTGTGATCACCTTCCTTGTATTTACCCTGGCACCTGAAGTCAGACAAAATGTCAGAGAGCAAAAACAAGGCAAAAATACAGAGCTACTGAATCTTATGTTTAGTTTAATATAACAGTTTGAGAGGAGAAACTGGGAGATATCAGACTCTGTTGGTCTTAGTCCACAGATGCTTGATTTACTGCACCTGAGGATCTGGCTCTAAACCATTTTCTTCCCTCATAGAGGTAGCTGTAGTCAAGCCAATTGGTACATTGTCTGTGCAGATGAGCATCCTATGTAAAAATCAACAGAGAGCAAAATTTGGGGGGAGTAAAATTTCAGATATAGAATGTCAGCATTCAGCCAACCCCCACCTCTAACCCAAAGTGCATCAAAATGATCTGCACATTTTAGCTCTGGATGATCCCATCCCAATAGCCACAGGAGTTGATCTAGACTGTGTGCTACTTCCTCTCTGAATGTTTCCCTCATGCCCCTTGCAGATATCCCCCCAAACCCTACAAGCCACTGCCTTTCATCTTCTGTTCAAGCAGTAGCTCCTGCCCTTGCCCTGGCAGAAGCAGGCTACCTTTGGGGATGGCAGGCTGCATTTATCCCTAGCAAATTTGGTCCTTCTGCTTTCTTGAATCTTTTGTACTCTCTGACAGGCTCTTGTGTTTTTATCTTTAGCTAATCATCATTTAAGTTGCCCCTTAGCCTTATTAATATCTATGGTGCCTCCCACTGTCTGTATAACATAATCCTGCCAATGGCATGACCTGGAAGTAGCCATATAACTATACTTTCTCTTTTCCTCATTATTTCCAAGAAACAAATTCCTTCTCAGCTATCATAGAATCATAGAACCATAAAATATGCTGAGTTAAAAGGGACTCTTGAGGATCATCAAGTCCAACTTGTGGCCCTGCACAGGACATGCCAAGAGTCATACCATGTACCTGAGAGCATCGTCCAAACACTTCTTGAACTCAGACAGGCTTGGTGCTGTGACACTTCCCTGGCCTCCTTGTGAATTGTGGGAACTTAAATGTCTGTATTTCTAGTTTTCAGATTTCTTTCACTGGAAAATCTCTGGTAAGAGCAGAATGATGCCACACAGAAAAATGAACAAAATTCGGTGTCCTGATTTTTGAGTATCATCCTCAAAAAATCCTTCTGCCTGCACATACCACCGCCTTCTTTCCTTTACATGTTGTCAGCATGGTGATCTCATGAAAGCATTGATCTTCATTCATCATGCTTTGTAAAGCACTGTAAAACACATCACACCAGTTCCTCCTGGTACTAAATAGTTTTTTATCAGTGTAACAAAGTTTCCTTGCTCACCTCCTGGCTATCCCTCTTTCCCATAGAATCACAATGAAGTTTTACCTAGTGACAGAAGTTGAAAGCTTCCTGCTTTTAATGTTTATTTAGTAAAACATTTTACATTCCTGGAGAGATACCAGTCTGTCATTAATGGATTCTTGGCTTGATGCCAGCAGCTAATAGTTTTATTGGTCCTCACACATACAGCACAGTTATGCTGTTTGGGTAACCGCACTGAGTTTCTCCTCCTTCTTCTTTAGTTCTGACCCCAAAAAATATCCACCAAAGCATGGACAGCCATCAGGGTCTGGAGAAGGGGAAGGAAGGAGTGGCTCTGCCCTACTGAGCTTTGCAAAGGTGAAAACACAGCTTCTGGCAGGCAGCTGGAGACCCCCACAGCCCCCGTGAGGGGCAGGGTTAGCTGGAGACCACGCACATACTGGCTGTGTAATGGTGAGTGCTCTGGGCTCACCTCGTGTCTTGCCAGGAGCCTTCTGCCCTTGCTGCTCATGGCCCTGTCACACAGCAGTGCTCTGAACCCCACATCTCTGGTGTGATCCCTCTGCCCCACTCCAGCTCTCCTGCTCGCCAGCACAAAAGCAGGCAGAGCTGGCTGACAGCTGGGGCTGCTGGCAGAGCATTGTGACTGCAGATGTAGGATCTGGACTCATAGAATGACTGTATGCTTAAAATACCTGTCTCATTCAATCTCACTTTCCATTGGTAATTAAAATGAGGCCACTTCTTTCTTAGAGCCTCTTCCTCCATTACTCTCAGTGACAAGAGGAAAGGTGGCAACATCATTATTTTTCAGTGGGTGCTTGCATTTGTCTTTCAGCTGGAGAAGTCAGGGTGTTATACACATACACATGCATTTCAAGGGTATGACGTAGCTGGAGAAAAATGAGTGCTTTGGTGCTACAGGTCAAGTTTATTTAACACTACAATGTTTTAAAACAGGGTGATGCCATTTCAATTAAATGTCCCAGAATGTTTTGCAAAGTAATCATTTAAGAAACTTTTCAGAACTACTTTTGCAAATCAGGCATGTCTTGTAGAAAATGCCCTGGCAGTAAAATCGTATATGTAAGAAAAATTGTGCTGAGGGCTTTACTAGAAATGAGGAAAGCAGTAATTTTCTTTTCAGGACAGGCTGGTTTGTAACAACATGTTATTATATAACTCAGCATTGCAGCCTGCTCTGTATTTCTTTTGCAACATTTGTGTTTTGCTTCTGTCTTGCAGCAACCTTGTGAAAAATTATAAGGGAGAATAAGAAGAGAAAATAAAGCCAAGAACAAGAGTGCACTTGAATTTATAGTGCACATTCAAACCTGCCTGCATCTCTTTCTCTTTCATCTGCAACATCTCCATTCCTGCACTCAGTTTGTGTTTCCCACTGATCAAACTCAGCTCCACAGCTAGGATTGAGTGAGACCCACAACAGGACTTTACAACAGCATGTTGTAGGGACCAAAGAGACAAAGGACACTTGAAATTTTAATTCTGTCTAGTTCTCTTGGCACTGCAACCTCTGAATTTGTAAAACTTTGAGATTTCTTTTGATTATTGAAATTTTTGCAAGGTATTTTCCCCCCTCAGAACTACTGGTTACTTAATACTTTTCTGTAAAGAAATATTTGAAAAAGCTGTGGCACAATGGTGTCTCATTCTGTTTCTTGGAAGAATGGAAATTGGAGGAAGGAAATTTCCAAAGCGAGTGTCAGATTCTGATCTCTTTTACAGAAGGATAAATCCAGGGTAATTCAGTGTAGTTACTTGAGATTTATGCTAACATAAATAAGATAACAATGTGGCTCTGGGAATCTCTGTAGCTCCCCATTTGCTCGTCTAACAGCTGGCAGCTTGCTTCTTTCTATTTCTCTTGTTTTCTGGGCTAATTTGTCTTGCCTGGCGCTCAAGTCAGGGCCAAATGAACTTGGGACTTAGTTAAACGAGCAAATGTGTTTTGCACAACACACAGCTATGAATGGCTCAAGATCTTCACATGATCATACATATTTCAGAGTTCCCAAGGGTCAGAAATTAATAGCTAGTAAATGGATAGAAATATTACTTCACACAGTATGTAGTGAACCTGTGGAATTTGGTACTACAGGAGGTCACTAATTCAAACAATGGGTCAGGATTTGAAAAATTGCTGGATAATTTTATGTCAATTACTTATACTTGGAGCTGGACAAGCAAAGTTTGAGGTAAGGCCTTTTGCACTAGTGTAGGCATGAACCGCCCTGCAGAGACTAAGAGGAATTTTCTCCTCATGCATGGTTATGCCCACCTGACAGTCAGCTTTGCCTCCTTTCCTCTGCCACTCCACAGCAGGAGGCAGCAGGAGGGAGCAGGTGAAGCTGGGGTTTACAGGGCTGTGTCTGTTGCAAAACCTTAGATCCTCCTGACTTTGAAGGAAGTAGGATCTAGGAGGCAGAAGCCTTCCTGGCACACTGCTGATAATTGCCTAGGGCATGGCCAAGGGGTTTAGTGATAGATGTGCTGTGTAGTAGACCCAATCTTGCAATATGTGTAGTACTGTTTGTAAGCCTTAGGATTGGGTCTAGGTCTAGGTCTAACTAGGAGTGCAGGCATGTCCTCAGAAATACAACTTCCTGCAAGCCTGTCTTTCTAAAAAAGCTGGCTAAGTCACATATTAAAGAAGAAAGGATGTGTGGTTTCCCACTAGCAGTGGTAGTAGATGACATGAGCTCTGAGATGGTATTTCAGTGAAGGCAGGGAAGGTAGGTCTGATTTGAAGCCACTGGAGCAGCATAATCCTAAATACATGTTTTGCAATCTTCACTTTCTGGGGAGGTCCTCACAGAGGTGAACCCTGTAGTAAACAGGAGAGATCTTCTCACCATCTTCAGGAAAAGACACAGACAACTATATTTCACTAAAAAAAGGACATTTTAGAATTGCACAGCAGAGGAACACAACTGACAGCAGCACATGGAGGGAGCCTGAGGACTGCACAGGATTGCATCTCACTGGATTTTCGTCTGTGATACATACACAGTCATTATATTTTATTGCTGACTCCTCTGACTGCATTAAACACCTGAACAATAAAGACATCGTGGTTTCCTGTAAGAGCTGGGAAAGTGATGTCAATGGGAAATCTGTCCCTAGCTCCTCTCAAACCATCAGCTTTGCCTTTGTGATGGCCAGAGGAATTTGAGTGAGTCTGCTGAGCAGTTGCAGTGCTCTAATTTGGTCATATTCAGACCAGAAAAAACCCTCTTCACACATACAAGGACTTTGAAAGAGGTTTACACAAATGGAAGCTCTCTCACTTGAGTGCAGGGAATCTGTGACTTGCCAGATTTTTAGAGAAAATTCTCACTTTTCTGTCTGGAACCTGGTTAGGAGAGTAGATCACCACATGGTAACTTTTTTGGGTTCAGCTGAAAATGAGTCTTCAAGCAACCTCAGCATTTTGGGTACCCCTTTGAACTGTTGATCAAAGAAATAATGACATTTCTGCTTCACTCAGTCCAGCTAGGGACAACTAAACACTCTGAGGTGATCTTTTTGGCAAGTAGGAAAACTCTTCCTGCTGAAGTTGCCCATGATGGAGCTTGCAGCTGCAGTGAATAATCTCTGCATTCCCAATCCCTTGCAGATGTAGACACAGGCCTCCTCCTCCCCTTTGTTTTCCTCTGCTCCTTTGTCAACTGTGAACAGAGACCTGCCAGCAGCTGCAATATACTCATAAAAATAAGGCAAAGGTCTCCACTCACCTCTGTCTCCCAGGCAGCTGTTCACAAACGTTCTGCTCTTTACTGTGCTCAGTGTATTGAAGTACCACCACATTAATATGTTGTCAGATGCTGAGAATCCAGAGTGCCTTCAGCTGGTGGGGGCTGAAGGCACACAGTGGCTGTACATGACCAACAAACCATCTCCTTGGCCTTTCAGAGATTGGACTTGAGCAGGGTAGCTGCACCAGCAGGCAGATCCACTTGTATCCTAAGAGTTTCCCACATATGTTCAATTCATTTCATATATCCAGAATCTCCCATTGCGACTCTTCTGTGTTTATGATCTTTCCTCCCAGAGATGTACTAAAGTGGAGGTGGAGGTGGTACCCATGGACAGAAAAGGTGTGACTCCAATGAGTTCATCTATAGAACTAACCAGAATAAAACATTTGTTGTCCAGCTGAACCAGGATTTTAGTGGGAAATGCTTCACGGAATCACAGATTCATCCAAAAATATAATTGTGGAACATTTTGCTAAAACTCAGCAGTACATAAATGAAGCTGTTGAGTAAGTTTCTCACATCCAGAAGGAATTTTACCTTTCCTTGGAGGGAGCCTGAGATATCAGAGACTGAGATTCAATCCCCTCAGCCAAACTAGAGAGTCAGGTCACCCTGTGGGGCCACCAGATGTCTTGTGAATCTGTTTTTTCATGGCGACATGCATGGAGAATGTTGTATTTTGATTTTGTTCTACAGAGAAATAAAATATGTTGATGTTCATGTTTCAGATGAAATATAGTCCTGGTTTTCTGAACAGACCTAGTTAACAGTGAATAATAAGACTGAACTTTAGGGATACTGTATTCCCCTGCATATTCTGGACACTTTGCAATTTTAAAATTAATATTTTGCAGACCTAGGTATGCAAAGAAGTTTCACAACATTTTAATTTATATTTTTTTTTATATCCAACCATAAAGAACGTATTATTTTTATAGGTATATATGAGTGCATAAATATGTAAGTAAAAATTGATATATGTAACAGCGGTCAACAAAGTTCACTATTTAAATGTCAGTACATAACTTCAAGCTAGCCTTGAGATACAATTAGACATTACATAGTTCTTCTAGAGCAGGGATAGGGTAGGGCTGAGCAAGTAACAGTCCTCCATCATGTCCCTGCTGGTGCAGAAGTACTGCTGAAGGAAAAGATCGAGGGGAGCTGGCTGCTGGTGGAAGGCATGGCTAAAGGACCATGCTTTTGCCCAGCAGACCTGGATTTGTAGGACTGGAAAGGCAGCTAGAACATCATTGTGGTACCAAGCTGTGCTCAGTTAAATCAGACAACATGGATCTTCACCTGATTTAACTGTCCGAATAATTTCTGACCAAGAATATTTATCGTAAGATTTTCTTTCTTGAGTTGCATGAACACTCGGGGTAACCACGATGTGCATATTGACGTCTCTGCAGAGCTACTGATAACCCCATGTCCACTCATTAGAGTATGCGAGGGCTAAGCCTTTGAGAGGACTAGTTCATGGTCAGTTACAGTCTCTCTGGAATCTGCTGTAAAAGGTTGTCATCCACACCACCTTCCTCATCTGGATGTGCCAGGAGCTGTGTCTGACCCCCAAGGACTTCAAAACGTGATTCATTGTGTTACAGAATGTCCATTCCTCTGGGCAGTGATTAAATTGCCTTTGATGTGGGTCATTGTGGAAGGATGAAGGCTGCATGATGTCACCAGTTTCTCTCTGATGGACCCATGCTGCCCTGCCAATGTCAATACAGAGTGGTGGTGCAGGCTGGCTGTGAGAATCCCTGTGCTGAGTCCTTCCAACCCTGCAGGCTCTGTCAGGGTTTTATCAGCCCCTTTGGCCGCTACAGGCAGCACTTCACAGGCCCCTGCAAAGAATCAGCACAGGCGACTGTCATGTAAGTCACTGTGGAGCTGAGCTATAGCTACTATTTTAAAATAAATATTTCTACAGAGCTTTTTATTGTTCCTCCAAGTCTCTGGACTCTCAGGTGCATTTGCGTGTGCCTGTGTGTGTGGAAGGGCGGTGTTTAAGATATGTATGCATCTGATACTGTTTTTCTGGTATTCTTGCAGCCATGCACAACTAAAGGTTTTGTTGGTGATGGCTCAGAAGAAAAG
This sequence comes from Dendrocincla fuliginosa, assembly GCA_035047845.1. Classification (NCBI taxonomy): domain Eukaryota; kingdom Metazoa; phylum Chordata; class Aves; order Passeriformes; family Dendrocolaptidae; genus Dendrocincla; species Dendrocincla fuliginosa. The sequence continues at coordinate 128,605,035 of JAWWMO010000083.1, read as the reverse complement.
AAAAACTAAGTTCTGACTGGTCTGCAGTTTGCTTCTGGTTTTTCAGGACAATAGCAATCAAATTTTGATATTTTGGGATAGCAGGAACAGGGTATGGAGTAAAGCAAAAATGCAAATATTGTAACAGCTATGTACATTCGGCTCTGAGCATATACTTATTTTCAAAAGATTTGAAAACAGGTTGCTGGAAAGCAGAGGGTCCCAGACTGGTCCCTAACTGACCGCAAAGCACTTCTTAGCAGTGTGTCTAAAGCTAGGGGCAGGGGATGCTGCTAGATCTGATACAGGCTCTTACAGACGCTCTTATGCAGGTGTCCTTTATCTCTGGGTAAATCTCGTGCCTTGACAGAATCCAGAACTGGTGCTGCTGCCTTGACCTTTGTGGGTATATATCAGGCTAAGGAGAAGGATGGGTTGAGCTCAGAACTAAAGCAAAGAGTGTAGTAGGCAGGAGATGAGGGGTGAGGACGGCGTGAGAAGACGCCGTCTACATTTTAGGGGTAGTGAGGGGTGCAAGTGCAGGACATGAATTTGGATCCCACCTTGGTGGGAGGCAGTAGGAGAATGGGGAGGACAGTGCCTGATTTGAGACTTCATAATTGCATGCACACAGCTTGTGTGAAGTGCTGGGAGCTGTCACTGCTGCCCAAGGCAGACCCAAGCAAGCCCAAATTCTGCTGTAGGTCATGAAGAGAAGCAACATTAGGTGATCCTTGAGGGTAGTGGGCACAGGGCAGCCCAGTAGAAGTGGCTTGTCATGGAAGGTGCCCATGTTATCCCATCAGCTGCCAGCCTGCCTCTGAGAAGCAAACATCTTCCCTATTGCACTTTCCCTGGCCATAGCCCTGGACTGGCTGGACCCAGACTGTCCAAACACGGTCTGTGACCACAAAGGCTGCCATACAAGATACCCTTGAAAGCTGGCATGGACACCACAAACAATGATTGATGAATTCATCCTCACACAGAATTCATCCTTTGTATCTTCATCCCTCATCTCAGTTACTTCTGGCCACAGATTATTTGTATTTCAGGGACCCGAGAACTTCGGAAAGGAAGTGAAGGTTGGAACTGTCAGGATGGCTGAGAGAAGGTGGTGCGACTGCTGCTAGCTTTGGTTAAAAGTATCCTACAGTTCTCCCTTTACTGATGTGGTAGGAGAGAGGGCATGTTTGGTACACCTGATGATGGCAAAGGTGCTGCTCACCCAGGGGCATTTCCTAAGCTCACTAATAACACAAACCAACACAAATTATCCTATAAATTACTTATAAGAAATTGGGAAACTTATTGCAAGTAAATGACAAACAAAACAAACCAAAAAAATCTATCAATGAAACAGTGTATGACAGGCAAGGGCTAGTGGGAGGGAAGCTGTGTGGGCAGAGAGGTTTCACTGGGGTCAGGTAACCAGTGACTGCCTGCTACTTGCTGTAGAATCTTGACATGAATAATGAAGCCAAATCAGCAGAAAAGTGGGCAAAAATGGCAGCATTCAGCTAAAGACAGCCAGAAGAAATGTTTGTAATGTGATCCTGGAGTAGAGTACTGCCTGAAAATGGGGGATCGAAATAGCTAAGAAATATTATCTTGCTATTTTGAGTCCAAAAGTGTTTGTAGAACAAGTTTTCTCTTTTTGTTTTTGTAATTGAGTGGGATCACATCAGTGAAGTTGCTCATTCTGCCATCTACTTTTCTTAACAGAAAGGAGCAAGAGAACCCCCAGTGCTGCCTGGATAGGGAAGCACAAACCTGGAGCCAGGCAGAAAAGCAATCCTGGCAAAAGGGTTGTGAGCTGATGGTGTCATTGAACTGAGAAGAACCAAATGGTGCAGATATAAAAATTACTTGACTGGAATTAGGGAAAGACGAAATCACAGACATGGTCTAAAACAAGACCCACAGACTTTGCAGTTGGAATTAATACTTGAAGCAGCTGGAGATGTCAGAGAAGGAATTAAAAGAGGGCATAAAATATGAGGTGGAGGCTTTGCAAAAAAATGAGAGCAATGTCTGGAAGTTTCCCAAAAAGGCAAAGGGACAAGCCTTAGATTAGGAATTGTTAAAGGCAATATCTACAAAACATTTCCCCATCTTGAGAAGCTACCCAGGTACAGCATTTTAAGTTCTTGATAGTCTGATGGTTGTACTCCACAGGAGATTATTCCCCAGAAGGAAGGAGCCCAAGCAACTTGTAACTGAATGAAACTTTGAAGTGGCTTGAATCTTTTCAGCAGAAACAAACTGACGTGATGACACCAGAGGATGCATTATGACTCTGAGAAAGATTCTGGAGGTCACAGTGGTCATACAGGCCCTGGATTTTATTGTGATAAATAGGATTGGGTTTAGCACTTTCTGAGTTTACTCATAAGCTGGAGCCCTGAGAAGTCAACTTCCTAGCTCCAGAGAGATAAAAAAGAATATCTCTAAGAAGGGAGACCCCATAGCACTTGCTGAATCAAAAATCATCCTTAGATGTTTTTGCAGATTAATAACATTCAAATCCCCAAGTGTGTGACTGAGAGTATGAACAAAAAACACAGTTTGAAGTGGCTTTCAAGCAGCAAGCCAGAGAGATTCAGACCTGCTAGTGTATAAAAAACTCAAGTAGGTTCTAAAGAGATCCTTTGCAATGGTTTCTCCTGGAAAGCTATAATTTCCTAATCACCATGGTTTCTCATGACAGCAAGCCTGTGGTTAGGACAGCACTTGCCATGATCTTCTACAACCATATGTGCTGCTGGGACACTCTGTGAGGGACAGTGATGGTGCCTCAGGGCTGTAGCTGTGCACAGCCCTGGGCACCATGTCTTTCCAGAGCCCGGTCTCCAGGCTCTAACTGGGGGCACCGGAGGTGAGCAAGAAGTCAGTATATAGAGAAATACATAATAAGGGAAGGATGCCTCCTCTCTTCCCACGATCTGCAGGGTAGCAAGCACTCTTGTCTGTGGTGAATATGCTCTCAAGACTATTGCCTCATAGTACGGTAGAGAACATTTTCTGGCCACAGCAGGATGGTTTGGACTAGAGATGTATTAGAATTGGAAGGCACACAGCAGGAATGTGGTGTCTGAGGGTAGCTGGGAGCATAGTCACAGGGTCAGAGCATGGCAAAATATCTGAGGGTGGCAGGCACCTCTGGAGATGATCTGGTCCAACCCCTGCTCAAGCATGGTCAGCAGCAGCAGGTTGATCAGGCCTGTGCCCTGTCAGGTTTTGAGTATCTCCAGCAATGGAGACTTTGCCAACTCTGTGGCTGGCTTGTGCCAGTGCTTGCTCACCTTCAACATAACCAAGTTTTTCTCTTACATTTTAAATGAAACTTCTTATTTTTCCATTTGTGAGGTCAGCCTACAGTGCCTGGGAGGCTATCTCATAGGAAGCAGCAGGTTGGTGCCTGCAGGAGAGGCACAAGGGAAGGAATGAGGGCCTGCCTGACAACTGGGAACTTCTGTAACCACCAACACTCAGCCCCATGACAATTTGCTGTGGTGATGTCAAGATTTATTTTCTCTTCATATTTGATAAGACTTTTGTAGAAGGGCACCACTGGGCACAGACTTTTTAGTGCTTGAAGAGCAGTTGGTAAGAGCAGGACAGGTTGTGGAGGAGGATGCTCCCTCCAGAGCACCATCATTGCTCGGGCAGCAGGGACATCCACTGTCCTCCTTTGGCCAGCTCCTCTCCCCACCTGATTGATGCAGATACTGACAGTGGGATGTGAAGGATACTTCTGCTGTGCTGGATGTGTATGTGGGATCTGAGTAGGAAGGCCTGAGGTTTTCTTGCAGAAGTTGATTAACTTCTTTTCCCAAAACATTCCTGGGGTGTATTTGTGTTGAGTCACCTCCCTTCTGGTTTTGGACTCAAAAATAAAACAGTGAAAGGAAAAAATCTTGATGGTGACAGCGCAGGCTTAGATGTTAAAATCAGCTCCCCTTTGTGGGTAGGAGCTCATTTATACACATGATTTATGCCTGTTGGAATGAGAGGGACAGACTTAACAAATGACAGGTTTTGAATGGTTGCAAGTAATGTTATTAATGTCTGCTGACTTGGTGCCCTGCCCAACTTTGAACTTCTTTCAATTGTATGGGGCTGAACAAGAGCTGCGTGAGTTTTGAAATATTTCCACATAAAATAAGCTCTGAGACAGATGGAGAAATGTGAGTTTCCTAATGGGGGCTAGTAAGTAGAGTGCAGGAATAAAAAAATAAAAAAGGGTTATAAGAATCTTCCTCAATTGAAACAAAAACAAAAAATCAGAGGGAATATATTCCAGTGCCAACCACTGTTGCCTGTAGGGTCGAACCACTGCTGCCAGTTAGAGGGTAGGCTTTTTCAAAAAGGCATTTGCAACACCTTTCACCTTCTTTGCAGGCCTGGCTGGTCAAGCCACACTGCATCCATAACTCCAGCAACTACAGCCTCCCCAGCCAGTGCCATCGAATCCCAGCCTTAATTTATTTAAACGCATACAAGATGATTCAGTAGGTGCTAATGCTGCTAATTCAGTAGGTGTTAATGCGTGAATAATTATAGACATATTTAAGCAGCTGGTGCTGTGCCTTCAAAAGTTTCTGTGCATGGAAATTAATAGCTCTGTGGTGGTATGTATGCTCTACATGTTATAAAATGAAGATGTTGGTAGCAGCTCCATGGTAAAATTAGAGTCAGGATTTTCACTTGAATTATAATGAAAACTTCTTGTTTTACCCTTGGATGTCTCCAGACATGGTAGAACGGTTCCTCAGGAAAAATATGATTTTTTTTTTCTGCATTCTTTAAAAAAGATACACGACTTTTTACATCTGTCCTTGATTTCCCCTCATTTCTCAGGATCCCCAACAGCACAAGCTCAGCTCTGACAACCTTCCTCCACATACGTGTATTGATGATATCTTAGATCCAGGACAGCTGAAAACAGCACACACAAACAAATATTCCCCTTATTTACAATAGCTGGTTAGGAGCTATGTGAGGAATAGATGCTGGGTCTGCTCCTCCTTCAGCTAATATCTGGTTACACAGTTCCAGATTAGTGCTTTGCTTTTTGAGCAGATAACAGGGCATCTCAGGTGGACACACCTCAGAGAAAATATACCTATATGAAATGCAAACACAACAGAATGACAGTGAAAACAGGGGCAATGGAAATGACAGTCCATTTTGTGCCCCACTGCCTGCAAATAATGCTTTCTCATTTATTTTGCTGTCAGGACAAAAGAATTTCTAGGCTTCTGCTCAGAGGTGCTCAGCACCTTGCAGGATCAGCCACCACAGAGACCTGGGCTGATGCAGGCATTGACAGAAAGGTTTTGCAGTGTCAACTGTTTGGCTTTGGGACAGAAAGCAGGGTCGAGTTGATGCTGTCTGGTAGATTTCCCTGGGTCATCCTGACAGCTGTAGAAAGCCCTTTATTGCTTTTACCAGATAACTGGGGGAGTCTGTTTTCTTTCTTATCCCCTGCCTTCTTGTAAAGGAAGCGTCAACGTTGTTTCCCCTTTGGCTGCCTGGCTGGTGACAGTGCCCGGCACAGCCTTGTAGGGGAGGGGTCCTGCCAAGCAGACCTGCAGCGAGGGCTGCAGACCCAGGCATTTTCTAAATAAACATACACCATGAAAGCAGAGAGCTGCACAGACTGACACTGCTGTTATTCCAGCATTTTTTTGCCTAGAACAGGTGATGGGACCTTTGGTCCATCTGTTTGGATCACCAGTGGCCACTCTCAAAAAGTGGCATGGCTTTGGATGGGAACCAGTCCACAGACATCTAGGATGTCACAAAGCTTAGATTAATTAAATAAGCATTGCTCTAGCAGCTGTTTTAAATAGCTGCACATCAGCCTGACTTCCAGTGCCTCAGTTTTTTATAGATGAATATCTTGTGAAGGTTTCACATTATCATTTGGATGAAATACAGATTTTTGAAGATGAAATGATATCCAGTGCTTTTTTGTATTTCCAGGAATGTCATGTTAATATGTTCTCTGTTCCTCTGCAAAAGGCATAAAGCTCTCTTACCAGTATCAGACATACTGCACAAGAATGGCTCACAACAGTTAATTAAAAAAAGTCCGGGATGACAGGCTACAAGGTCTGTTCTCATGTGCTTTGTATGCAGGCAAGGAAATCTCCGAGTTCATGAATGGTTCATTTATACTGCACTTTAACTTATCAGCTTCTTGAGTGCTCCCAGTCTTTTAAAAATGTTGTATAAATTTGCACTGGATACCCCTCGCCTAAACTGATTATCAGTATCAGATCCAAAAATAATTTAATTCCTCTAAACATTACCTGTTGCTTCCTGTTCCACTGTACAATAGTTTATTGTCTGGCTCTGTTGTGCCACATTTTGTCCTGTCAGCTGAAGCCACAGATGGGCTGAAAGGAGAGATGAAAGTGTTCTGCACTCCTTTACAAACCATAACCCAAAACCCAGGGAATGCACTTTACATCAGATGCCCCCTAGCCATGTAAGTAATGACTATTTTACCTTCATCTTTGTACTGATATCTGTGAGTTGTCTGGGATTCAGAAAGTATGTATGGTGCACAGGGCGAGGGGGGCAGAGGGTGTTCATTAGATAAAAGCTACGTTTTCCTGACTTGTCAAAAATGTGCACTGTAAAAGACTCACTTTGGTTTACAAGCACATCCCAAGAATTTGCTTTTTCTATTGCTATTAGTTACAGAAAAGTTGAGTGCTTGGTGCAGCCCATAATTTTTCACTTCATACTCCTGCAGGAGCAGAAACGTGAAAAAGACCGACTTGTTTCCATCTTCTCATAGACATGCCATTTTCCTCTGCCCCTTTGCCCCCATTCTGAGGTGGGTGGTGTCTGGTATTTTTGCCCCAAAAAAGGCACCTCTCAGCCTCACTGCTCTCCCTAAGGAGCTGCTGGGGGGATGGGCTGGGCCCTGGGAACACCCCGTGGTAGGAGAGGTGGCTCTGCGTCTGCTGCAATCCCAGCTGCTGGGGAATTGCCCCCAGCCACCCTACTGCTGCCTTCTTGCTGGGGAAACCACACTTTCCCCATCCCTGAGACAGAAGTAACTCAGCCATGAAAGTCATGTGTAACTCAGGTATAAAGTACTTTACTGGCTCATGGTTTCTTCCTCACAGGTCTTTATTATTGCCCTGATTTTTTTGAGAGAGTTTTCTCCTTTCCATCATTTTCCTGCTTCAGTTTTCAGTTTATTTGGAAAGACATATCTTCTTCTATACATAGATATGAAAAAAGAGGAGAAAAGCAGAGGGGAGGGGAGGGGAGGGGAGGGGAAGGGAAGGGAAGGGAAGGGAAGGGAAGGGAAGGGAAGGGAAGGGAAGGGAAGGGAAGGGAAGGGAA
>JAWWMO010000083.1:128563639-128597266 GCA_035047845.1 Dendrocincla fuliginosa | reverse complement strand
GAAGGGAAGGGAAGGGAAGGGAAGGGAAGGGAAGGGAAGGGAAGGGAAGGGAAGGGAAGGGAAGGGAAGGGAAGGGAGAAAATAACCTCAAACTCTGCCTTCCCAAAGAAAACAAAACAAAACAGAAAAGAGGAAAATAACAACAAAAGGAGAGCAGAGCTATACAGGGCCCTTGGCATATGTAAAAAAATGTACCCATAAGGTGGTTCTAAAGCAGGAACAGACCCATTGGCTCCCCTCTCAGAATAAAACCTGAACAGCAGGAGGCAATTTCTTGCTCTGGTCCAGGTCATGCACATGTCAGACTGCCCTCAATGCCCACCTGTTGCATGGCACCACTCCAGCACCCATGGCATGTCCTCATTGCCCAAATCCCCAGGAAGAGTGGGCCTTGTTGCTCATCTTCAAGGACTATGTATTTGCCTGCTTTGGCTCCTGAGGAGGCAGGCATTTACATTTAAATAAGCTGAGAACCCCACCAGAAATGTCCTGGGAGCAGCCTTTTCTATTTGGTCCTACTTGGACTCTGTCTAGACTGGTTGTGCTGGGAACAGCAGTCTGTATGGCATGGTAAGGAGAATGTGCAGTTAAGCTGGAGCATTTTACTAGCATCAGTCCTGGATGCACGGAAGTATTAGCTGGACACTGCTTCTGATCATGAAAGAAGCTTGTGTTAATCCATTTGTTTAAAAGCAAAGTGTAAAAACAAGATAGGATTTGATAGCTGAGCCATGCTCTCGGGACACACAGAGAACGGGAAGAAAATTCTCATCTTTCAAAATCCTTGAAAAGAGTCAAAGGAATGCATGAAGGTGAATATGATTCCGGAGTTGTGCCTTGCATTGAAACAGTTTTGCATTTTCACCAGTGATTCTGCAACGGGGTTAGTCTTTCTAGCACTGAAAAATTGTCTTCTTGTTATCTACGTCTAGCATTTTGTTCTAGCCTTCCTCAAAATTTTTCTGCTTGTATCCTGGAATCTTCTTTCATTTCTTATGCCTGGTTTCTGCTGTCCCTTATAGATATTCCTTCTCACAGACTCACAAAACACATTAGAGATCACACAGCCAAATATCAAATCTTCTCCACCTTTTCCTCTGAAACAGCCATGCTACCTAATATGCTTTAACAATAAGCCTCCAAAAATCTGTTTCTGCCAAGTCAGGACCACAGCAGCCCTGCAAGCCCTGTGTTTAAGGACCAGCAGGAGGTGAAGCAGATAACAAAAAAAGGGTGCCAAGATGGTGAAAGGACCTGTGACGTGGGTTTCATTGACTCGTATTTCGTCAGCTGAGTCTCTCTTTGTTGCCTGAGGGCAGGACAGAGAGTCAGAGACTGGCTGTGAAGGAGAGAAGTCATCAGGGAGGCTGGAGACGCAGACAACAGTGTGCTAGGGACTAGGAACTGGATAAAGTGAACTCAGGTGGTCACAGGGATGGGCTCTAGCCTAGTCAGGGCACCAGAACCCACTGGTGTCACCCCTCTGCCATTCCCTGTTACTGCTGAAATACCCTTTCAAAAGAGACAAACCAAAATATGGCAGACAATATGCATTTAAGCATCATTTCTTTTTCAGACCCACTTTTCTGCAGAGGAACCAACACACCTAAAGAGTTTTTTTGACAGAGAAGATTTAGAGTGTTTAAATCTTGTTGGAATCATGTTGTAAGTCAGCCTCCTTAGATCAATGCGTTACAAACTCTGATGCAATGGGGTAGCCCTAGAAAGCACACTTGGTGTCTTGATTTCCATAACACTCACATTAGGGCAATGATAGCATGCAGTGAAATTTGCCATCTGGGGTAGGGAGTCCATCCATTGCTACGAGAGGCACCTGCATGGTCACTGACCTCTTCTAGTGTGGCCCTTGGACTTGAGCTTCGACACAGCTTGGAAGAGGTGTAAGAGGTGTGTGGCTGTCACAGTGGATTTGGGCAGTAAGAGTGGGGTGGGCAGTCTTCTTACAGAGGTCCCACAGGAATGGGAACAGGTAAGATAGGAGGCCAGGGGCCTTACTTAGAGCTTCCTTCAGAGATGTCATTGCTGTGCAGCCTTGTGCAAACAGGCCATGGAAATAATGCGAAACCTGGGGTTGAGAGGACTGAGTTTGGCTTGAAAAACCAGGGTCAGGCAGAGTCTTGGGAGAGAACAACAGTGCTGATGTGGCACCACAGAGCAGCACACACACCGGTGGCCAGTGCAGTGCTGGCTATGCCAGAGAACCCTGCCCCTTCCCTAAATCACTGCCTGGGCCTCAAGGTCTTGGGTGTTGAGGAGTTCAGAAAGTTGTTAATGCCGCATAAGGACCTCTTCACCTAAGTTCAAAACCATGACCCTTCTGTTCAGCATCTGCCAAACCCTGAGGCACCTGAAACCCTGCACCTTCCTGTTTGGGAGCACCTCACATCCATTTGGTGGCCTACAAGAGCTCAGCATTTTTCTTAGACTGGGTGTTGTTCCAGCCATGTGGCCCAGGGGCTTGGGCCAGTGCTGTCTGCACCTGAGGCTGTGCTCTGAAGGAGGAAGGTTGCAGTGGTGCTCTGATTACCAGTTAATTGTATGTTAAACAGTCATTTCAGGATCTATACAAATAGAGGTTGGAGCAAGAATGAGACTCCCCCGCCAGAGTCCCCCTCTGGACAGGAGATGGAGGCTGAAAGCGCTCTTGCTCAATATCTCCTTGTCATCCAAATAATCTTTCATGACTCCTTGCCAAGTGAAGAAGTTTCAGCAGGAGGAGATGATGTTACTTCTCTTTCCTCTCTGGAAATGTTGGGGTATGAGTCCTTGCAAGCAGCTGAGCCAGCAGGCATTTGGGGGAGAGACCTTATCTTTGATTGTCTCTTGACCATCATCACCAAGGGCACCTTCTCAGGCTTTTTTTTTCTGAGTGAAACTCTGGCTTTTCCTCAAGCCAAATTTGAAACAAAGCACACACTTAGGAAATATGAGGGGGGGTGGAGGGGAAATTATTCTTAAGGTAATTTTTCACTGCCAGGTTGGGCTATTGGCCCTTTCAAGCAGTCCTCGGCACAGGAGGGGGTGATGGTAAGGTACATCTGGACATGATGCCTATGTGGAGAGAAGAATGGGGTTAAAAAAATGGCTGATCTAACTTTAAAATATTATACAAGAAAAATAAGCTGAGAAAAAAAGACACCCAAGGAATTGTTTCTGCAGTGGAAGCTTGCTTCTACTCTAGCCAGAAAGAAGGCACACTTCGTCTTACGCAGGCACTTACAGTGACAAATTATTAAATAAAATACACAACTTGAAGGCATTTGGGGGCTCACCCATAAGAAATCCAGTGAAGATCTTAATGCTTCAAAATTAATGTTCAAAAAATGAAAATCACTGTAATTTAGAAATACCCTTTTCACATTCTATTCTTGTTCACAGCACAGGCAGAAGGAAAAGTTCCCAGGCCTGGGCCAGTGTGAGGGACCCAGCCAATCTTATGCTGACAACAACTGATAGGGACCACCGTGTGCTGGTGCTGTAGCCCTCCCTCAGCTGTGTTTGGTTTGCTAGAACAGATGTAGCTCACTTGTCCAGGGATGGTTCAGCATGGGACCAAATGACAGCTGGGGGAAGAAGCCACAGATTTCCGTCTGAGGATTCCTCTCTGCAAGAGGCCAGAGTTGCCCTGAATCAGTGGCACTGATCTACAGTGGATGTGCAGAGAGTTAGTCATTCAGGGGATCAGGGCATTCCAAAACCACAGGGACAACAAACTGGTCATGAAGAATGTCCCTGCTCTTTGACCACATCCAGCATATGTAATTAGATGGGAAACTGCATCTTGGTATTAATTGCTGGATGGTTCCTTGCTAATCCTTCTGCTCTGGGAATCAGACTCCAAGTAAATGCGTGATAAAAACAGCAGATAAAACAGATTTAAAAATGTGCTTTGTTCATCTACAAAGGAAACACGAGTGCCATTTCAATTGTGCCTGATAATATAATAGTTTGGGTTGGACAGGACCTTTAAAAGTATCTAGTCCAGTCTTTCTGCAATGAGCAGGGACATCAACTAGATTGGGTTGCTCATAGCTCTGTCCAATCTGACCTTGAATGTTTCCAGGGATGGGTCATCTGCCACCTCTCTGGGCAATCTGTGACAGTGTTTAACCACCCCATTGTAAAAAAACTTCCTTTTATCTAATCTAAATTGACTTTCAGTTTAAAACCATTACCCCTTGTTCTATCAAAACAGAATGTTTTGATATAACCTAACAAGTACTCCATAATATATAATAATAATAGCAACAACAATAGTAGCAACCTAACAAGTACTCAGTAATATAATTAATTATGATGACTTTGTAATATTAGACATCCTTGTAAGATGAGTTTGCAAGGACAGTAGAGTGAACACCTCACAATGCAGGTGTCCATGAATTTGCTGGTACGGCACAGACCTACTGCAGAGAGGGCTGACCAAAGCTCACAAGGTTGCATAAAGTCTGGAGCTGACCTGCCTTTGAATTGCTCTGGGAAAGGTGGATCTTACTCAGGATCTAGTAGTGGCCACATGGCAGCTGTCTCAGGACAAAAAGTCAGGAGGTGTTTGCAGAGCACAGTGGAAGGAGTACATGGGGTGCCTTCGTCACCAACATGGCTGTAGTGTGATGTGCAGCGCAGGCAGGGAGCCAAGAGAGGCAGGTGTCATGGGGAGAGCCATAAGCAGACATCTCTCTCAGTTGTTTGAGAAGAGGAATCCATAGATATAATTTATTCTTCTTTTATTACAGTGAAATGCATGGAGCAAGGGAGGTTTTCTGGGCTCATGTATTTACATTTTTCTTCACCGCTGCCTCAAACCAACCAAAAGCCTCAGAATCCTCTCTGGAGTATAAAAAAGAGCTTCCTATCACTGCTTGTTCTCTCATACAACGAAGGGAAAGGCAGAGGAAACAGGACATGCTTTGGGCACTTATACTTCATGGTAATGCTGGGCTGTATTTCTGTCTTCTTAGTGCTTATTTCAAACCTTTTAAATGTGCCAGCCAAAAATGGTGACAACTTGGTTGGCTTCCTGCAAAGCTTGCTCTTGAGTGGGAGATTTTCTTTAGAAATATTACATTAGTGGTGGGGGAAGAATCAGTGGACCATTATCGGGGTGTGATCACTGACCTGAAGAAATGTGTGTTAGTGCAGTGACACATTGCCTCCAAGAAATAGGAAACAAACCAACAAGCAAGACAGAAAAATGCTTCATTTCATAACTGGCCTGTGAGAGTTCTCCTAGTATCTAGTAGGTGGTGCCTTATATGCCAAATACCTAACAAATACATAAAAAAAAGGGATTTTAACCCAAATTTACTGAAACACAAGAATGCTAAAATTCAGGGTCTCACCAGCAAAAACAGGGGAGTCTGACAGGACTGGTTTTGAAAGCCTCTGCCATGTCTACTGTTATTTATTCTGCAGCAGAACTGAAGCCATTGATTTTATGGCTGAAAAGAGTGTGGAGAGCAGCAGTGCAGGCACTGGAGAGGAAGTTGTCCCCTGGGTAATATGGTGCCATGGAAATCTGATGGCCAAAGTCACCAGATGGTGCTATTGTGCACACTATTTTTGTGTGTGTGTGACCATTGTCCATGCTTTGAAAGGACTTTGAGGAGTTTCTCTGTAGGGTGAGGGCTCTGGGGTGGTTTTCTCTCTCCCTTTCTCTCTCCCTCCTGGTCCAGTACAGACCTTGGGGCTGCCCCCTCCCAGACTGACCACTGCCTTGTTGGCCCTGGCTCCCAAGGTGCTGACCACCTCCATGCTGTATCATCCTCCACTGTTTGATGTTAAAGCATAAATTAAACAAGCTCTACACAGATAGCTGCTCATTCTGTATCACTGGTTTCTTCCCTATGGGGAATCCAAACACCTTCAGGCAAGAGGATATAAAAAAAAGGCAGGGGCTTCCATGATGCCCAAGGAGGCAGGGACTATATCTCTTCATCTCTGATCAAATGAAACACCTTCTGAAGTATCCCACAGCAAAATTACCCTGCTGCCACGCACAAAATGCCTGTCCACTAACCTATGATCCCATAGAACTGAAGGGCACTGCTCTGTGTCCCAGGAGAGTGCTTCTTTCTGGAAAGGCTCTGCTTTCTCTTCCAAGTGAACTCTTGTAGATCAACTCCCCAGAGCAGGATCAGGTCCTGAGCAGCTCTGCTGCACTGAGGCATGATGAGCAGAATATGGTCCAGGTTCAGGGAGACCTGTCTCAGTTCCTGTCACCTCCAGAATAATATGTATAATATTATATACCTACATAATACTAGCTATTTAAAAGTTATACTTTATGTGCATACAGGCATATAATAATAAAAATGCATATTTACATATACATAACATATTAAGTTATAATATATAATACGCTGCATACCTATATAATAGTACCTCATCCCTGTAAAACACCTATATAACATTATCCCTGTGGGAGCCTCTCCTCAGAGGGAGCACACTGCATGTTCAGTCATGCTTGCTGTCCTTGGGGGCAATTATGGGAAACACCCACTTCGTCTCTCCCTGCCTGGAGTCTTGTTCTCCATTACGACCATCACTGTGATGCTGATAACTAAAGCAGGTAACTGCCAGGAGGAGGACATGGACCTGGCCTCAGACATGCCTTTGCAGAGCTCTGTCCTCGAGCATTCATTAAATGCCACAAAACAAAACCTGAAAAGCCCAGGAAGGTGTCAAGTCGGCCAAACTAAGACCTGACTTCAGCATCTTGCAGAGGCAGGGATGCAGACTGAGGTAGGGGGTGTAGACTGAAGCTACAGAAGATCAGAGTATCTGTATCAACTGGGTATGCACAAGTCATTACAGGGACAGTTGTGGTCCCACCACTCCTTATAGAAAACATGGGAAAAATGCAGGGTTAAAAAAAGATTTGTGTTGGTGCTCCATTCTTGGCTGCTGTGGGATCTGTAAAGGGAAGGTCAGTCTAATAAACACCACTGCCAGCATTAGGGATCTCGGTAAGACACAAGATTATGTGATGGCCCCAGTGAGACCTTACCTGGAGTATTGTGTCCAGTTCTGGGCTCCTCAGTATTAGAGAGACATGGAGTTCCTGGAGCAGGTCTAGAATAGGGTGACAGACATGATGAGGGGATTGGAGCATCTTTCTTATGAGAACAAGTTGAGACAGTTAGGTCTGTTCAGCTTCTAGAAGAGACAACTGAGAGGGGACCTCATCAATGTATGTAAGTATCTGAAGGGAGGGTGTCAAGAGGATTGATCCAGGCTCTTCTGGGTGGCGCCAAGCAATAGAATGAGAAGCAATGGGCAAAAACTGGTGCACAAGAAGTTTCACCTCAGTATGAGGAAGAACTTTATTGTGCAGGTGACCATGCACTGGAACAGATTGCCCAGAGAGGCTGTGGAGTCTCTCTCACTGGAGATATTCAAGAACTGCCTGGACACAATTCTGTGTCATGTGCTATAGGAAGACCCTGGTTGAACAGGGAGGTGGTGCACCCTAGGACTCAGTACTGGGGACAGACCTGTTCAATATCTTTCAAGGGCACTGAGTGAACCCTCAACAAGTTCAAAGACACCAAGCTGGGTGAGAGTATTGATCTGCTGGAGGGTAGGAAGACTCTGCAGGAGGATCTGGGCAGTTTGGATCAAGGGCTGAGGCCAGCTGTAAGAGGTTCAGTAAGGCTGAGTGCTGGGTCCTGTACCTGGGTCGAAACAACTCCATGTAGCACTACAGGCTTGGGGAAGAGTGGCCAGAGAGCTGCCCAGGCTGGCAGCTAGCTGAACATGAGCCAGAAGTGTGCCCAGGTAGCCAAGAAGGCCAATGGCATCCTGGCTTGTATCAGAAACAGTGTGTCCATCAGGACTAGGGCAGTGATTGTCCCCTTGTACTCTGCACTTGTAAGACTGCACCTCAAATACCGTGTTGAGTTCTGGGCCTCTCATTATGGGAAGGACATGGAAGTGTTGGAGGGTACCCAGAAAAAGTCAGCAAAGCTGGTGAAATGTCTGGGGCACTAGTTCTATGAGAAGCAGCTAAGAAAGTTGGGGTTGTTTACTCTGGAGAAAAGGAAACTCACGTGAGACCTTATTGTTCTCCACAACTTCCTGAAATAAGGTTGTGGTGAAGTGGGTTAGGCTTCTTCTCCCAGGTAATTAGTGATAGGATGAGAGGAAATGTCACCAGTTTTGCCAGGGGACATTTAGATTAGATATCAGGAAAGAGTTCTAAAGCATTGGAACAGACTGCACATGGAAGTGGTGGAGTCACTATCCCAGAAGTGTTTAAAAAATGTGTGGATATGGCACTTGAGGACATCGTTTCATGATGAACACTGTCATGGTGCTGGGTTGACTGTAGGACTAGATGATCTGTAAAGGTCTTTTTCAACCTTAATAATTCTGTGATTCTGTGTTCAAGCTTATGCATTATAAATATTTTGTTTTCTGCCCATTCTACAAGCCTCTTAGTGAACCTGTTTTCTCTGTTGATTGTTCTCTAACTCTTTTTTAGAATGCACAAACAGTTTCTAACCAGTATTCATACAAAAAGCATGACCCTGAAATCCTGAGTAGGAAATGAAAGGTATAAATGGGCATTTTAAGAGCGCCATTGCAAGATATATTGGCAGTACAGCTGAGAGGACTAAGCTCACTTCAGCTTCATCTCCTTTAATTAAAGTCCTGCTGCTGCATGTGTCCACTAGGCTGAGGATCTGGCTCTACTGCTCCAGCTCCTCGTGGGGAGCAGGGATGAAAGGACCCTACTGTCTCTGCTGCTTGGACAGTAGCACTTTCTGAGCGGGACAAGCCATCCCCAAACCCAGAGGATAAAACCCTTTTGTCCCAAAGCACCCTGCTGCTTGCTGAGTCCTGTTCCTCAGCAATTAAAACCAGGGGGACACCTTTTCTACTCAGAAGTAGAGGGTGGGGAGCAGCCCACTCTGAGCGGGTGCCTTTTGCCTTGCCTGCACCAGACCAAGCCCACGGCAGAAACTCAGCAGGAAAGTGATGTGAAAATCCCTTGGGGAGAAGCAGTACTGGCCTGCAAGGGCCCCCACACAGGGACAGGGATGGGGCTGGGATTGGGACGCTCCCCTGAGTGAGCACAGCTGCTGGAAGGGGATGAAGCAGCATCCGAATGCTTTTAACAACAGACACAGGACTTGAATCAATAATACAAGAAAGCCTGTGGTCGGCGGCATTTCTGGCCACAGCAGATGGACCACCATTCAAGGAAGGGTTTGAGGCTTCCTCTGCCTGAGGGGATTTTAAACCACATTCCCACATTTCAGGCAAATACCCTCATCTCTCTCTGGCCTGTAGGTCCGTGTAGAAACTGCAGTGTTGCACAGCCAGGAATCACAGGACTGGTAGGAAACTGAGTAGAAAGCACAACTTTTGTAGGGTATTCATCTGGACAGGGGCTGCTCCGGTGTCTATACCCAAGAGCATCCCTGTCTATGGAGACACTCATACCTCAGCTGGTTATGACCCTGCACTACCTGATCTAACTTGAGGTTGTATTTCACTTTGAAGTTCACCCTGCTCTGAGTGGGGGATGGACTAGATGACCTCCAGAGGTATCTTCAAAGCTAAATTATTCTGTGATTCCATGTCTATCACTGTTTTTTATCCAGCTACTGTTTCATGTAAAATCCCTCAGTGAAGTTGCCTAGCCATTAGGTACAGGCATGTTCCTTCTTGCCTGTTCTACCTCTGCCTTCATAAATCTAGGGAAGCTCAGCTGTGGAGGTAAAGAGTCCTCAGCAGGTTTTTTGCTAATGCATAAAGATTAAAAGCTACTACAGTTGCCAGTAAAGGCAAGACTCTCAGGGTCACTCTAAATTAAGTAAAAGCTCTATTAATTTGATCAAAGAAATAAATTATACCTTATAATGATTTGTATAACATGTGGTCATTTAGTTCTGTATAAAACCTTGCACAGAAATCCACTTTTTTTTTCTGGTAGCTTTGAACAAATAGAAATAACTCCACCATATTACAGATAATATAAAACTGCATTTAATCACAATAGCAAATACATTGGTGTATTTACTGGGTATGAAGACAGTAATCAAAAGTAATTATATAAAAAGTCATTATATTAAATGAAGCCTGAAATATAAATACATTTATAGTATCTTTTAGAAAGGTGAATAAATAAATTGAAACTATATTTAAATACTGATTTAAATGTGGTTTTTAATCCATTATGTTTAGATAAAGAGAAGTACAGTCAGCACTCACTGTATCACCAAAGATGTAAAAAATATACATTGACTCAGACACTGAAAAGCAAAAACGTTGATTTTTGGCATTTTTAAGGTGAGAAGAATTATACTTTTAAAAAAAATATTTTGAAAAGTGTGTTCTGTTTTCAAGATGTATTTATTTGCCATGAAGTAACAAGTTCCACAGCATGGTGCGTTCTACAGCAGATGAAAATATTTAGTGTGTTAAATTTATGGCCGAGGGCAAAGAGCTGAACTTGGGAACCTATTTAAAGTGCAGTGGAAGTCTGTAAAGATAACGATGGGGAGTTGAAAGCAGTGAAGCCTCAGACAGTAATATCTCAATAACAAAGAGCTAATACTTTGCTGCAGAGGCTTTCTCAGCAACAGTTGGTCCATTTTTGTCATTATGTCTAATCAAGTCCAGTCTTGCCTCAGCCTCCTCAGCCAGCAGACATCCAACACTTAAATATAACCGTATGTGTCCAGCATGATTACAAGTGTCGTAACGCGCTCCCGGCTCTGTCCTCCCACCTCCAGCTGGCCCCAGACCCCAGGGTGTCACATTCCAGGTTTCATCATCTGAGTGTGCGTGCCAATGGTGCATGAGGTTGGGGGGCTCAGGGAAGGGGTGTGGGGTGGCTATCACCCATGGAGAGAAGCATGCCCTCTCCGAGACCAGCTACACCTCCAGCCACCTACAGCAGGAAGCACCACAAATCCCACCAAAAAATGCTGGAGTCAGTAAAGGCTTGGGCTCCCAATGCATCCAGATTTCTTCAGGTGATCATGAGCTTTTTCACACATTCATTTGTTCTGTGCTGCTTAAGCCACAGGGCAGCTTTCTTGTGCTGGAGAGGCTGCCCAGGAGGTGGGCCACATCTACCTGGCACTGACCCACTGGCAGCCAAGCATGCAAAACCCCACCCCTGCCAGGCAGAGTATTTGCCTTCTTGTGCAAGTGGAGACAGGAGGCAAGAGCCAGAGGCTGGAGCTGTCTGAAGTGCTTTCTGCAATTACACTGGAAAATTCATTAGCATGAGTCAATGGCAAAAAATAAAGTACCAAGGAACAAACTGGACCCTGTATTAACACATGAGAAGTTTCACAAGGTAAACAACCTTGCTCCTAATTTGCTGAGCTTCTAACATTGCCTTCATGGCTTAATGTTCTTGATAGGATTGCCGCTTTGAGTGGATAGTTAGAATAGAGACATTAAACTATCCATTTTGCTTATTAATTAGGTACAGCACTGGAATCCCAGTAGTGACTTTGGTTACATTTTAAGACAAGTTTTAGTGAACAACATCTACTACCCTGGAGGAAGTAGAGGAGGACAGGCCTTTCCATAGCTGGGGTGGGATATAGGGTTGTGTTCATCTCTCCTAAGTTTCATCAAAATCCCCATACCCATGACCTTTATCAAAGAGTGCTGAACAGCCCATGGAAGTGATGGGGTGGTCCAACACAGGTGACGGATACATGACCTGGGGCTAATAATCACCTTGAGGCCACTTCTTTAAGCCCAGCTCCAGATGGGATGAGGAAGGTGCTGAAGTTGTTTTGAAATAACCTCCATATAGCGAGTTGCATATTCCATGAGGGAACAAAGGCCTTGAGAAGGTGGTTGTGCTAAAAAGTCTTGAGGATTATAGTTTTTCTTTTGGTGTAATGGTCTCTAGTAATATTGGAGAGAACAGAGATGCACAGAGAACTCTGCTGTGTCTCCCATTTGTACTGAGACCCTGGAAGAGCAGGCACACCTCTGCTATGGAGGCCAGGTGCTCTAGTGTGGTCTGGGCAAAATTATATGTGCCTACACTATGAAAAAATTGAGGTATGATTTTAGCATGGGAGCATGGGGAATGAGCAGTCCACTGGCAAAGAGGAAGGAAAAGTAATTTACCTCTCCTTTCTACTGCTGCTTCAAGTGCCATGCTGAAGACAGGCAGACAGAGGAGCGACATGTTGAGAAGAAAGGGCAATAGGTTGCTCCAGACTCTTCCCCTAGAAAGGAAGCTGAGTTGCTAATATTATCTGTATTTATTGTATTTATGTGGTGCTGAGCTCATCTTTGAGACATCTGGGCCCAAGAACAGTAATTAAAATGAACAACTGTTGACAGCAGATGTCACAAATTGAACAACTGGCATAAATCAAACTGCCTGGAGTCTCAGCCACCTCTCCCAAGGAGTGGATAAATACCATCTAGCCAAATTAAGAAAGTACTGTGGAGAGCAAATGTTTGTGGCATGGAGTCAAAAACATGCCAGTGCAAAGTTCTGTTTGGGTTCTGGAGGAGCAAACCTGCCAACCCAGGTCCCCTCCTTGAAGGATGCCTGTCTGCCCCCCATTCACTCTCATCCTGTCTATGATTCCAGCTATGGTACAAACAGAGAAGGGTTTCTGGCAACATGGAAGGGTAAAAGCAGCAGCAAGCTCTGCCTGATGGTGGAGTTTGCATTATAGGCAAATAGCACAGACTTTGCTGTATAATGAAATTTGCAGCTAACTAAAGCAAAAACCAAACGAAAATCCCAAACAAACCCCTTTGAAATCTATGACATACAAGTGCAGGATGTATTTTATAGGCAGCCAAGAAGCAGCCAAAGGCAAAAATCCATCTAATTCAATATCCCAAAGCAACAGTTTAGGCAACAGCATAAATATGGATAAGTAGATGTAGTGCCATCTTCCAAACCCTCCCTTAACCTCTGATTTGCATTTGCATCTTGGAGACATTTAAAAGGCAAGGCTAGAGCAAACAAAATCTACCTTAGAAAAAAACCACACCAATCACATAATAATTACAGATCAAGTCCTTGGGACATACAAATCCATGCAGCACCCTCATTTGTTTCTTAGAAAGCTGATAGATTTCTCTTAGAACAGGAGACAATTTAATACCAAAGTCCCTTTGTAATTAAACAGTTGCTTTTCTACTCTCTTCAAAAGGTTTTGAGGTTGGACCCAGGTGTGGGTCCTTATACACCACCTTACCTTTGCTTCATACAATTGAAAACACAGGAACTTTTCTAAAGGGGATAACTAGAATTGCCTTGGTACTGAGGCTCTTCTGTAGCCTATTGGGTCACCAAAAATCAGGGCTGAATGAAAACTGACAAAGACACAGAGACACCCTCAGCCTCCCCCAGAGGGCTGCCCTGCCCCAGGGCCCTGCATGACCCCAGGCCAGCTGCATAGAGCGGGCTGCAACATGTCTCCAGCCCCAGTGATGAAGGTGGGACAGAAATGCAGAGTGTTATTTCAGGAAGTTCCCTGGCTCAGGCAGTCCTTACTCATAGGGCGAGTTCTCGAGTTTTGCATTCATGTGGCTGCAAATAGGTGCAGGAGCTCATGCTTGATCACATAGCTCCACAAGCGGGGTTGGAGAAGCCAGGAGCTGCATGTGGGACACATGATAACAGCTAGGGGAAGAGGCATAGCAACAGATCAGACTTGTGGCCCAGGCCTGCAAGACCCATTCTCCACAACAATTCTGATGCTTTGCAAGAAGTCCCGTGGGTGTCTGCTCTGTGGTTGCTGTAGATGCACCGCCATGTGCCCAGCCCACCATCACCCTCTTCCCATCCCCTGCCCTGGCAGACCCCCACTATTGCCCCTCAAGCTGTGTATGAGGCAGCACAGATCACCCTAGTTTCTCTAATTATCCAGTAACTCCTTGAATGTTCAGGAAGGCTTGAACCTTCAGACCTTGTTCTTTAAGGTTGACTTGGTTATTTTACAGAGTTGCTAAAAGGGGTGAGGGACCTAACTTGCCAGTATTTTTTTTTTTTTATTTCCTCGCTCAGCAGCACCCATCTTCACCTCTGTAGACCTGAGGTAGTTCCCTGCGTCTTGATTCGGACAAACACAAGTTTTCTGTTTTTTCTCAAAGTGGTATTAAGGAGCAAAGACTGTGTGCACGCAACCTTTCAAATAATGTTTCCAGCTTTCTTTTTACCCTTGCCTCTTATGTGTTTGGCTCCAGTTGTGGCTTAGAGCACCATTACACCAAGCACCATGCAAACACAACAGAAAGACTGCTGGTGGCTAGAAGAGTTTGCCATCTTAATACCATAAATCAGTGACGTGATATAATGTAGAAAAAATGCTAATTCATGCTGGCATACTCCCAGCTGGAAAAAAAAGGAATGGGTAAGTTCTGCTTATTTCCTCAAAGTGTCAATTAAAGCCTCACACTCTGTACTTCCAGCATCTCTGCTATTTCCAGTGGTAATTCCTTCAGGTCTGTCTCAGTCTTCCAGACTGTCCTGCTTGAGTGACACAATCATAACAGTGCTTTTCTAGAATAAAGCCTGTGATCACTGAAGGGATGATTCAAGGTTGGCTCTCGGTCTTCAGAATTTAGCATTGTTAATGAGATTCAGGTGTAAGGAATACACTTGCTTTATTTGGAGTGTGAGATACGTGCCTTGAAAGACAGTAATTGTGGCAGAGTCTTACTTTTGGTAAGCTGAAGTTAACAACAGGCTGTCTAGATCGATATGATGTCCAAGTACTTTTCTATCACAGGGGCTGAGATGCTGGCTTTGCTTGCTTTGTTTGCTCTGGCCAATATAAAACAATCTGCATACCATAATCTGAAAGGAAAGGTCAGCCTAAAGGTCACATGTTTTAAGGGTGCTACTTCAAAGACATTTATCTCGTTTACAACACCATTAAGTCCCTGGTAATGGTCTATTGTCTTTCATCATCTCAACCTCTTCACCTGCTTGTTTATGTTTGGCCAAGCCTCCCGAAGCGGAGTTCAGTGTAGGCAGGTGCTTGGTGGCTCCTGCTTGACGGAGCACACTCCATGTTATTTGAGAAAGTGGCAGACTGTTGCAAGACTGTCAAACTGTAACCACAGCCATCCTCTTCCTCCTTCCTGCAGAATCCAGTAGTTAAATTCTGCAGTTTTCAGCTATTGTTTCTGATACAGCCCTGCTTACCTTTTTTTGCACTGTTCAGGCTGGGATCTTCACTGAGGTGGCTCCTCCAAGATGACTGGTTCCTGCTGTTTCCTGTCACACCTCTCTAACCCAGTGCTGCCAGAGGATTAGTTTGCTTGTTATACTTGGGAAGCATAATGACCCCTCTTCTCTTGATCCTGTTTTGTATGATGCAAGTTGGAATATATATAGACCATACATATAATATGTATAGACCACCATTAGTCTATAACCGCTGAGGAAAGATAGATCTTTTCTTGTTGCAGTAATTCAAATATTACCCCATTGATTTCAGTGTGCATCACTAGAGCAAAGTCTATTAGCTGAATCTGCAAACTAAACCCTTTCCTAAAGACCTTGGTTATGTGTCCCAGGGTTATTTTCAAATGCATAAATGCCCCCTTCCCAGAGACACTTCCGTGGGATTATTAGAATACCTGTGGCACAAGTCAGAGTGGTAAGTTCCCCTGGACGGAGAAATTCTAGTCCTTTCTTTTGTTTTCTTTTTTGATAAAGTGAACCATGCCTAAATACACATAGCCTGATCATCTCCAAAGGGCAAGGTTTAATCTCTTTACATACACAACATCCTCCAGGAGTTCCAGGAGTTAATATTTGTAATTACAGTGCGAGGAGACCTGTCTCTCCACATTTTCTATTGTTGCTCTATAACCAAGAAAAGAACATCTTTTCATTCTCAGCTGTTTTGCCTTCTAATTGACAGCAACTCTTCCACTGTCAAGAGAGAAGATGCGGGTTTGGTGGGTGGTGTGAAGAGGTAGGGACTATGTGGGGCATGCTGAGCATGGGGTCTTGTGCTGCTGGATGAGGAGGATTGCTGAGCCCTTGGATGGGAAGGAGGAACTAGTGCTCTAGGTCTTGGCTGAAGACTGATGGATGTAGCACAAGGAGTCACTTGAGCACTCACACAAGCGTGGCCAGGTGCCTGCTTCATGCAGACTGGGGCCTCTCCTACAATCTTGTGGCATTATCAGTTATTATTAGTTATTATGAGGTATTGTTATTGTCTTTTCTAAATGTTATATAGTTGATCACAAATTCTCTTAAGTTCTCTTTCCACCAGGAGGTGGTGGGGGACATTTAACAAACTTTTCTAGGAAGGGTTGGTAAGCACAATTTTCACTTAGGGGTTTCCCATATAAGTTTGTTCTCCACACATAACTGAACTGAACCTAAATGTTTGGGCTGAAATTCCATGTCATGTTAAATCAGCTAGGAAAATATTCAAATTAAGTGATCTGGACTTTTCTATCAATAAGAAAGAAACTCTCCTGATGAATTCTAGCACCTTTGCATTTAGCCCTTGTGTTTTAAAATTACTTTAGAGCTCAGAATATGCCTTGTCCTGTTCCCACAAAAAAGTAGCCAAAGTTGATGAAGCTGTGAGTTCCTGAAAAAATTCAGGCTGCCACATCTGAGTAGGTTTTGTCTAAAGTTTGGCAGCTTTTATCACAAATATTCTGCCTGCCCTGAGCATAACTCAGCTCAAGCAGGGAGGGACGGAGTAAGACTTTTCCCAAGGCTGTTTCTTCAGGCTCTGGTGTCCCAGGGATGGCTTGGAAAGCAGAGAGCATCCCTCTTGTGCTCCCAGTGTCTCCTACCCAATGCCACAGAGGCTGCAGGAGGGAGTGTAAAACAAGAAGTGAGGAATGTAAAGGCTGGAGAGCAGGAAAGAGCAGCTGGACAGAATTGATTCTGGTGCGTGGTTGTGAAGCAGAGGCTGGAGCAGACCCAGACTGAGGGTCAAGAAGGATGATGATGGTGAGGTGTCTCCTACACACTACAGCACCTATTTCTGTAGACCTTTCAGTTTTACTTTTGCGTGTTCTCTGATTGGCAAGAGAAACCTTTGGCTAAAGCTGGTGAAAAGCCACAATTCTCAGCCTGCAGAGAAGTCCAGTGATAGGATTTTTTTGTTTGTTTGTTTAAACTGGGATGAATACCTGAAACACTGATAATTTTTTTTTTTTTTTTGTGATGGACAATTTTTTCTTTACGGCGGTGCCCTTAATTCCAGCATTTCTTAATCTTTAAATTATTAACTTTGCAGCATTATACCCCTTTCATATATAGTTAACGTGTAACTTTATATAATATATGAAATTATATGTCTTAAGATGACGTGTGAGAAACACACCTTTGCATGTGTCTATATCTCTGTATATTGCATAGACATAGAATTTTAGTTTTCATCTATTCCAGACGTTGGGAAATATATTATTTAATAAGAACTCTGTTAATCACTGGAAATGTATAGGTCTAAACTGTTTTGGATCTAATTACCATAAATGCTAAATATTTATTTATCTAAGTTCCACACAAGAGGATTCATATTTATAAACAAGTATGTAGTTACTGGAAATTTCAGAGGGGTTTTATAATTCTGATATCTCTTTTGCTAAAACTGTAATTTGACCAACCGTATACTGCAGATGTATTTCTTCATTATTTGCATTATCAGGCCCAGAATTCAGAACTGAGTTTTTCTGTGTGGGCTCTTGTGGTCTATTTACAGGCTGAGGCTGTAATTAACAGCCTGGTCTTCATATTTTTAATGCAACTTGCTTTTTAGTAAGAGCAGTGCCAAAATGTTTGCAGTTGATAGCTGGGAACCATGCTCTTTCTCTTCTTTTCTCTGTCAGCTCTGCTGAAGAGCTGAGGATGCCCAGGTTTTCAGCTGGCAGAAGGTGGTAAAATGCCAAGAAATACAAAGGAGTCACGCTGACTTTCACCAGCCAGGAACTTGCCCCATAATTTTTATTTTAGGCAGAAGAGGGAGAATAAACATTTCCATGGGCCTGGAAAGAACTCCTTTCTACGTGCCTATTACATGCTTCAAGTGGACATTTTTAGAAATCAGTCAGTAATTGATCAAAAATGAAAAACTGCCTGGTTCTACATCTGTCTGCCTGCACACTCACCAAACTGGTTGAGTCCATAACTTATTATACAGAGTGGGAATTCTGCACTAGCTCCACAGAAAGCAGGAAAAAATTGTCAAATGGGACATCAGGTAGAAATTACAAAGCTCTTACTGGTTTTGCTTAATTTAGCTTCTTGTCCAGCTATGCCACCCTCCCCAGTCTGTGCTTCTCCCATCCAGCTAACAAAGCTGCTAATAAAGCCTGATGTGGTGGGCTTAAGGCAGGCATGTTGAAAATCAAAATAATGTGTTGGGTTTTTTTTGTGAAACCAAACCTCAAAGTGACCCATTCTCAGAGGCCCTCGTTGTACTTGCCAGGTGCCTGTCATGCAAACACCCGCTGCTGTGTTACTTGGGGAGGGTCCCAGTGCAAGCTCCATGCTGGACCAACATTTCTGCTTCCACATTTAACAACCCACAAACCCCTCAAAAAATATGATTCAGACTCTGAACTAATACTGAGCTATAGGACAAGGAAGAAGTCTGCTGTTGATATACTGCCATTGCTCATTGCAATTACCTGGGTTGGAATAGCAATAATGCAGTGTTTCAGGTGTTGTTCCTCACAATGGGATTTGAAATAGTTTATTTTCCAATAATTTTACTTTACCTCTGACACTGAGTTCTATCTTTAGTGGATTTTTTTTCACCAACAAGACTAAATATACCAGTATAATTCTACCATGCCTGCCACTTGGTTGCTAGATTCCATAAGACCTGTGGAGGTGGACTATTTGTTTAAGAGAGTACTCCATTTTTCTCTCATGTCATGTGTGCAGTGTTTTGCAGAGCTTCCTTTCTTTTCAAGAATGCTCATCTTTGTGAGCTCTTAACAGTGAGCTACATATGGGGATGTACAACACAAAGTTTGTAGTTTTTAAAAGGTTTTTCCTGCTTGGACCACAGGTAATTTTTAACATGTCTAAATGACTGTCTGGTTTGATTTCAATGAGTTATCAAGAGGGCTGTGTTATACATCAACAACCTGAAAATTAGGACCAGGTTTCATGCCAAGCCCATGTTACACGCTCAGATTTTTTTGGGGGAGAGTGGAAAGGAAGGAAGAGATGGAGAGTGTTAGCTTGACTGTCGTAATATAGATACTGTATCCCTTGTCCATTCACTGCCATGATATAGAGAGGACTCATCTCCACCGCTGCTGCATCTCTTACCTGAGTCCTGCATCCCATTTTCAGAGACCCTAACATCCCCATTTGCCTTCCAGGGAGTTTGAGGCAGGGCTGCCTATGTCCTTGTACAGTGGTGTGTGACGTTTACTTTTAAATAATTAGAGAGATGAAAATAAACTGCCAGATAGTGGTCAACTGATGGTAGAAGTGCCTGAACATGGAGGTAGGTAAAAAATGCCTGGTTTTAGATTATTTCAATTCTAATAAAAGATATTTTCGTCTCCCTGCATGATTATACTTCAGATAAGGAATCTGTGCCCAAACTAGTGTTTATATGGCATGCACAAACACGCTATCCTGCTATTCCATATAATATCAAATACAAACTTCTTCCCAGCTGTACATTGAATTCATGTTTTGAGAAGTCATTAAGTCTAACTCTGGTATTTCAGAAGCCTGCATAGCTAGAGATGTTTAAGGTGTCTTCTGGTGAGACTCAGGAAGCTGGTGCTGGGCATTCTTGAGGTCCCAAATCAAGATTTATTTCTATCCCAGGCCTCCAAGCATGGACCACACTGGAGGTCCAACAGTCCTTGGATGGAAAAGGGAAAGAGAGGAAAGACTCTGGAAAATTAATAACAGGCTTAATTTTTCATATTCTGTGTTTGCCTGGTGTGTAGGACACAACAATGCAGGAGAGCAGGAGATGTGTGTCCCCTGCAGTAGGGAAGGCAAAGATGCAAAGAGAGGATAGTCCATGACATGGGCTCGTAATCATCTACCTCTGTCTCCTGAAAATGTGGTGGGAATATTTTATAGGAGGCCAGGTAGGGATGAGCCATTTGGGTGTTTGGATGCAAGACCATTTGAATGGAGATGGCTTTTAAAGAAAATTGTGATTTATTTGAAAGTAATAAGTGAAACTAAATGAGATGCCTTGATTCTTGCCAGTTCATAAGCAACCAAAACCTATGGTTCCTGCTGGACATCTCTCTCAGGACTACTAATATGAGAATAAATTTTCATCCTTAGATTGAGAGACCTACATTCACAAAGATCTTTAGACATCCTGGGAAATCAATAGGAGTTGGATCCCCAGATGCCTCTTTGAATTTGGTATAATTAGTTCCAGGAAAACACTGCCCAGGCATTTTTCCCCTGCTGCATGTGGGACTGAAATGCAAGCAGGGATATTTTGGAACAACTGCAGAAATCACACACATTTCCATTTGGGTCAGTAAGCATTTCCTTCTTCTTCTGTTCAGGTGAGAAGAGATCAGAGATGGGACAAGAATCTACAGGGCTCAGCAATGGCGAACACTTTTCAGTTTGCTGAAATCACTGGGAACAGAGCAAATACAGACACAAGTCACAAATCAGCGAGTGACACAAGCCAAAAGTAGTTTTTAAAGGAAGGCAAACAGGCCTGGTTCTTAATGAGGCCACAGATGTTACTTGAG
Organism: Dendrocincla fuliginosa; assembly: GCA_035047845.1. NCBI lineage: Eukaryota > Metazoa > Chordata > Aves > Passeriformes > Dendrocolaptidae > Dendrocincla > Dendrocincla fuliginosa. The sequence continues at coordinate 128,576,554 of JAWWMO010000083.1, read as the reverse complement.
ATTTTGCTCCAGTAACTATCAAGACCACACTAACATTACACACAGATGTTACGCCAAATGATCTTGGGAAGTGGGGGCGTGATGTCATTGGGGGGTTTCAAATCTGGAACACATAATCAACTTATCTTTGTTCTGAGAGTTCTCATGATAGCCCCCTGGGCTCGTTCAGATGTCTATTTGCATAGGAAGTGCCCCGAGGAGAGATCCTGTTCCATGACACAGATAACTATGGTGACAGTCCAACATACCTGTTGTTTAAGTTTCTCTTTATGAATAGATATAATAGATTTTGGAGATGAATTATGGTTGGGTGGAAAGAGGATGAATGGTCTAACTCCCCAACCAGTTCTGAAAATATATTGCTTCCAGAGGAAACCTTGAGAGTCGAAGCTCTCCAGGGCAGCATGATCATCTAGATATTTTCTGAGTAAATCACCCAACAGAATTGTGCTGCATTCATAACAGTGAATGTTAGTAATGAGTAGTAGGATGGCATTTTAAAGGGCTTTTTCTCTAATTAATATTGTATATTAATATTGTATCATTTTACCTTGGAAGTTATTTCTTTGTCCATGCTCTTTTGTCACTGACTTGAATCTCTTATTTTTTCTAGCTGAAAAACCTCCCTAAGTGGCTCTTAAAATAGAAATTGGCTCAGATAGTCATCACATTTCTGCTTTTGCTAGATGAATTTGAAAGGATTAGAAAAACAACAGCCATTTCTATTATTGGATGTTTCTTCTGAAAATAAAACTCATGGTCAGTACTCTAATCCTAAAAATAAGTGGCTGTGCTGAAGCCAGCACTGCTACTGTCTCACTTGATTCCTACTGAGCACATATTTAAGCGCTTTTCTGAGTCAGCTCATTATAAAACAGGACTTGCAAGACTCAGGGAGAATGGTGATAGCTCTAGTAACTGCTCTTCCCCTTCAAAACGAAGCATGTGGGACTAGTGGTCCAATACCAGACATGTGAAAACTTCATATTTAATTTATAGAAATATTTTCCTATGGAGTTTAATGATGAACTAGGACTTTATAAACAGGAGTAGGCTTCAAGTATTTTTTTCCTTTGTGTATAAATAGCAGCATTAAAATGAAAAAAAAAGTCAATTTCATCTCTTTGCAGCTTCAAGGGCAAGAAAACTTATGAATGCCAGAAACCCAACCTAGACAGCAGACAAATGAAGGGTTTGCTATATGGTGAGGCAAGGCATATTAGCTAATCTTCATTGCTTCTTCCAGAAGTAGAGGTATTGTGTTGGGCCATCATAAATAGATATGAAGGATAAAATAGTTTGCCTTTCCTTATCAGCAGAGACTCTTAAGAGTACTGCTCAGGAGAGAACCTAGGCAGGCCAAGATCTGCAAAATTTGTCTTGGAGTATGAGGGAGCAGTGCTTTAGCTCCACAGTGAGTGAGCCTCCAGGCTGATGGCTCTTGACAGTGCTATATTAATGTGTATCTCTATGCCTTCAACTTCACAAAAACAGGGCTTGCAAACAGCTGGAGCTGTGCTGTTGTGGGGAAGAGGAGTGCACAGACAACTCCAGCCAGGCAGCATTTGGGCTGCAGAAGGCTGCCCTGCCCCAGCATCCTCAGCTACCTTCCACGAGTACAAAGGTGAGATGTTCCTCTTTGAGGTCACCCCCATGCCTTGCTCTCACCTTCAGCCCTCTTCCACGGTAGCTGCTGTTTCATGTGCTCTCTCAGGGCAGTCACTGAAGGCTCCTGAGACAAAAAAATATTGCTTGGCTTATTCTAGCTCTCCTCCAAGGGATGCTTGTCACCACCACAGGTGGAGGTATCCTATGTGGCACGTGTAGCTGCAGAGAAGCCTGTGGTGGTGAGGCAAGCAACAGGGACAGCATCTGGCAAGCCTGATGACCTGGCAAGATACAGTGCAGCCCTAGACCCTGGTAATGGGGAAGGCAGTGCCCTGGCAGACCACACCAGGGTCTCCTGCTCTGAACCCATGGATCAGATCTGCTCAAAGGAGAAACACAACCTTAATGGTCACTGGGGGGTTGTTTTTTCCCTTTGAGCAGATAGAGGGCTAGGTGCCCAGAACGACATGGTGTGAATCTGGGTCTTGGGACAAGCACTGCAAACTGTGGTGACAGCTTTTGTCCCTTTGCATTCATCTTTGCCTGCCCTCAGGGTAATCTGGCTGAAGATCAAGCCAAGTGGCTTTTTGGCACAGGGAGAGTTTGTGACACCAGTGTTGGCACATGTTCCCAGCCTTGGCAGTCAGTCCTTGCAGAATACTCTGGCGGGACTGAGACCAGCCCTCAGCTGCTTTTGTCTTCTACCTTCTACACCAGTAGAGGGGTATTGCTGTGGTTGAGGAAAGCTGAGGATGGAAATGGTGGTGCATACAGCCCAAACAAAAACTCACAGCCAAGCACTGGAATATTCCTGAAATTGGTTTTTGGGACTGGGATAAGAATCACAGGGTTACTTTCAAACTCTCTTCTCCCCATCATCCACCGGTACCAATGAGAACCTGGAAGGGCAACTCCGGTGGAATTACTCCTAGTTTGCATTGAGGTGACTTCACTGGGTGATTTCACTGCACAAGAATTACCACTGCATGGTGTGAGACCTGAGGGGTTTCTCAGGGATAGCTAAATTGTAACATAGTTCAAAAGGCATCCAAAGTTAGAAATGTTGAGAGCAAACATAATTTGGAAACTATTCCATGCTGGAATCCTCTGCAGATGATTGCAGTCAGGAAAATCGCTATCATAAGGTAGCTGTACGGACAAAGAAAAAAGAGTAACAAAAGGTCTGGGCACTGTGATTTTCCTTTTTTAACAAACTGTTTTCCTGTACTGCAAATACAAAGGGAAAGAGGAAGGGAAGTATCTGGCTATTTAAATGAAAAATGACTTTTCTCTGCAATCACCTTCTGTCAATAAAATGCTTGTTTTCTGACATGTCAATTAGGTGATTCAAAAGCCAGATGACCACTGCCTTCCATTTAGTACTGCTCAGCTGGGTTAAATGTCTTAAGTGTTTACCCTTTATGACCAGTGGCATGTATCTGTTCTTAGTCAAACTGTGCTATGTGTGACATGTTTGCCTGTAGCTTTTTCTCTTGAGTTAAAGTCAACCATTATTATCAGATTCTAAGAAAAATGGTAGGTTAGGACAGTGGTTTCACTGACAGAAATGGGTAAATCTTGTTTTACAGTAATGTGTATGAGAAATATGAAACAGATGAGAAGAATTCACATAGAATTAACCAGCCTGTAATTTAAACTGCTGTCATTAAATAGGATCATGTATCCATGCTTGGTACTTCAAAAGAAACCTCTGCTGTGTAAGACCAGCTATTAGTGAGGAACATTTTGTCTGGTATCTCAAATCAATTTTAAAAGATCTGATTACAGACACACACAGCCATGTGGAAAGGAAACTACTTACTTCAGAATCTTTAGGACTTGATTTTTTTCACACAAAACTCTTGAGAGTTTAAGGAAGAACTATGAATGAGGAAAAAATCGCATAAGCTCTGGCTCCTGGTGGAGTCCTAGGAAGAAGGATGGTGATAATATAACCTTTTACTAAGGCTTGTTCTGAACACGTGACACTATCTGCTTGTGTGAAAGAATGGAGCCGGCAGTGGCATGAGAAAGATTCACATAATAATGCTAATTTAACTAAATTAAAATGGATTAAATATTTAGAAAGCCATCTGCTGTCATCCACCAGGGAATGCAGTCCAATATTTTTGGTCGGAAATGCTAAGACTCTTCCTGTCTGACTTCCAACCAGAACTGAAAGTGAAATGCTTACTTGGCAGATATAAATAAATAAGCTGAGACAATGGAAGTCACTTTTTCAGACAAAAAATAATCAGAGGAAGGCTTTTGTGAGTAATAGCAGGTCAGCAGGACTCACTCTGCAGGCCCAGAGGGGCCAGTAGGAGCGTACCATCTTGGTGAAACATTCCTAGGGTGGGACCCTGCTGGAACACCATGCTGAGACCTGGGACTGGGCTTTACATGCACACCCACCCTTTGGTGGGCAATACAGATCCAGCTAGTAATTAGCAGTTTGATATGAACAGTGCCCCTAAAAAGCAAAATGTATTTAGTGCTTGGACCTTCAGTCTGGCTTCCCACAGGGTAGCTGTCCCCACCACTGCCAGCATGTCTCAAAGACCAGAGGAAAACCTGAGAGGAGAGTGCCAGTGTCATGGCTTGAACACATTGCTGATTTCTCAGGGGATCAGCCTGGGACTCTGCTGCTCAGAACTGGATAGCTCTGCAATTCATCCAACATCCCGGGGAAAGGTGAGTGGGACCTGCTTATAGGATTACAGGGTAAGAGGGTGGAACTTACTTCAGGAGGTCTTGAGACATTTTTGCTCAAAGCAGGATCATTGCTGAGGTCAGGCCAGGTTGCTCAGGGCTTTCTCCAGTCTGAGGCAGTTGAAAGTTTTGAGGAATGGAAGATGCACTGTTCTCACTCTGATCTTCTTTTCTTGACCCAAGTCTAGTAAGGCCATGCTGAATGGCATACAGATGCTTGTGGCAGTCCAGATGGGACCTTTTGCACAATGGGATGCAATAGGACTCCGTAGGAGACCTGCACTCTGCTATGTGTTCCCAGTGATCTGGCCCTTTCATTACTCCAGGTGATCACCCACTGGGTCAAGACATGATTCACCTTTGCGCTGTGTTCCATGTCCCTTTCTGCTGAAGCCAAGGCAGCATGTGTGCCTGGGTCTCATTTTGGCATTTCCAGCCACAGCAGTTCAGAAACTCTTTGGCGTTTCTCAGTTTCAAAGAAACAGTCTTGGCCCACTGCTGGCTCTGGGTGGCTGGAGCACAAAGGTTTTCAGACAGCTCTTCCTTCTGACATTGCTGTAGTCTAATTGCAACATTTCACAGAATCACAAAATAGCTGAGGTTGAAAGGAACCTCTGCAGGTTATCCTGTCCAACTCTGTGCTCAAAGCAGGGTCAGCCACAGCAGGTTGCTCAGGGCTGTGTCCAGCTTTGTTTTGAATATCTCCAAGTACAGACTCCATAAACTCTGGGTAACCTGTGCTAGTGTTCAAACACCCTCATGGCAAGTAAATGCCTGTCTTATGTTTAAATGGAATTTCCTGTATTTCAGTTTGTGCCCATTACATATTACCATTATAGCATATTACACACTAAAACTCAATGTACAGTGATACTCTTGTGCACACTGTTGTCAGAATAATACTCTTTGTCTGATCCACTTGTATTTTCTACCAATAACACAACATTTACTATTACATTTTCAGAGGAAGGAAATACATCTTTTCATGTAACAACTTGCCCAGTAGTTTAAACAGAGCAAGTGGAAAAAAATAGCTTGGAGTTTTTACATGAAGTTATAATCCACAATACAGATTTCTATACAACTTTAGCAATTTTAGCAGCAGTACAAACTATGATTCTTAATCTAGTTGGTGAAACTGTCTCATTATTTTATGCTGTCATGAGGATTAATGCAGTTGGATATGACTACTGAAGCTTGCTTTTGACTTTCTTCTAAAATGAGGAGACCTAGACCACAAATGGTAATCAACAGCTTTTTTCTATATTCCACATTGTCATACTCTGTGCTGTACTCTTAGGCTTAGTGCCTCCATATACATATATCAAGAAGCACTAATAGAGAAGATACTCATGGACTCCCCCACGATCAAAGCATTCCTTTTCAGAAACCAGTATCTCTTCAGCAGAGAAAGTCTACCCATGATAAAGGACTTGTTCCAAATGATGCAATGCTCTGCCAGATGAACAAGCCTAAGCAATACGGAAAAGCTCTATTGTGTCCTGTTAGTTTTATGAGATTACCCCTGAGCTTTTTCTTCTCCAGGGTAAACAGTCCCAGCTGTGTCAGTCAAATGACAAATGGGCCAGTTCCTTAAACATCTTAGTGAATTTGCTTCCATACATTCATATCTCTCTTGTACTGGGGAGCCCAGATGTAGGCACAAAATCTGGATGTGTCTCACCAGTGCTAAGCAGAGGGGATAAATCAATTTCTTCAACCTGCTTGCAACATTCTTCCTAATGCCACAGGAGGCTATTGGCTTTTTTTTTTTAATTATTTTATTTATTTATTTTTTATTTTTTCACAAGGATGCATTGCTGGCTTGTGGTCAACTTGGTGTCCACCCAGACTCTCAGGGCCTTCTCTTTGCAAAGTTGCTTTCCAGTGGGTCACCCTCCAATGTGTTCTGGTGCATGGGGGTTATTCTTCTCTAGGTGCAGGTCTTTACACCTTCTTGAACTCTGTGAGACACCCATTAGCTCAATTCTCCTGCCTCTCCATACCCCATGAATGTCAGCACAACCCTCTAGTTTAAAACCCATTCCTCCCAGCTTTGTATCTTCTGAAACGTTTCTGTGGGTGCACTCTGCCAGTCATTAATGAAAATATTTAACAGCATAGGACCCACATCCATCCTGGGATACACCACTAGTGACTGGCCTCCGGTTGGACTTACTGCTGCTAACCACAGCCCTTTGAGCTCAACAGTTCAGCCAATTTTCAATCACCACCATCTGTCCAGCTCATACTTAATCCATTTGTCTATAGGGATGTTACAAGAGACAGTGTTGACAACAACTGTTGCTCTCCTCTCATCCACAAAGCCAGTCATTTCATAATAAAAAGCTATTGGTTCAGTCAGGCAGGAAGCCCTTCTTGCTGCCCATTACATCCCTCACCAGATCCAACTGTCAATGGACTTCGGCTTTCCTAACCCAGTAAAAGAAACATTTACCACCACAGTGGAAGGAATTTCCTTCATCCTTTCACTGAGACTAGTCAGATTTTTGGGTTTAAAAATGGTAGCAAGTTTATGCCTGAAGTACTGTGTATTGTGTGAAAAATTCTTCAACCCCTCTAATGACAGCACTATCATTAACTGTATTTTCCCATTATAATTTATTTTACCAACAAGTCTCTCAGAAATCTGAGTTTCCATACCTCACACCTGAACTCAGTACCCTTTTGAATGTCGCAAGTGTGGTCTCTTGCTGCTGAGCTCTTTGAAGCGTTTGTGTAAGCTGGGAAAAAGTTATTCATCTGAGCCCGTACAATTTCAGACTGGCCATTAAAGTCTAAGACCATTTGAGGAGGTGACTGAAAAATTTTGAAACCCAAGGGAATGAGTCAGGGTTTTGCTACTGACCTGATTCTGTGAGACAGATCACTTCACTGCCTTGCTTTCACAGCCTTTCCAAATAAAGTATGAATCAAACCCAAATCCTTCAGTATTGCAGAGGATTTTAGCCCTGGTTTCAACAAAAGAAGAACAAGGTCTCAAATGTAACTACCTTATCCATATTAATATTTGGAAGTAAAATATGCCTATGTCTCATTTGAAACATGCCTGAAAAGCTCCTAGGAATTCCCTCATGAAAATTCTTGTGTATTTCTTCTAGTATGGGATGGCTCAGAAATGAAACAAACATGGCTCTTCTTATAATTAGGATTATAAATTTAGGATAAATTTATATGGATATACATATACATATACATATGGATAAAATACTTTTGTCCCAAAACTAATCAGTGTCAGACCGTGGGCACCTCAGGTCCTGAGTCTGCACAAGAGCCATTGAGACCAACGGACAGACAGATGGTTCAGGGTAGAGTTTGGTTCATGTTAAGCCATGTCTCAAAGGGAAACTTTTGAGTCAGGTTGTCTGCACAAAGTACAGATAAATTAAGAGTAGAAAGGGACCTTTGATATCAGTTATTCAGTATTTCTTTCTCAGCTCCTTGGAGAGCTAAGGGAACACTGAGCTCCAGAAACATCCACACGCTGGAAGTGACAATGAAGTTTTTGGGATCCCACTGCTCTAGGATGGGAATGAATCTGGGACTGAATCTGTAGCTAAAACTATGGAAACAAATAGTATGGTTTGGAGATCTGGTTTTGCTTCTGAGGCCAGCCTTGTGGAATGACTCACATTCATACAGAAAAATGCTTTCTCACTAAAACCTGGTAGCATAGGCCAAAATGTCACTAGGGAGAATGCAGAGAACTAAAGAGTATGGGTCAAAGTCAAGCTTCTGGCTTCTTTTATTCATATAGTTTTAATTTGGGAATGGTTGTGGTTTAATCCTGGTAGGCAGCTAAGCACCTTGCAGGTGCTTGCTCACCACCATAAGAGGGAGAAGGATAAAACTGAAAAAAGTAATCAAGGTATATACAGCTTACTAAGTTAAAAAAAAGAAAAGTGATGACAATGAAAGCAATTTCTCACCATGAACAGACCAGTGCCCAGCCAGTCCCTGAGCAACAGCAGCCCCCACCAGTTTCCACCATCCCAGTCTTATTACTAAGCACTACATCATAGTTTCTGGGATGTCCCTTTGGTCAGCTGGGGTCAGCTGTCCCAGCTGTGTCCTCTCACAACTTCTTGTGGACCCCCAGCTTACTCTCTGACAGGGCAGTGTGAGACACAAGAAACAGTCCTGGTGTCATGCAAGTACTATTCAGCAATAAATAATGGATAATGCATACCTGTATTATCAGCACTGTTTTAATCACTGATCCAAAACATAGTCCCACACCAGCTATTATGAGCAAAATTAACTCTATTCCAACCAAGCCCAGTCTGGGGATGCTGGCCTGTCTGCCACTAGCATTGCTCCTATGAAAGAACCAAGGCACTCAGGACCAGTCAAGAGAGAAGAGTACCTATGCTTATAGTCTTTAAATTTCATTTCTTAAATTTAACTTTTAACTGAAACAGATTTAGACTTTGCCAGTGAAAGGTTTTCCTTTGTCTCCAATGTGTAAAAGTTTTTCCTGGCAATAAATTGTCAGTAGGACTTTTCAGCTTCTGCCTTTGAAGAGAGCCCTGAACCTGTGGACAATGGTGTTCAGGATATTCTTCCTGCCCACGTCCTGGAGAAATGCCTGAGTGAAATAACTGAGTGCAGGGGATCTTTGTGCCTTCCCCACCATTTTCAGAGCTTTCTCACAGTCTGTACAGAACCACAGCACAGCTCCAGTTCTGCCATTTTTACAGAGGCTTTTTGCCAGCAGAGACACATACCTGTGCCCTGCACACCCAATTGCCTTTGGTCAGTCGCAGTCTCTCAGTCCACCCCTGAATCGCTGCACAGGGCTCAAAGGAGGTGCATAATCTTGCATTCCCAAAGGAATTTAAGCAATTTATTCCCAGTTAAGCCAATACTTTAAAGAACTGAAAGATGAGAAGTAATTTATGAGGTTTCCTCTGGCTTTGCCTCACTTGCTAAATCTCCTCCATGCTATCCATGAAGGCTCAGACCCTCAGGACCAAATGGATGCCATTTTCCCCACTGTTTTCTTTCAAAGTCAAGCCATGGAAAACAGTGCCTCAGCACAGGATAAACAGCAAAGCTGTCCCACTTCAAGAATTTATTTTTAAAACCCACTGTTGCCAATTAGTACCCAAAATGAGTATTAAGTAAGTATGAAGGGGAAAAATACAACAGCACTGCTGAAAGGATAGGTTTTCATGTTCATAGAAAGTTTAAGGCTAACAGCTAGGAAAATCAAATTAGTGTAGGCATCTGGAGGGAGGGGAAATTATGCTTCTATTGTGCAATGTTAATGCCTTAAAATGTTTAAAACAACAGGGCTGAGGACATGAGATTTCATTTAATTAACATGCTAGGAAACCTTATTATCAAGTTGAATGTGAATTCTGCTTGATATTTTACTCGCTCCATTGCCTGAGGCTGGCTACAGGAGGCCTTATCCCTATTTTCCTGTAAAAACTACTTCCACATTCCACATCCCAATTACTCTGAAGGGCATACCCAAGTTCCCAATAAAATCATGCTTGGAGTCTTTGCTGACTTCTAAATACTATTCTACATGTGTTTCTGATCACAAAATCAGATTTCCAAATGTCAAAATTATACTTCGAGTGGAGACTGAATAATAGTTTAAGCCTTTTTATTTGTGTAGAAGGCCGAAAATGAAAATGTGAAGCACCTGAAAACTCTCTAAATTGCTTGCTTTATTTCCTCTTGAAGCAGCGTCCTGAGACCTATTGTATTGCAGTTCATCTACACTTCTTTATGTTGTGAACACCGAGGGGGCAAGGACTGCTTAGACTTGCCTAGCACAACACCTCCATCACACTGGCAGGGAGAACCCACTACTGCCTTCTTTCAAAGAAGTCATTAAACCAAGAATAATTCATAATGGCAGGTTTTGGTTTCACTGGTCAGGCATGTGTGAGGTGGAGCTAGGTAACCCATTCCTTTCTGGTTAGCACCTATGGCCCTTGTTTCAGCTGTGGAGGGCAGACTGTATGGGTTTTGGCAAGGAGGAAAAACGAGAACGTAAGCTGGAAGCTTTTAGTCAAGTCTTCTGTTATGGGAAAGGCAGAGAGCAGGTAGGACAGAAGGGGGCATGGTGTCCCATTTCATCGCTTTGCTGATGGTGGCTCATGTTGACTCCAACTTGTGTGGCTGTGCCAGGTCTGCAGTCATAGTTCCCTACCTTCATGCCTTCATGTGGGGACATGGTGCTTTGGTATCCTCTGCATTTGCATGTGCTCAGCCACGGGAAAGGCTGGAGAAGCTGCAGCACGAGCTATATGGGCTGACACAGACATTGGCCATGGATGCTGGTGGGGGAGGGAAGGATCCACAGGCCCTTCCCTCTGCACAGCCATCTATTGCTCCCTGCAAGAGCTGTATCTCCAAACCCAATATTATCTATTAAATGGACACTGGCAAGATTTTCAGAAGCACCATTTAGTTTAGGTACACAAGGGGCTCACTCACCAATTCAATGTGTTTCCTTCTGTGTTTTCTGCTTAAATACTGTCCTCTCCCCCATCTCATCAACTGGAATAATAGCAAGCGATTTACTGCATGATATTCCCCTCTCAAGCTCCATTGTTTTTCTTCTGTCAGATGCTCATTGTAAATTCTTGTAATGTGAAACAGCTCATTGGAGCAGGGCTCCACATTTTCTCCTGTTTCTGGTAACTTGTGAGAAGTTGTCACTTCGTATCCAGGAGAACTCCAGGGAAAGATGACAGACTCCACAGGCCGCACATTGCAGAGCTGGAGGAAATTGATACTAAACACAACGTCATTTAGATTTAAAATAATAGCTCTTAAGTGTTCACTGTTGTTTGTAATAAATATAATATATATAAACTTTAGCTTGTGGCTGAAATCTAAACTATCTGTTTTAAATGAATGATAACATAAAACATGCCATAATTCCCGGTCCATTACTATTGATGAGGCACAACTTAACATTCCACAACCTGGTTTGACTGAACCTTGCATAGTCATGAAAAGGTGAAATCACCCGAATGCCAAATGTACAACTTCTATAGCCCTTGGTCCCCTACAGTTTAGTAAAAGGAGTTTCTGCTAGTCATCACTTGCTTTAATGTTATCCTTGGGACTGATAATCTCTGGATCTGAAAATATTCTATTTTTTGTCATAGCACAAGGTGAATACCTTGACTAGGCTTTGTGAGGATCTTATCTGTGGATCAGAATGACTAAGCGCCTCAATACACTTCTGTCCTTCACTTCCCTTCCCAATGGAGAAACTGAGCCCTCTTCATCCAGCCCTGTACTACAAGGCTGCAGTCTAGCAGGAATCTGTTTGCTTGGGGCCCACTGCCATTACCGGTGAAAGTCAGTGGGTTTGCCTAAATCTGAAGCTCATCACAAGGTGGTCTGTTCAAATGGCTCTAAGAAAAAACATCAAAAGAAGATGAATGCCATATCTAGAAGCAACTGACAGGCAGGGTCATCACATACAAGCTTTCACCAAGCAAAAACTATTTAAGTGGTGAATGCTTGAATTGTGAAGAGATTTGTATCACGTAATAACATGAGAATTCACTTACGGCATGACCATGCTCTAGAAAGTGATCTACAATGCAATTTAATGTGGAAAAAATTGAAGAAAAATAGAAGAAAAGGGGAGGAAAGGAGGGGGAGAAAAGTGACTAAAAGACATCAGCTTTTGGTCATTAGAGACAAGGAAAGTCTGTATCCACCCTCGTGTACATTCAAAAGCTTTCAATGTATTTGATTTTTGCTTCTGTGACAGCCAGTCTGATGTCAGGATGGGGATTTTTGATCTCCTTGTAATAAGCTTGTGGACTTTCCATTTATTTCCCATTAGTACCTGACCTGGTTTTCCATTTTTCATCACGCTGTCTGCAGGAGCACCATAGTGATTTAGACTATTTTCAAATAGTGTAGAGGGAATCTAGAGTTTAGTGTATAGGAGGACATGAAAGCAAAGGTCATATGGGGGAAACAACAAAGCATCTTTTCTTCTTAAAACTGACTCAATTTGATTAAATTTGGCAGTAATTTTTCTGGTCAATGACACAGACAAACAAATCAACCTCTAAAAGACATATGACACAAAAATTGTAAGAGTATATGTGTATATCTATAAGAACTTATAGAAAATCACACACGTGCAAGTGTAACTATAGACATCTGCTTCCAGGATTAAAGAAATCAGCATTCTTTTCATTACATAATGGGTAGTTATAGCAAGAAGCTTGTTTCTTAAGATGCTGCAGTGGCCAATGTACCAATGGGTTAAAAAACTGCTAGAAGGGTAAGAGGCAGAAAAGTCAGTGAAGGCTTTTTGACCATAAAGGTACAATTTACAGTGTAGGTGCTCTCTGAGCCACAGTCGGAGAGCAACTGAAAGATTTTAGCAGGGAAATTATGATTGCATACTTTCTTGCTGTTATAGCCTTGCCCCTGCAGCTGCCCACTCTGGGATGGAGACCAGTTATGTTTCTCTGCTGGGGAAGCAGGGATGTGCTCATGGCTTGATTTCACTCGGCTTACCTGACAGCAGGATGCAATGAAGATTCAGATGCTGCAAGTCAGGAAGCTATGTGAGGC
>JAWWMO010000083.1:128545750-128563539 GCA_035047845.1 Dendrocincla fuliginosa | reverse complement strand
CTTGATTTCACTCGGCTTACCTGACAGCAGGATGCAATGAAGATTCAGATGCTGCAAGTCAGGAAGCTATGTGAGGCAGTGTAAAGAAATGTGACACAGCTGTGCTGTCTTTTAAAATTCCCATCTGATGCCAAGGCTGCAATTACAGGACTTAGCTGCCTCAGTGGCTCTCCGGGACACAATAGGTTACACGTGGCATTTTGCTCCCAGCAGAGAGCTTATGCCACCAATATTAACTCATCCCTGTGAATGGAACAGCTGACTGAGGGAAGGACTTTACAGATTGAAAATGCTGTTAGTGATCAGCTGAATTCTGCAGTCTTGACTGCCTTGCTTCCAAAAAACTCAGATTATCTGTGCTGGAACCTTCACTCCATCAAGGACTTCAAGACACAATTCAGCTGAAACAGCCACTGCAGGTTATTTTCACTGTGTTCAAAACGTGGGGGGAAAGCAAGGACGTGCCAACTCAAACAATACAAAAGCATATATATAAAAGTGTATTTTCAAATGATTCAAATGCAAACAAGAGAGAATAAATGGGAGAACTAAAAAAAAAAAAAAAAAGGGCTCTTCCCTACAAGAGCTTAACGTTCTCAGAGATACTGGGGCTCTGTGGGTTTGAACGAGAAATCAACATAAAATGAATATGAAATAGCAACTTACACCACAACTGGCTCAGATTAGGCAGAGATTCCCTGAAATCCTATATATCTAAAATATTTTGGATATCTAGCAAGATACCCATTCCCCAGAACCACTATTTAGCAGGTTTATGAGATACTGGGAATGTCTAAGGGAAAATATCAGCCCTTTGTGGGAAAAGACCAGCAGCTTTTAATTTCACTCACCGTCTGCAGCACATTCCATTCTGTCTTGTGAAACTGAAAACAAATTTGGCAGCAGGCAGTCATCTGATTTTCATGTAATTCAATAATTTATCATGAAAAATATTCATTTATAAACAATTACTTGTTTTAGAATGATAGCAGCTGTCATTTTGGAGTCTGTACTTCCCCCCACTGGGATATTTTTCTGAGTTTATCCATCATTAAATCATGCAGTGTTCAATGTGTTTGGAATCTGGGCTGAATGCATTTTACAACGTGTTTATGTTTTGTTATGTGCATAATTTCGTTTTTGCTTTACAGACATGAAATCCAATATTGCCAGATGTAGAAATCTCTCTTTTCTGAGCAGCTCCTCCTGATATGACTCTTTGGCTTTTGGGAGGAATTCCCCCATACAAAAACAATATACAAAATATCACCATTTCTATTTTGCAGTCATGAATCTGTAACTACCCAAGTCACACACACAATAAACAGCTCCAGATCCAGTCCCTCCAGGATTGACCAAAAGACTCATATAAGCATTGCCTTTTGGGTTTAGCTACAACATGTAATTATTTTCTTTCATTAGTGTCATTCTATCACAGGGTGAAAGGCAAATAATGCCAACGTAGAAGGGAAGACTTACATGATCTGTCAACCTCAGGTAGGACACGGATGTTACCAGCATATCTAGAAGTGTTTGTGTGCCTAGGAACCACAGAGTGAGATGTTCTTGGGAGAAGGACCTCAACAACACTGTCTTTATGCTGATGTCTTTTCAGAAAGAACAACTCTCCAACCTCACAGATATGCTGGCAGGGGGTAATAAAAATCAATGAGTTTCTTAATAATAAGTACATTGATTGGCAAAGGATTAAACAGAAATTAGGGTTCAGCTATTGTGGGGCTTTATAAAATCTAAAGCTACATAGGAAGAGCCCTCTTGAAGAGGTACCCTATCTCCCTGGTTATTTCACTTTAGAAAGGACTGTGAGGTATGAGCTGAGTCAGCTCTGGCAAATTTGACACCCTGGCATGCACAGAAGTTATCTCAAAAAAATGCATTGTTTCTTTGAGATACAAACTAATATCCAATAATTCATTCATTAGGAACTGGGACAAAACAGACTCTGTAGAAAACATTTAAAATATGAGTGGTTTGATTAACAATCTTCTCAGTTGTTCGTGTTTGTTTCTTGTGGCTTCACCTGTGCTCAGCTCTCTGAATTCTTTGGATTCACTGTCAAAATGAAGATTAGAAGGAAATGATTAGAAAAAAAGTAAAGATTATATAAGATCTCCTTGGAAAAAATTGTTGCAAACTTCCTGTACAAGCTGCTGTTATGGAAACTTATTGATTTTACTATTAAAACACAGATACTTCTATAGAAGTGCATATGAAGTAATTAAGCAAAGAGAAGAGCTGAGTTTTTAACACGTTGGAAAGATGGACAACAAAATGAGTTCATGCTATTGAGGCCCATCCCATTTCTGTTCAGCAGAACACTTAAACACATGCTTACTTTAAGCAAGTGCTTAAGTCACACTCTATGAATTGGCCCAGAGCCAGACATGCATTCAAGCATTCCTCTCAACAGGGCAAACAAGCATATATTTAACTACTTTTCCAAACTGGGCTGATACAATTTGTCAGATTCACCAATGTTCTGGAAAAAAAGGGAAACGTGAAAGGGTAAACTTGGCAGCTGACAAGTGTTGCATGTAGGTTGGCTGATATTTGGGGAGAACGTGCAGTGCTCAGTCATTGGTGGATTCAGTGGGAGATGGAACTCAAGGCAGGTAGAGCAACACACTCTAGAGGCAAATGCCCGAAACTTTTCAGGCCCACAGCAAGCTCCTAAATCAACCACTCAAGGAAAACCAAACAAACCCCTTAATAAAATCCTAGCACCATTGTGGACAGCTAAATGAACACCTCTGTTTAGCAGGCAGCAGAGGTGGGGAAGTCCAAACAAAACATTAGGACGTAGAAGGAAGGCAATGGAAAATAATGATGAAGTATTAAAACATAACTGAACCAAGAGTGCAGGATTTCACAGTCACTTCTGGCCACCCCTTCTTCTGCCAGATAGCTGATGTAGTCAAAAGGAATAATGGAAACAGAAGGAAAAGAGAGATTTCAAAGGTTTGTGGCTATCTGGTTATTAAATAAAACAACAACAACAAAACCAAACAATAAAAACATCAAAAAGGAGAGAGACTAAAATAAAACCTGCTAAAGACATCAGTGACAATGGCAAAACAAAAAGGTCATGTGCCTCTATTTACGTTTTTTGTCTCTGAGTAAAACAGAAAGGGTTCTCCATGAAACTTGCCAAAAGCTAAACCAATAATTGTGTAAACTACATTATATTGAAATCCAAGCCAGCTAAATCTTTGCTTTTTAATCATGTTTCTTTAACCTTTAGTTCTCAGTGCCCCAACATTTGTGGAATTTGAAAAAAATAGTAGAGATTACACTCCGATATGAATACTTGGCCTAACCCCAACTGCTTAATACAGGATTTACTCCTGTGCTAGAAACATGGGGCTTCACATTTCTGTGCATGATCTGATTGTTGACAAGGGGAAAAGATTCTTTTCTGAGGAAGAGAGTTGTTGGGATTTTTTCCCATACTCCCTGATTGCAGTCCTATGCATCTGTCTATGAGAATCTACTAACCAGAGGCCTCATAACAACTTACCTAACTAACCATTGGATTCTTCAAATCCAGCAATTGCCATGAACCTTCTTTCCTCCATGGAGAGGAATTCCCAGAGAAAATACTACGTCGAAAAAATAACTGTATTGGGCAGCATCCTCTGAAAGTAGGCATTTGGTGGCCTGTTTTTTCACCTGTTCCCTCCATGCATCAGAAAGCAGCCATGAGCCATGGAAAAATATCTAAACCCCTAAATCATTGGAGCAAGGAGAATGACCTTTCTCCAAATTGCCCCTCTTGACATGACTGACAGCCCAGGTGAAGTGGAGGTGTTCAAGGTCAAATTGGATGTGGCTCTGAGCATCCTAATCTGGTTGAAGGTGTCACTGCTCACTTCAGGAGGGTTGGACTAGATGATCTTAAAAGTCTCTTCCAAGCCAAACTATGCTATGACTGTATGATTCTCTTCTTCTCTTCACCTCTCTTATGCTATATCAGAAAAGATATCTCTGTCCTCAGACCTGTACCAAGCACAGATGAAATTAGAACTCTGCAAAACAGCTGGTATTTGGGTCCAGGTTCTCTGCTGTCAGGGCAGAAGTGACCATGGTGAAGAAGGGCTCCCAGTAATACCTGAGCTGCTCAGAGTACCTTCTACCTCTAATGCGTTTTCCAACTCTGTGCCACTGATCTGCAGGTCAGATCTGAGGGATATGCTTGTGTTGCTGCTGCATGGATGGATAAACAGCAAAGTTAAGTGACATGCCTGAGGCCTTGGTGGAGGGGCACTTTCAGAGCCAGGAGTATTGCAGGGGAACCCCCATTCCAACAGTCAGAAAAAAACACCAGCACTACAAGGATGGACATTTTTTTCTTAGGATTTGGAGGATATTCATAACTATCTTTTGACATTCAGTGTGCCTGCAAGTGTCCGCTTAGAAATTTACGAAAGAAAATAAAAGAAAAACAAGCTTCTGGAGGAATGTGGTACATTTGAAATATGATAGGTGGCGGCTGGTGTTGCTGAGAATTACTGGTTTTAACAAAAGATTTCTGGCAAACCTCCCTCTTCCCCATCTCTTGCAACAACACAACCACAGAGCAGAGCTACAGAGCCCAATTAATGCTGAGCTGGTTTCCTCTCACATGTGACCATCCTGTGTTTTTCAGAAGATGTTTTAAACAACTTGGTCAACCTAATTTAAATGTATGTGGAAAAAACTTATCAGAAGTAAAAATTTTGGGGTAATGCAGAGTTTTAAATCAATCTGTGCTGGCTTTACACAAAATACAGCCTGTCTTTACATTGCTGGGTCCAATAAGATTAGTGAAGCTTTTCAGCCAGCAACTTGCAAAGTCTACACAGCAAGATGCTGCTGCTTGTATTTGTAAGGGCTGAAGATGTACTTCACAACCTCTTCAGTATACTGGGGAAAAGCAAGCCAATCCCTTACTCTGCAGGAGCAGTACAGCCTACTTCCCATTCCTGCTCCTACATCCGCCCCAGTATGGCTGTGGTTTTGGTCAACATTTGCTTTCTCCTCATGGTGTTGGGAAGAAGGGAACACAAGGAGCTGCTTATTCATGTCTTTCTGGCCCATGTCCTTTTGACAGAACAAACACTGAGGAAGTTTTCTGAGGTTTCTTCCTGTCATGTGTTTCCTCACTGGAGTTTATGTTGTCTGGTCCTGTAGAAACCGCACTGTGGAGACAAAAATGGAGAATGACCCCACATATGCATATGAGACAAACCACATCTTTCAGGCCAGAAGAAACTCAAAATATCTCTTAACTCAGCAAGACATCTCCTTACTCTGTGCTAGCCTGGATAGCTAAGTCTGGCTTATACTTTTGCATTTAGAATTTCTGTTTTTATGTGACTGGCAAAGTTCAAAACATAATACAGATCTCTGATACATACCTGTGCTTGCTTTTCTTCCTTCTAACCCCTGAATGGCAGATTTGAGACTCCCCCATCTCTTCCTGTGCATTCCTATCTCCCCTGTCTCTGTCACCTCTGCTGCACCATGGCACAGCACAAAGTATCATGATCCCTCCTCCAATCCAGTTCTCACCCAGGCTTCCTGCTTCTCCTTTGACGGCTCCTGGGAGATGGGAGCTTGCGCTCATGTGGGGTGAATGGACACACTGATTTCACCAGGGCTCATTCTCCTCCGTGTGAATCTCTCACAAACACTGCGTTCACTGCAATGCAAAGATACCAAATATTTCAAAGTGAAAATAAATTAGCCCACAACTGCTAGGCAAAACAGCCTTGATAAATGGAAGTTTTAGTCAGCAATGTTTAAAGTGAAATCAGTAAAGTGTGCATAATGATGGATGAGTCCAGAGATTTTTATTAAATACAATAGCCAAAAGAAATGTAGGGAGCTGTAATAAATGAAGTGAATGCTAGTTTAACCAAAACAACTCTTGTTTAGAGAAAAATGTTGGGATTTATTATCCTATTAGTTGCTTTTTTTCTCTCCTCCCTTTTTTTTTTTTTTTTTTTTTTTTTTTTTTTTTTTTTTTTTTTTTTGTAGGGAGCAGCTCTCAGGGTGTCCTGGGCAGAAAGTCAAATTCTCCATTTACTCAAAATGTTTAAAAAACATCTTCTTGAAAGTTGAAACTACTGAGTTTTTGATGGGACAACATAAATATATTTGAACTAGGCATCTTGAAAAGTGTAGTACATCTCCACTGGACATAATATTATTAATGTTTTTGAAACAATTCAGCATTTATTTTGAAATAGCAAAGAGGCTTGATTCATTTCCAGAAGGGGCTGTAATCCAAAGTGTCTCCTATTATAATATTTTAACTGACTGGATGTACAGAAAGACAAAGAGCATCTTTGAAGGCTCAGCTGGCTGAATATTAGTTTGGAAAAGTCTGCTGGGAACCAGTTTGCATTGTGTTGTTGCTCAAACTTAATGCCTCTACTTCATTCGTAGATTAAAGAGGTTGGATTTTACTAGCCCCGCAGCCAAATACCTGTCCAGCATGGAGGATGGGTTGCAATGTGTGTTGTGGGAGTACAGGCTCTGATCTGCTGTTTTACCCCTTTGCAAAGATTATGGAGCCCAGAAATGTCCCAGAGACCCTGCTGAAGGCTGTGGCTGATGGTCCCAGCCCTACTGGACCTGCTCTCACACTGATAAGAGTCAGACACACTGGAGATGGGGAACAGAAATGCCTGAAGTGTGAAGGTCTTCTGCTACCTCCAGCTCTTCAGATGATGTTTTGGAAACAGGATGGTCTGAGGCAATCTAATCTAGGTTAGGTCATGATTTCTGCTTTTCTCATCTTCCTGTGCTGTCTTCCTTTCCAGTCTGATATGAAAAATTCATATTGCAATGCTCTGCTTTGATGAGTTTTCCCAGTATGACCCAAAACATCAGAGTTAATTGCCACACAATGCTAGATTATGCTGCTCACTTTGAACAGCTGAGTGTCAGATGGTTAAAAATGGGTTTTAGTCATGTGTCAAACTATTGCCAGTCTGCTTTCACCATAGTGAGTGCTGTGATGTATTACTTACTCATGCTATAGAAAAAGAAAGAAAAACAGTTCAAAAATTCACATAAAAATGACTAAATAAGGCTTGCAATGGAAGAACTGTTCCATGTCCTTTTAGCTTTAAAGTATGCCTGGGAAAACTCCTGGCTTGAGACTAATTTAGATGACTTTTGAATGGACAATTCTGAGAGAAAAGTTAGCTAGCAAGAGCGAACTTAGTTTTTTGATTCAGTCTTATTTCCTTGAAGTCATAAGAAGTCTCCAAAAATCATCCAAAAGTAGAAAGAAGCAGCAAGGTAAAAATTCAGGTTTTTTCCCTCTGGTGCTGCTTTTTCTTGCCACCTTATGGCAGATGAAATGCTCAGCATAAGTGGTCTTATTGGTAAACCTGAGCTTGTGGAAAAGCTCATATAGTAAGAGTTGCTTGGGGATTGCTGGGGTAGGTGGGTGGCAGTGGGTGAGGATCAGAACAGTGAAAACTCCTTGGTGTCCTGGTGGATGGAGAACTGACAGGCCTCTGGGTCACGCCTCTCCTACGCATTTGTGCTCCCAGAGGCAAACTATGTGAGCTTTCAGCCACGAGTGCTATCTAATCAAACACCTTGTTTTTGCTTTAAATGTAAAGCTTCCCCTTAGGAATAACGCTTTTCCTTGAAAACTGGTGTGTGATCATACACTTCTGTTCTCCAAGATAAATTAGGTTATATCTAAACTGGAGGACCAGGTAGAACTTGGCTTTGTCCCACCCCTGTATCAGTCTGAGGCATGGATTCTCCCCAGACTCAGGAAGCAGAAATGAAATCAGGTGCAGGGGCAGAATGGAGCAGTGATACAACTGCCCTGGCCACACATCTGAACTCTGCTGGCTCAGAAGGTAAAGGTACATTTGTCCCTCAGCCTCTCAGTTCAGGCAGACTTAGGAAACAGTTCTTTGCATTTCTTGTAAAATCACAGAGACACAGAACTGCAGAATATGCTAGGTTGGAAAGGACCTACAAGAATCATTGAATTCGACTCTTGGCCCTGCACAGGACCGTCCCCAAGAGTCACACCATGTGCCTGAGAGAATTGTCCAAACACTTCTTGAACTCTGTCAGGCTTGGTGCTGTGACCACTGCCCTGGGGAGCCTGTTCCAGCACCCACCCACCCTCCGGGTAAAGAACCTTTTTGTAACATCCAGCCTAAACCTCCCCTGACACAATCTCAGGACATTCCCACAGGTCCTGTCACTGGTCACTGCAGTCTCGATGGCCTGTGCAGCATATCCCAGTGCTTTGCTGGGAGGCAACATGATGGAATGATGCCTGTGCCAGGAGGACTGTTCGTATGGAGCTCACCAACTAGAAACTGTCTAGGTTAGGTTTTGCAGCAAAGCCCATTCACTTTTTAGCAATCTCTCCTTAGAAGAACAGAAGTACATAAAATGGGACTTAAGGCAGAACTCAAAGAGATGAACTGTGGCCTCAAAGAAACTTTAGTAGACATCTCACTCTGACTCCAGACGTCCAGCAAAGCAGAAGGACAGCAAGCCCCAGGACTGTGCTCCTGGAGGTGGCCACCTAAGACTGAATCAGCCCTAATTTCTCATACCTGACCCAAGAATTGTCCAAGATTTTTAAATTTTAATGCTGGAGAAAATATGACACTTTTTATGGCCATAAGCTGGAAATAAACAACGGGCCAATACAGTAAAAGTAGTATTTTCCTGTGTCCAGACCAGGTTGCCTGCCTTTCCTTTAGCCTCTTAGAATCTGGAGAGAAAGAGTGCAAAATATATTGCATTAGTGACAATTCTTCCTGGAGCCAGCACTTGCTGCTGCTGCCGCCGGCTCTGCAGGGCTGCTGTGAGCTGGCTCAGCTCTGCACAGGCACCTGCAATTCCTGCTGAGTTTTCATCCCTGCCAGGCTCCAGCTGCTGTAAGGGGCAATTCCCATAATCCAGCACATCAGAACTGTCAGCTCCAAGGTAAGCAGGTCAGAAGCTTGGGTTTCTGCAACACTGCTGACATATGCCCATTTTGGAGCAATAATCCTCAGCTTGAGGTCCATGACTCAAGCTGTGCCTTATGCATCTGGCACATGTGCTGACCACTGAGGGTGACTTGGTGCTTGAGACTGGTACTCACACTTGCAAGGCCTCTCAGGTGGCAGGATCCTTCTTCATTTTCCTGCCAGGTAGGAGGGGAGATTGGCAGAAGAAACGTATTCTTCTACTTTGGTTTGACTGCCAAGGAGAGGTGCAACCCTAATGGCAGAAAGTCCTTCCTCAGGGATTTAAGAGAGGAAGTGGGTAAGCCAGCCTGAGAAGAGGAATATTTGTGCTGGACAGGAGATGCCACTAGAAATACAAGGCAAGAATTAAACACTTGCCTTTTGCACAAAGTCTAGCAGTTTTCTTCCTTTCATATGTGGCATCTGCACAGTAATAGCAAAATGTAGTCCCTTTCACACCCCATGTAGATTAATGTAATTTACTAGTTTACAGACTTTTTTTTTTCCCTTTCATTGACATGGGTGTTAAAGTGTGATTTGGTATGAAAGAATCAACCACATATGTAAATATTTCAGCAGGTCACAGCAGCACTGGGGACCCTGAGCACCCTACCTCCTGCAAAGCATCATCAGTCTCATTTAGAGAGGGGGGCACAGAGATAGATCAGACAGCAGCCTCTGTTTTCAGCCTGGTATCCACCAAACTCAGGTTACGTCTACTTACGTCCTGGCACAGGCAGGAGTTTATCAGGACACAATGGGACCTCTTGGCACTGAGCCTCAGAGACAGGGATGGCTCAGCTGGGCAAGTCTGGCCAGGGCTAGGCAAGGCAGCTTCTTTTTCACAAGGATCCTCAGTCCTAACCAGCAACTTCAAGGCAACCAACCAGCCAGCTATGGTTAAGGTGAATTTTGGTCAAGTAGCAAATTCTATCTCAAAATCAGGCAAACTCATAGACAATATGTTTTCACAGCCAGTATCTAAGCTGTTACATCAAGAGGATATGTGGGCATTTCCATGTAGGGGAGAAGGGAATTTAGCAAGCAGTTCTTCCTGACACCCTCACTGTCACAAATGCATGCTGGGGGCAGCCACACATTGTCGGGAATGGGACAATGCTGAAGAACTGTCTTTAGGAAGAGATATGAGAATCCAGCTATGCTGGATCAGCATGCGATGTCAGGATTACCTTCTTTTGAAGAGTA
The DNA here is from genome assembly GCA_035047845.1 of Dendrocincla fuliginosa. Lineage (NCBI taxonomy): Eukaryota > Metazoa > Chordata > Aves > Passeriformes > Dendrocolaptidae > Dendrocincla > Dendrocincla fuliginosa. The sequence continues at coordinate 128,553,325 of JAWWMO010000083.1, read as the reverse complement.
AATGAAAAGAATCCTTTTTCTACCTTTGGAAATATATGCTCTCAAGTAATTCCCAGTACACCTATTAGGAGCTCAACCCATTAGCAGTCTACACATTTCTACATTATTCTGGCAAGCTTTAGACATCTCTGATCAAGACAAAGTCTTAGTGAAAATTTGCCAAAGCTGTGCGTCTGTAATCACATCACTGCTTTTGGCAGCAGGATTGGTACATATGGCAAAGTTCAAAGATTTGGCAAAGCAAGCTCACCTTCAAAGAGTGTTCTGATTTACTGGAAAATGAATTCTGTTTGACTGATGCTAAGTGTTGAGGATTTTTTTCTTTTTTTCTTACAGCAATAAAACTGAATCCAATTAGAAGTAAAGAAATGTGTTTTCAAAGACAATAATGAACAAATGTTTTATAGGATACCTAGCTTTTATAGAATAATATGCCAGGTTAGAGCAACCTTAGGCAAATGACTGTTAATTCAGCTAAATCAGAGTCCACGCTGCCCTGAGACTGATTCTTCCATCAAATTGACCCTTGGTGTTTCCTGTGTTCAATTTGACTTTTCTGAAATTTGTATTCTTTCTGAAATACTGCACACCCATGCAGATAAAAGCCCTGCCTCCATTGCATCTGAACTGCAGATAAAATGGTTTAGAAGCACAGTATCAAAACTGGAATGTCAAGAATCAGAAAGTTAGGAAACACTACAATTACAGTTGCTTCTGAATTGATAATCTGTTCTATGCTTGTACATACCAGGTAACCTTGTGTACATTTTTACATACACATTTTTCTAAGGAATCCTTTCTTGTGCTGTCCAGCTATGATGCAGGTGGAGGGGCTGAAGTCCTTTCTGCTCACATGCAAGTTCTGCATTATGGGATGGATGCAAGTCCTTCTCTAAGCACCAACAGCTGGAGCTCTGCCTCTGCTCTAGCAACAAGCCACAGCAGAGACACTAGCCTGTGCCTGGCACAGACCTAGCACTTATGCTCCAGCCTGTGGCATGTGATGAAGGGGCTGAGGGGAGGTGCAAGACACCTCTTCTTCCTGACAGCAAATCTGTGCCTTTTACTAACCTAAAAAAAGTGAAGTTAATGCCTAAACCACACGTACAATCAATAGGTCTTTTGTTGATGATTCAGGACACTTTGTTCAGGGAAATCTCTCTCTGTTAGCTTACAGGGGTTCTAAAACAGTGAATCATGCTGGTGTTAGCAAAGGGATATCTTGTGGGGTACAGGGCAGTTCACCATTCAGCAACACAGACAAAATGATTCTATGTCTGAGAGACATATCTCGCTATGCATGGGATATACACACACCTATTTGAAACAAAGCAGATCCTCTGCCAGAATTACAGCACCTAGCAGAAATCTGGGACTAGGGACTGGTGATGTGCCTCAGTGGTCATGCAGAGTCAGTGTCTTTAAGCTCACAGCATCCACAAGTCCAAAGGGTTCACAAGTTCTCTACTACAGACACTACAGACACCTTCAGCAACTTTTCCATTTCTTTCTTTGAAGCAATGTCTCTGCTTGATTCAGCAGTTATTTTTCCTTTCTTATTTGCTACATTACTTTATTTAGCTTGGAAGGAGAGTTTCTCTGCCTTTTCTAGTGTCCTTGTGTGTTGAATAACTGCAGGTCAAAAAATTTGAATAATTATTTTGGAAGTAGGATGCAAGTATGGATCACTTAACCCTTGATCATGTTTACTGCAAGGTAACTGGTCTACAGTGCCATTGATCTCACTTCATTTTAATGCTGTCACCATTACCCATCTATTCTAAGAAGGTAATCTAGTCATTTCCTACTGACCCACGGTAATATCAGCTATTTAGTAGCTGGGAGAACTTTCCAAAACAGTGATTACAAAATTCAAACACCAGCCATTTCTGAATCAAAACAAAGAATGATTGTAGGGTTCTTTTGCATGAATACATTGTACACTGTGGTTTAGAAACATCTGTTGGCTGAGTTGTATACAGTAAAGATACACAGAACACATGGCACTGTCATTTGCATATAGTACGTCACTGCTGTATAAGAAGTGGAGAAAGATCACAAAAACCTTGAAAAGCCAGCAGAATGAAAGATGACAGATGTATGAGTCATGGAGAGCACTGTGATAACAGTAAATATTAACAAAACTGACAAATATAGAAACAGCACTTGTAGTAAGTTTTCAGTAAACTAGCAAAGAGCTGAGAGCTATGCTCACACTATGGAGTTGTTAAAATGGCCTTGAAGGGGGATAGATCACCTTTGTATCTTCTTTTTCTACTATGATGCATGAAGAAAGCTCAAATGGTAGTTTCAGGTCCCTTCCAATTTCCTTCATTTCCTCCACAAAGAGGCAGATGATAGATCTATTTTAACTATCACCAGAGCCTTCTTGCTAAAAGGAGCCACGTGCCAAAACCCCTGTATGGTAGAGAGCCCCAGGAGATCTAGCATATGCCTCAGAGACCTTACGGAATGGTGAAATGCAAGAATGATTCACAAGTGAGAGATGAGAACCAAACTCCAACATTTGCATTTCTAGATGAGGCTGGGCTCAATACATCTCCTCATCTTGGGGAGCCCTTGCACAGCTGATGGGAGCAGCTCCCACTGACTCACCTCTTTCAGTAACCCAGAGTCTGTGTCTCAGTGTCTGCCGTACCAGCATGGCTGTGCTGATGGCCACAGGGTATGTCCTTAGCTGGAAGTCTGCTGATGAACTCAGGAGCCACATACTCATGAGTAGACAGTGTTGCAGCCTTGCCAAGGCATATAACTCAGAGAGTTATGAAATTAGTTTGATTTAAAAAAAAAAAAAAAAAAAAAAAAGAAGAGAAGTTTGTTTTGCCTGGTTTTCTGGTGTGCAGGCTGTGATGATTCACTTTCAAAGTTCTTTTTCTGTCATATTGATGCTATGTTTTTCCTCTAAGAAAAGACTGAAATTCTTATACCACAGTTGATTTCAGAGCTTAGGCATTTATGGAAAATACCATCTCCCCTGAAGCCATGAGGGCTTTCGGCATTTTTGCACAGAGTGTTGCGTTTTCAGGAGCTGGGGTGAGAGTGCACAACTCCAAGTCTGGTTACCAAAAGAGATTTGTAAAGCTTTGTCCTGCATGGCAGTCCTCATTGAAATCCTGCTGGGGCTAGTTTTACAAAGTCACTTTTTGAATCGACCATGTACATTATGTTGAAGCAAATTGTCCATCTGACTGCCTTTCAATAGAGGGAAGTGAGTGGGTCTTGTTGATTGCTCGCTGCCCCACTTGAGGTAGTTGGACCCGAGAGCAGCCGAGCTGTGTTCAGCCAGTTCTCTCCTCTCCCACATTCTCTGAGCACATCTGCCTGCAGCAACTTCAGCTTAACTGATACCAACGTGGCTTCTGTGTCCACTGACCACAATCAGAGCTTCAGCCCCAGAAATGGGGCTTGCAGTGGCTTGTGGCTGAATTCACAAAAATATCTCGATTGAACTACTTTGGATTTAGTATAAACCATAATTTGACAAAGATCTGTGATTTTCTGAATTCGTTAAAAAAATCCAAGACACTTAGACAACACTTGGCACTTGGGCTTATAAAACAATTGTCCATGAAAGTGACTAATCTTTCATTAATGTGTACAGGGAACACTCACAGGAGCATACACAGCCTATGGTAGTTATATGTTATAACAGAATCCCTACAGCTGATAATGGGGTAAACACAGTATGGTTTAGGCATTCCATAACTTTAGGCAAAGCATTTAAAATTGAAGGTTAAAACTGCATGAGATTATGTCTGTAGAGATCAGGTGTTGTGGGACAGACTTAGTTGTCCACCACATCACTTATGCACTAACATCTCCAAATAGAGCACAGTGATTTGGCAAAACAAAAACACCTCCAGCACTGTTAATAGTAAGTCTAATGATCCATCCATTAAGCCAAATAAGTATAACTGGCAGTGCTGATGAGTTTAGAGGATCAGATGCTTAAAGACTCCCTCAGTTTGTAGAGGATCAGCTAATACTGCTGCTGAATTCTTTCTACAACAATGCAGTTTTTACCCTTGACTCGCAGCATGAGGTCCAACCTCTCTTACACCTCTGGGCTCTGCATGCTGGCTGATGCACAGTATGATCCAGGGTCACTGTTTAGGGAACAGCTTTCAAATTGACTCACTCAGCAAATAGCTGTCAGGAGTTGGCCAAAAGAAAATGAGAAGGGTAGACATGTTACAAATCTGGTCCTATTCATGTGGCTGTGAGGAGGAGTTAGGTGCCATCCTGGGTGTCACAACCTCTGTTTTAGAGGTGGCAGGGATCCCTTCCTCCTTTCTATGCCTGGGGAAGTGGGCCATGACACCCCACTACCAAGGCATGCAACCCTTATTTGTTTCACATAAACAGTCCTTTGCTTTATTTGTAACATGATTTTTCCCCCTTTTTCTCAGAAAATTCTCTAAGCCGTAGACTGCTGTCAGAGACACATTTCCTCTCTTCCTCTATTAAGTCCCCATTGGATCTGAGAACCCAGTTCTGAAGCTCAGGCATGCATATCCCTCTCTCGCTCCCACAGCTCTTGGACATGCCATGATCTTGCTTACTGTGGTTCTTCTGCAGCTTGAGTGGGTTTTCTGCTCACCAGGCCTGTGTCTCACATAGTTGCTGCTCCTTTTTCTCTTCAATTTGGAGGCAAATATGCATTTTCCTTTCTTGCATGAGTGCTCAGAATACTGGGGAAGAGTATACTGTTAGGATAAGAGCAGGAACAGCAAGGACTACTACTTCAAAAATGTCTCAGCTGAGTTTGTATTATATATTCCCTTGGTTACTACAAATACAGAAATTTCCATATTTTCAAAGTCTGAATCTATTTCTAGGAAAATTTAGAGGTGTGCTATCATGCCTATTCTTCTTACCATTCTTGCCTTCCTTATAAAAATTTTCAATAACAACAATTTTATTTTGAAGTGTCTATTTCAAATAGACTGAGAAAGGATATCTGAGTTTAGTCCTGTGTCTATCTTTAGTCTATTTCTCTTTTCTCTGCACAGATTCCTTGGGGTTTGGTAAAAAAATAGCACCACAATTACTTTGACTAATATGTATCTTTGGGTCTCTTTTTCTTCTATATTCTGCTAAATATTTAGGTATTTGCCCTCTTTCCCCTAGAAGCCTAAGCAACCAGAGGCTGAATCCTACAAGGCTTTTTGATTGTCATCCTCACTTAGATGTGGTTCCCTGGAGACAAGGGGGAACTTGCGTGACAGAGGACTGTAAACTGAATCCTGAGAATGGAAATGCAATTTTTAAACAAGCAAAAATGAAGCATCAATGTGGTTGACATTGCTTCCCACTTTGGATTATGTATTGTATATAATCCAATTTAGACCAGTCAAGGAGGGCAAAAGACTTTCATGAGCCAAAACCCAAAGAAGGGGAGAGCCTAATCCTGTGAGATTTTGTTTGTATTTCAGAAACTAGCCAGAAAGGAAATGCATTTTAAGAAACCAAATTCCATTACTTAGAGCTGACCTGTGATTCTTGCAGTCTCCTTACACTCCGTCTGCATGTTCCCTCTGGCTTGCACGCTACCATCTCTGAAGTTCCTGCTACTAATCATTACAATATGGATTCTCTATCCTCAATGTTAACATTAAATGTAGTGGCTTTCAGCTGTAGTCCTCAAAGCATTGAGAAAATAAACCCCCCACTAAAAGCCATTTTCAACCTCATGTCACCAGGGACCACAAGGACCACCAGCAACTGTCTTGTATTGAATTTTGATCTGTTGCTTTTGCCTTTCCCCCTCAACATGTATTTTTATAGGATTTGCAACTACAGAAATACTGGAACAGCAATTCAATCTCCCGCAGGTTGGCATCCAGGCTTCTTCAGTGCCCTGCTCCTCATTTGTAGTTCAGAATCAATCCTGAGCATTGTCATGAGTCTGTTTGTGGCTGTCTGTGAGACATGTACTATGAATGCATACAGACATGTATGAGCTTGGAGATCTTTTTCAACTTTCGTGATTTTCTATAAGGACAATTTCAACATGAAGACACATAAAAAGTATTAACTAGAGATTGAAATCCAAGTTAGCATTTAAAATTATGATGTGCATAGCAGGGAGATGTTTCTGCATGTTTACCTCATTTCCTGTCAGTTCCTTCCATTTACCACTGCAGCTGAGACCCTTGGTCTCTCATCAGATGCTGGCAGCCACACCAGTTCCCATCTGGTGCCACTCCTGCTTCAGGCAAGAGCAATCAGGAGCCCACAGGTTACTCACAGAAATGAACAATTTCTTGAAAAATATTGACTTCCTTATGCAGTTTTGGCTTGTCCCTAAAAGATTTTCAGGACTGATGGCTTGGAACCCAGGGATGATGACTGGGCAAAACCCACAAAAGGACACACATGACACTAACACTACTATTTTCAGTGATAATAGGGCTGGGTTTAATACATGTGACTTTAACACAGGAGCATGAAGTACAAAGGGGAGCACAGCTGCAACCAGATTAGGACTCTTCTCTCCTGCTTAGAGTGCAGGATGGGACCTGAGCCATGACAGGGTGCTGTGCAGGCCTGTGGTAACACCAGAGAGGGATGTTCAGCACTGCACGGGGACCATGCCACTCAGTACTGGGAGAGTCAAGTGGAGCAAGGTGAATGGAGAGGAAGAGGAGAGAAAGCAGCCCTGGTCAATTCCCTTCTGGATCACACCTGCCCATGCATCTCTGTGGTCACAGACTGGTGTTGCCTCAGTAGACAGATGCTTAGTGGTGCTCTGCGGCTGCTCAGCTATTCCTCACTGCTCTTGGGAAGAAAAACAGCTTGAAGGAAAATGTTTGTACCTGCTCCTGGGAAAAGCTGACAGATTGCGTCACACAGAGCTCACTGGAGTATTAGTTTTGCTCCAGGTTTCAAACACACCTGTGTACCAGCAGAGCTGTGGGGGCAGCAGCCATCATCTGCAGGGACACCTGCACAGGGCAACACCTTCCCCCATGGCACCTGGAACTGGAAGAGATTATGTCTGGCCACAACTTGTACCCATGCAAGATAACAAAAAGGGAGTCTGAGCTAGCTCAAGATGTGTGTTGGAGAAAGACAGGTGACATTGTGCCTTGAATTTATTTATTGTCTGTACAGATTTCCTATAAATGTGGCCTCTGTTCATCCAGCTGTTCCTCTCACTGTGTGGAGAAGAGGGCTACTGAGGTAGATGGACCTCAAAGATCTTCTGGAGTCCATTCTGCAAGTGACTGTGTCTTGCCCTTGTAAAGGGCAGGTTTGATGGCATAGTAGGTCTTCTCTATCCTATAATACTGTGATCCTATGTGACCCTGCCTGATGTTTCCTTCTCTTCACCACCTGGAGTCTCCAGTTCTCTCCTGCTCTGTCACTCAGGAGGCTTAGTGTTTCTGCCAAGGCAGCTGCTCCATATGAGATCTGACAAGGAAGGAGGAGAGAATTTCATTCACCCGAACAGAAAACCCTGTGTAAATTTAGGAGTGTCAGGAAGGAATATTCTTGGCTTGTCTTTCATCTGCACTGTAAAGAATGTATCTAGTGAGTGGTGAGTGGTGA
>JAWWMO010000083.1:128525515-128545650 GCA_035047845.1 Dendrocincla fuliginosa | reverse complement strand
AGTGTCAGGAAGGAATATTCTTGGCTTGTCTTTCATCTGCACTGTAAAGAATGTATCTAGTGAGTGGTGAGTGGTGATAGTGAGTTGCATCCAAATCCTAATCAGCCAGGAATATGGTCACAACCAATAAACTAATCAACCTCTGCAAATTCCAGCCTCTCAGGAGAGGTCAGAACCTATTTATACAGAGTGAGAAAAGACCTCTCTTTCAAAAGCCCTGGAACAGCAAAAGCTGGCCCTTGCTTTCTCTTTGCTAAAAAAGGGCAGGAGAACAATTGCCCCCTTCTTCCCTGTTACACAGCAGCAGAATATTTGGTTAAAATGAAGCAATTTTTTTCTGAAGAATAAGTTAGGAAAGCACTCAGCGATTTGTGAATTTATGTTGAATTTCACGAGTGATTCTTGTTGAATAAAAAAGGGAACAGTGGGTTTGAGAATATCACAATGTTTTATTTGGTTGTAATATTTGTGAAATGAACATTTGGTTTCAAAAAAATATTTTCTATTTGAAATGTTAGCTTTTAGAAAAGTCTAAAAGGATTTTTAAAAACAGGTTTTGCTATTTCCAAAGGAGTTAGAACTTTCTCTTTGAAGTCAGGGGATCCATATAAAGTTAATCTCAGATGACTGATTTTTCTTCTCAATTAGCTTTGCCAATTCAATTTACTGTCCTCCTCCCTGCTGTGTACTTCACTTTGGTTTGGCAGGAGCCAGCTCCATGAGTTCTGTTCCTTTCCTATTCTCCTAATTTTCTGTATCACTCTCTAGGCCAAACGGGCATTGTTCACCCAATCCAGCTTAGGTCCCTTTTTACTAGAAAGTAATCAGAAAACATTTCTGGAAGAATATTATTTCAATTTCATTTTTATGGAAATGAAAATTCCTTGGAGTCCTTAGGTTGAATGATCTAGTAAGGTGCAGAGAAGAAGCTGCAGTGATCACAAGGTTACACAGTTTGCTTGATCCAAGAAGAGGTAGATTTAGCTCAGGAAAGATCTTGGTTCACTGCAGGTTCAGTATTACTGGTTGTCAGTGTTCCAGGGGAAACATCTTCCTCCTTATATATTTTTCTAATGACATAGGAAAAAAAATCTAATGATTTTTTTCTAGTCATATGTTGAAGAACCATGTGAACCCAACTGGGTCTACCTATGCTGTATTCAGGTGACTTCTTTTCAAGCAAAGCCTGATTGTATCATTATTGTGATCATTACCCCAAATGCTTCCTAGTCTTTTGAGTGAATCATAGCACTATGATCCAAAAAGTTGTGGTTCCTTTCACAGTTACTTCACTGGTCTGTTGGACTTGGAGTTACCAAAAAGTTAAGTTATTTCTTCATTACTGTAATTCAGTTGCACCCTGTTAACCAAGGTCACCATGGCTTTGCATAACAAGGAACACACAGTTATGCCATTTGCTGTGTTTGGCAGAATGCTGCAACCATTTGATCCCAGCAAACATGTGCCTGGCCTAACTCACAGCACCCTCCTCTGTAGCACAGCCTTGCTCTCCTTTGCTTATGTATAAATCCCCTTTTGATTTAAATCCTGGTTCATTGAAATAGGTGGCAAACCTCCTATTCTGTTCAGAAGTGAAGATTTCACAGGCATTCCAAGGAGAAAAACCTCTTCCTCTTTATACTTTGTACTTCATGCTACCTGATGTTAAATTATATCTGATGATATTTCACTGTTAGTGAAAAAGAAAAAGCGATCAGGTAAACAATTTCATATGAGGTGTACCTAGAAGATCAAATGTGACCATGTCATGATTAAACAAAGAAACTACATGTTTGCAACTGCCAAGGGGAGATGTGATTTTTCACACTGAATAATCACTTTGTTGGAAACTGGGTCTAGACACACTCATAAGAAAGTGGCATTTTTTAAAAAGGATGATAAGGAATTACCAGCTGGAATAACTGGCTTCGGCACATGATGTAGTTTTCTACTCTTGAAGTCTTTAAATAAAGGTATTTTAATGAAAGACATATCTTTGTAATTATGTTCTTTTCTGAAATGATAATTTGGAATTCTCAGACCTCCATGCATACATAGGTCAGACTAAATACTACAAGTGCTTCTCCTTTTAAAAATTGTAAATTTCTTTCTAAATAAATTCACTACCATGGTCAACTCTCGCTTTATTTCTGATCATTAGGAATTACAATAATTACTTTCTTGATTGCCAAGTTATTTACTATATTAGAAAAATGTATAAACTGTTCTCAGATTCATTGAGTTTACAGAGCTGCCCTGTTAGACATTTTGTGAGCATTTTTTGATCACAGTGCTGCAGGGATGGGGAATAATACTGCAGACAGGGCTGAAAAGATAAACCTAGTGACTTCACATTGCTTTTACATAAATCCTCATCAAACTTGGGAGTCATATTCTGTACAGTAAAGCCTCATAAAAGTGTTTCTGAATCTTCATTTTGACCATTCTTTTGTCTATAAAATAAACATTTTTGCCCACAGAGTATCCTTTTGCCTTTAGATATCTGACCTTTCACAAAGAAGAGCTTCGTAGTGTGCTGTTTATGCATTAGGAAATGTGATGCTTATCGCACTTCCCTTGCTTCCCCACTTTGTTGTAACTCAGCAAATGGCTCCCTAATTATTTCTTTATGAGTTAAACCAGATCATTTTCTCTTTTGGGGATGGGTCAGTCTAAAAGCCAGAGCAAGTGAAATCTTACTCCTTTGGTGGCAGAAAATGTCTTTCTCAAAAAAAAAAAATATATATAAGAACGGTAGCATGTTGTCATTGTCAATACCAAAGTAACCACGTTCTCCAAGGGGAAATTGAACCTAAAATTAGTAGACATGAAAACATTAAATAAACTATCATTTTTCATGGAAAAATCTCATATGTAAAAGTTGAATTTTACACAGCTCAGCAATACAACTCATTGCCTTCTGTCCTGAAGAGGAACTGCTAATAAAGAGTTGGTGAAGTTATGAATTCCGTGGCAAGTGATGGCAAAGGAGTGCCTTATACAGGGGTTGGGGCGATATGCCAGAGCACAGAGAACAATTCAGAGGCACCAGCAGGAGAAGGAAACGGGCAGAACGGGCAGGCTGGAGAGTGACCTGATGGGCTCCAGTCCCAGCTGAGTTCCCCACCCTGGCGCTGGGAGACCCAACCCATGAACGTACGACGTTTGGCTCCCCCTCTTGGCAGGTTATTAGTTGAAAGAGAATAGATTAGAGTTCCTTTTTTTTTTTTAGGTTTTTTTTTTTCCCCTATTACTATAAGCAGATTATTAGAATTTCCTTTCCCTATGCTAATTATACACCTGAAAATACTTTCAGCTTAAACCAGAGCATTTTGTTCAGTGATTCAACATAAAGCTATTTCATCCCTTTTTAAACAAATGGACTCCACTCTTGTTTTGCTCTTGCTCTGTCTCTTGGAACTATCTCAGGCTAGTTTCTATGACCTGTTGTTTCATATTATGAATAAATTGGTTTTCTTCACTTTGGTTATCCCCTAATCCCTTTTAGGCATATGATAGTTTTGGAACTTTATACAGTGTCTCTGGTTAATGTACCTCTGAGAAGTTAGATAAGGCTGATCCTTATTTAGCCTGCATTCAGTAGAAATACATTGAGCTATTTTTGGCTGAGTGCCCTTTTAATTTTCCAAGTTCTCAAATGGAGTCATTTAAAGTATAAAAATGTATGAACATCTTTCCTCTGAACTAAATGGCACTCTTTTTCTTGGCTTAATTTCCTTTGGAAGTAAAAGCTATACTATGCTTCACTGATACCAACAATCAGTAATGTAGTGTAGGTTGCCAGACATAAAGATTAGATAAGTGTTTGAATTTCCAGTAGTGTTTTCATGGAATTGTCTATATGCGGCTCATATTCTGTTCTGAGGACCCGCTGGGCTAGCAACGCTAGTTATATTTCTCATCTAAATGGAAACTATGTTTGCTAAAGTGGAAGGAATTGAAAACTATTTTATGTGTATTTATACTTTTAAAAAAACAGTCTAAAGGTCAATATTGAGGCTGTTCCTGAACTATTCTAGAATCAGAGAATCCCTTGAAATGCAACATTTACACTACACAGTTTGCTCTAAATGGTGCAGAATTACAAAAAAACCCAAACAAAATAAAATAAAAAGACAAACAAAAAACCCAAACCAAACAAAAACTAACCAACCAAAAGAAAACAAACCCCCCAAAAAGAGGTTTTAGTATCTCCTAACCAAATTTTCCTTTGAGATGAACCTATGATCTCTGTTATTTGATACTGGAATAACAGTGATTTTCTAATAACAATCAATTCTGCTCTAAGAGGTAACCATGATTACTCTTCAGAGTTATTCCTTGACTTACTTCTGTAGACTGAGGTTTAGTTCCTGTCATTGTGTGAGCACCAAGACAGCTTGGAGAGATGGGGCTGCATTCGATTTCTCTTCAGCATCATCAGTTTTGAAGGATGTGAAAAATCCTTTTTTTATATAAAATTTCCTGAAATTTACATGTTTCTCAACAAAATTCTATTGCAAGAATCAAACTTTTTGCCTGCCTTTCCTTTTAAAACTTTTTTCCACTGGTTGAATTTTCTCAGTCTCCCACTATGAGGAAGCTGGAAGTTATAAAATTCAGTATTTATAGTCCAAGCCTATTAATATCTCACTTTTTTCAACAAAACCAATCATGGAATTCTTCTGCTGGCCAAGACAATTTAGGCAACTTTAAAAGAAATTTCAGTTTTGTCTCTTTCAGAATACTCAGAAAGATCCTTGGGTTCCAGAGCTGAAATACTCATCAATTGTAATTCATAAAGCCCTCAATTATTAATCTTGTTGTGTTACTCTATCATGGATAGAGGAGTGCTTGCTCAGGATGAAAGGAAATTAAGAAGGCTGGTTGGTAGGGTTCATTTTGGCACCCTGGAATGTGCGGGAACATGGCACTTTGCCACTATATCTCACATGCTATTTAATCCTTCCAGCCAGATTTACTGCTTGGTCTCTGTGTGTGTGAGGCATGAACCTGTTCTTCCACTGTCTCCATGGGAGGACAGGAGCAATGACATTGTCAAACAATACCTGTGCATTTTAGGACTGTTTTGACCAGGTGCTTTTCATCTCATCAGGACCAGATGCACTAGGAATAAGGTATTTTTTTTCTTGCCACTCTTCTCCTACAGAGTGTCTTCCTCCCACTCCTAGTTTAAAGTTTGAAATTTCAGAATTATACTGCAAAATTGTGTAGTTGAGCAGCTCCTGAACCTGGGAGAACTCCAGGATGGGATGTCAGTGTAGGCTTCATATGGGCTGCAAAGAACAGCCACTGTTAATGCACCCAACTGTGTTCCATGGGGTGTCTTTGTGCCTTGACCTCAGAAAGTTTCAGTGCACTTCAGAGGGTGTGTTTGTAAAATACGGAAGGTGCAAAGGTGGGAGGTGAGACTGTGTCTCTTTATATACTACTTATTCAGTTCTACCCACTTCCTAAATCCTTCACCAGAGTCTCAAGGGATCATTAGTTTCATATAAAGCTAACAACTTGTGTATCTTTCCAGTATTTAGGTAAGTGGAAAAGAGCCCATTTTCCTAATCTCATTGGCATCTAGATTGTATTTCATGGATTTTATCATATGGAACTAATATTTCAGTACATGTCAAAAAGACTTTGCTTAATACAATCCAGCATCACTGATTATACTGGCCAATTTACACAACATTATGAAACAATTAGGATGATACATATGCAATATGAATACGGTGTAAGTAAAAATGAGCTGAGCAACACGATGGTGAACAGACCTATATACAGGGCACTCTTTGATGGATACTTGACGGAACAAAGAGGGACAGAGACAAAATAGATGGGAAGGTGCTTCCCTGTAAGCCTGAGGCTTGTGTACATGCAGCACTTGCACATTCAAGTGTGCGCAAGAGGCAACAATGTACAAAGGACCTTATCAGAGCTACTCCTTCTGAAAAGTCTTGCTGGAAAACACAGAGGAGTGCAGGGGTTTTGCCATTCCAGCTCATTTGTGTGCCTGAGGCCAGTACTAAAGCCATAAATATTGCTCAGAAAAACTGGTAGGTATTACACTGTTGGACTTATGGAAGAAAATGAGTTTACTGGTCTGCAGGCATGGAGACATGAGAAGGGATCTGGCCTGGGAACTTTTCTGGGAGTAGTGGAGATCAAGGTTGTCAATGAGAGGAGGGGGATGTTGTTGGGAATGAGACATTCTCTCACACAAATCAACCCATGCAGGGTCCTCCCAGAAGTGTGTTGGGTTTTATTGTCGGGAGTAAGGGCAAGGGGTGAAACATAGACACACGTACACACAGCCAGACCCTTTGTGCCCCAAAGCTTGTCATGCAAACATGGGCAGAGAGCTTCCAAAGAAAGCTGTGGAAATGGTTTACCCCAGGTGGTTGATTTACAAAGTGGCATAGCAGTAGTTTGCCTGAGTTTCATCCCCTGATGAGTTTGGTGGGCAGTCCTTTACATACTAATGACAGTGGCAGGGTAGGTTGACGAGTTTCACATACACAGCAAGTTATCCTAGTATCAGGCCCTTTTGCAGGGCCAGAAGTGGAAAATACTAGGGTCAGAAGAAGAATATGTACATATAATGTGCCTTCTGGCAAATTATTTGAATAAAAGCTGATGAGGAATCTTGTGCGCGTGCTCTGGGCAAAGTTTTAGCCCCACAAGAACCTGTTGTCCCATGCACAGTACATGGCAGGAGTTTAGCATTGATGTCTCATGGCACTGACTGCCGCTGCTCTCCTGAAGGCATGAACAGTGTATCTAAGCCTAATTCTACTGCTCCTGTTCCTGTAGCATTGCAACAATTTTATGCATCAAAGTCCTTCTGCAGTCTCTCCCCCTCTTCACCTCTTGCCTCGGGATCTTGTGGGACTCCCAAAGTTTCTCACATTTTCCTTTAAAGTGATTACTTCTGGACATTCAGCTGTGAAAGGGGAATGGGATTCTGGCAACTTTAATGTAGTCCAAGGGTATTTAGATTCAAGTGATGACAAATGGATGTAATGAATATATTAAAGTATGAGTCTGTAAGTACTCCCATCCTCAGAGTAGTTTTGCTTGTTTTTAAATACAGTTTCAAAACATAATTCATTATATGATCTGAGTGCATGTTGAGCCAATTTCCACTTGGATCCATGTCCTAGAGGATTGCAAGAAACATGCTATTCTGCCTAGCACCAGGGATAACACGTGATTCTCAAACTGAATTCATGTGAGTTGTTTTCAAGTAGTCATACTCAAGCAAACAGCTGGTTGGGCTAAAAGCTGCAGAGAAGGCATCTCTGAAGTCCCTGGAACACATGCAGTCAGATCTGTCCCAGCTCTTCCTGATGGTGACTGCTTTCACTCAGATGCAGGCTTTGGCTTCAAAATATTTGCCGGCACCACCTGCCAGGTAAAAGGCATAATTCCTGCCCTAGGTTAATAACCTCATATTTCAGAAAGACAATCCACACCACTGCCCTCCTCTACTTGAGTACTTGATCAAAAAGTCAAGGTATTACCACTTTCTAGTCCCAAACTTGGTTCCAATGGCTGTGTTCAAAACTTAGGCAGATTTTTCAAGTGAACAAGGACTTGGATTTTTCTTTCCAGATTTTTTTTTTTTTTTGATCTTCAGGATTGGTTGATCTTTAATCTTTTTTGGTCTTTATTGTTTGCTACATTGGTTGACACATAAAACATAATGTGTTTGGATTGCACAAGATCTTTTGCTGTTGGAGACCTGACACACATGCCTTTTACTTTTCTGGATTTATCTTTTACATGATGCAGAGGGTGAGTCAGAGCAGGATCCTGAATCCCCGTCGATTGCCTCTATCTCCAGAGATAACTTACAGAGCCTAGGCCAGTTAGCATCCCACACTGATGTGGAAGCATTAGTTGTAGCATTCCATCATCCACTAGATGTGTAGGAAAATTCCTCTGATGACCTGGAAAACTAAACACTAATTTAAATTAACTAAATAATCTGAAAATTGAAGCTAACTTACTTCAATTAAAAGTCTGAAAATGCCCTCCAAAATTACCTACACTGATTTCAATAAGGAAACCTACATTAAAAAATTTGCTCCTTGAGCAGTAATAATTGGGATCTATATATCAACTCTATATTACAGATGTAAAAGTAATGATTTTGCATTTCCCAATGAAAACTAAACTATTGAGTTCTGAGGTATGCACTGATGGTTTAATAAAATATTTATTTACACTTGTAATAAAAATGGATAAGTAAATTAATGTAATTTCTGAAAAATGTGACTTTGTACCATTCTAAATATTTAATCATTATTGTTTATTCAGAAAGAAATAATGGAAGGCCTTTATTCTTGAGACAGAAAGTATCTTTATAAGCCCTTGGAGTCACTAGCAATACACAGTCTGTGTGCAGGACAGATTCTGTTTCTAATTGCAAGAAATTATCTCTGATTTCAGTATGGAAAAGACATAATAAGATTATCTCCTCCTGCCCAGCCCCATTGCACCTGCTTGCTACAATACATGCTGTATGTGGTGTGAGAGGGCAGTGACCACAGTGACCATGCAGCTGCACAGCCTCTCCATCACCACACTTGGATGTGGCTCTGCAGGTTACAATTACATTAAAATGACAGTACTTGATATTAGAACCAGTATTTTCTGATTTGCATCAGCAGTTCAATCTTGAGATTTTTTTTCTCCAATACAAGACAAGTAATGGATGGTCCATGTATTTGATATATGTGGTGTAGTTAGATAGAAGTGGCAGCTGAGTATAGGACAAGTGATATGCCAAATCCTGGCTTTATATACTCATATCTTTCAAAATATTAACTTCTTGGTTGACATTTACTGTAATTTTTTCTTTTTTTCTTACTTTTGGGTTTTGGATTTTCTGCAGTTGCTGTTAAACCCAAACTTTCGATTTCCCAGTGACTGGGACAGGTAAACTATTCAAACTCCTGCTGTAAATTAAAATGGCTAATACTTGAAATTTAGCTTAGCTCAGACAAAAACTAAACCAACAAAAAATGTAAACATCATGAAGCTTTTCTTTAACAGGCCTGATGAGGCAGCCACCAAGATTCTTGGATAATTTGCAGAATCACAGGATTATTTAGGTTGGAAAAGACCTAAAGATCATTGAGTTCAAAGGCCTGGAAATCTCAGACCCTTTCATTTGTCTTCACCAGGGCTGAGATCAGTCTTTTTGCATCATTGTCATTTCTTTTCCTGTTCAGGCTTTGTTTGTAGGGCAATTTATCAATCGAGGTTCACATTTACCTCACACCACATGGAAATTGTGGTTCATGTGTTAACATGAATCTAGCTGTAGTAGAGAAGGAAAGTGAAACCTGCCTTCTTATCTTTCCAAAGAACATTTTCCTCCAGGCAATGGGGCTAACTGTCCTGCTTCGTCAGATGATTATAAAAGCTGCACATTGCTGATTTGGTAGCTTATCCTACTTTCTCTGCTTCCCTTTGCTTCAGAGAAGGGTGGTGGACAGACTGGTCTCTTGACGTGGGCTCATCCAAGAAGGTGGACATGTCCCAAAATGCTCAGATTTTTCATTGGGCAATACCGACTTACCTATCTGTGATCATATTCAAGCCTTCCAGGACAAATTTCAGATTTATGTATTTAATTGCACTGTCCTGAATGTTTCCCTATCACTCTTTTCAGATATATAATGAACTGTTTCCTAAATGAACTCTAAGCCAGGACACGAGCATCCCCTTTTCATTCATATGCTGTTGTCTTCATGAAAGCAGCACCAGCTCTGTGGTTTCGTGTAATGGATTCATTTATCACTGGATGTGATGGTGATGATACTACCACCCTTGACTTACGTCAGATGCCTCACAGCTGTCTGATGAGACAGATTTCTCATTCCTCTAGCAAGGCTTCATCAAAGGCACAATGCTAAAAAAGAAAGGTCAGTTTTACAAAATGGATGAAAACAATGCATAGCAGATTAAACTAGCTTTCTGGTATATGGTGCCATTACTTTCCAGTGAATAACGCCATGAATTACTTGATGAACAACTTAAGTTGTCAGATAAAGGAGATACTTATTAAATGATGGAAAATTAGGTGCCTTTATAAACTCAAATATGCCTTTACTTTTCTTTCCACTGCAACCTAGTCATTGAAATACTTTTCAACAGGTCATTTTAGCTAGGCTAACTCATTAAATCTGCATACAGGTTAGAGATAAATTTGGTCTGCAGCAATAGCACTCTTCAAGCAGCGTTGTTTCTAGTTTAACAGGTAAGTGAGATGGTACAAGGGATGCAACCCCTTCCAAGCAGCACACATAAGAGACTTTAAGCACCCCCTCACACTCCAGACACTCCTGAGAGCTATCCTCACTACTTTCTTCACAGCCATTTTCAACAGTCATTTCAACTTCTGGTTGCAAAGCAAAAGCAAATAAGTAGGGAGAGTTTCTTCGCAGAGGTAGAAGGGTTTGTGTGGTTTTGTTTCCAGGGAAAATTACAGCTGGGATGACTGCTAGCCAGTACAAGTGGAACAAGTCTGTTCTGCAGTGGAAAGGAATTACTAAAAAGAGAAAATATTATTTCCTGCCTATAATACTCAATTCTGTTATCTTTACAGAAGCAGTGAAACCAAAATCAGTGGGGAATCTTACATGAAGAACAGGGGAAATATAATCAGGTCATGTAAGAAAACATATTTAAAGTACTGTCTTTCAAACAAGTCCTTAGCAGAGCTTGAAAAATCCTAGAGAGCACTTGTGACCATTGTTCATGGTGTGAACAGAAGAGGCTCTACAAAGCATTTCTAGCAGGCATAGTAGAGGATTATAAATGTAGCCTTTCAAAACTGAACTTCATAAGCTGAGAAAGGAATTATACCAAGTAGTTGCCAGTGACCTTGAAGAGACTCAACTTAGTAACCCAACAAGGTCCCTTCCAGTTCTGTCACCACACTTAAAGCCACTTTGCTTAAGTGTGATTAGTTTCTTTATTTGCTTTCATAAACACTTGTGTCAAGGGTTTCTGTTTTCACAGATATGTGGGGAATGATTGCTGTAGATGTGAATGTATGTACTCCTACATGTGAGTACTTGACGAGAGGGATCTCTGTGCCAGGCTGTGCCCCCTCGCCTTCTCTTTAAATTTTCAGTCACACAGGCAGATAGCAGAAGTGGACAGTTGCATATTACTTAGGGAGATGGCAACTTACCCTGGAAAATAAACCAGCAAATATTCAAATGGTCACATATTCTGTATTCAATAGATCACAATAGCACCTTTGCCATGAGAGATGAAAGTGGCAGTTCAGTAGCATTAAGATTGCTGTCTCTCTTACGTCCATGAACAAGGATTTTGGCAAAGCACGTCACAGCTGTGCACATGCAAATCAAGGCACAGTAATATGAAAGCCTATGCCCACATCTTGGCACTCCACAACCCCAGCCCAAGCTCCTACACGGTCTCATGGGGGACCCCAGCCCCACAATAAGGTCTTCTCCAATCCTTGACTGGTGAACACCAGCTAGCTGTCAAATCTGCCAATGAATAATCCCTGACAGAACAAAGGGCTTTGTTCCCTGGGCAAATGGTGCTGGAGAGCCTGCTGAGAAGTCCCTCTCCTCCCCTATCTGGTAAGGCTGCAAGTCAGATGAAGATGCTAATCTGACAAAAAAATATTTATACAATATCATTGAGCATTGCAGCCCAAGGTCACTGTGGAAAAAAACAACACAGTAAACTTTTATAAATATGTTTTGTTTGTGTCTTCTTCTTTAGAAATTACAGCACATTTACTTTCTGAATTATTTTCAAAAGGGGCAAGGAAGAAACAATGAAAATACATATTTTGCCATTATAATTCCTCTCCAACATAGCCAGGGGAAGTGGATTTGCAGATACATTTTCATCCAGACTTGTCTCCTCTAATATTTCCATCTTTTTCCATCTTGCCCAGATAACCAAACACAGATACCAGAAAGATTAATTTCTTCTTTCTGGCTGCAGTAGGGACCTCTGTTTATTGTTCACCTTAGAATATATAATAGCTTTTCTTCCTTACACATCTGTTTGCTGCTTTATGCCCCAGTCAATGCAAGGTTTTACTGCTGGGAGAGCATTGAAGAGCATCTCTTTTTGAACTGTCTGGAGATCTATACCTAAAGCCTCTCTCTATTTTCCATTCTGATATCCACAGTGTTTGTGTTTGTGTGTGTGTGCGAATGTGGCTCAGTCCATTGTCCATACACCATGCAGTGGGGCAGGAGTTTTATCCAGCTCCTCAGCAAAAATCTTGCATTACCTACAGAGATTTGTCAACTGCCATCTGATATTCTGTGCCTTTTGCACAAATAATTTACTTTCAGCAAATAATTTCATTCTCAGTATCTGCATTCCCACTGATTTGTTCTGCTTAGAGGTTCAAGCTACAGCAATGTTTTTGGATAGATGCAGTAAGACTCAAGAGCAGAGCATCTTTTTTATTGAAAGTGGATTAAATCTGGCAATAGAAAGCTGCTTCATATGGGACAATCAAGACTTACTTGGTCTTTAGCTCTTTCAAAGAGTAAAATCTGTTGTAAGTTAGACTTGGCTCATTTGACAGATGTTTCAAGAGTGATGGACTAGTTCAGACTACATGGATACCTTTTAGATAGTGTAAAAGAAGTGAGATGGTTCCTGGCCCTCTTGGCTTGCTCACAGTTGGACAACAGGTGTGTGTGGAAGGTGGGCATGACACCAGGACAGACCATGTCTGGATTGGTAGCTCCCTGTGGCAAACTGTGTTCTACTTTGTAAATCATTCTGCAGAGAGGTGCATTCTCGAGCCCTCTGAGGAAAACGTGGCCAGTGAATCTCACCCTGCAAAAAACAACTTACAAAGCTGATAGACAGGTGAATTTGCAAAGTCAGGCTTAGCCAGGTAAATCTGGCTTTAGTTACATGTTCTATTCAGACATTTTAAAATACTAAATTCTCCACTTGACGTTTTCTCACAATTACCCTAAATTGTTAAAACTATAAAGGAAAAGTCTCCACCAATCTGGAAACAATAAATCTCAATACTGGAACATTAATCGTGTTTCCAAACACCCTCCTAAATAGCACTTAATTTGAATTATGGATACTAGCTGCAGCTGTGTTCAAATAAGAATGGCAAACGTGGTTTCATCATACCAGGATATGACCGAAGCTTCACAGTTTTATTGCTGAACTAAGAGGTCATTACTAACCCCTGTGTTAGGAGATACACACCACTGTCAGCCTTGTTTGGAAGTGCCTTTGAGACATGGTCTGCAGCAGTGTTTGCCTTGAGAATAAGGCATGGTTTCTTGATTGTGGCCATTGCAAAATGTTTCCCATAATCCAGACCTGATCTGCTTTGGTTTCTATTCATATTGCCCCTGAAATGCTGGAATTTCCTAGCCACTCAGTCCAAAACAATCAAACCGCATCTGTTTGAGGGTGCAGCCAGTAAGTTTGTGAATTGTCAGCTGTGCAGGAGGTCTGCAGCACCCTTGACCAAGCAAAATGTGCTGCATACAGTAGAATGTAACATATTCAATTCAAAATATGTCAATGGAAAACAATCAAGACACGTTTGATGTTACTTCTGTTCTTCAGTGTATCCTAAAACTAGGTTTGAAATAACACTTTTATCTTGAAACTGCTCTTGATGCACCCCTGAAGTTTTTTAAGGGCTGCTTTCTTGTTATGATCACTCAAAACAATTAAGCAAAGAGTATCTTCGTTAAACAAACAAAAACGACAAAAAGGAAAAATAAAACATTCTTAACAACGTTTCCTTATTTTCTGGATCCTAAATATTGAAAAGCAGCAATACTTCCACAGCTCCAGTGTGTTTCCACAGCTCTCCAAATGAAAAAAAAATAATAAAAATCCTCTTCATTTTTTCTTCTCTGCTGTGGTGTTGCCCAGTTTGGCTCAGCCCAAGAAACCTCTAGCTCAGATTACAACAAGCCCTCCCACATATCACTGGATCATTTCTGAACCGTAAACAAGAACCCGAAAATACACTCACGGTGCAGCTGTGCTTGTGGCCAAATTTCAATGTGCTATTACTTTAATTTGACTGTTATAAGCATGAACAGATTCCCATCTTCAGGCAGGAAAGCACCCCATCAGTGGTTTCTTTGCTGTTGATTTGTATGCATGCCTCTGACTCTCGCTGTGACTGCCGCAGCCGAAAGGAGAACCAGATCTCCATTTCCTTCAGCCTTGCATAAATAAAAATATCATTAAGCACTATTTAAAATATGTTGCATTTAACAATTCAGCATCAAATTCCTCACAATTTATTGCACTTGGCAATATTAATAACTGTGGTCTATACTCTATAAATCAAGAATGTGTTTGCTGGAGGTGTGTGCACTTGAAATCACTTCTAACCAGAATTCTTCTCTTATTTCCATTACAAAGTATTTTTTTCCTGTTTTACTGGATACATGTCTATGGAAGTGACTACAAGATATACTTTAGTCAAACAATGTATTTTCTCTCCTCCCACCAGATGGGAAATGGGAAGTGCTTTTTCCTTGTTGAAAATGTCATCTTGTATTGATTATCAATCACAATAAATACATTATAAGAGATTGAATTAAATTAGTGTTCCTTTAATTAAAAAAAGAATTCAGAAGACAGAACAATGGGTACAATTAAATACTGAAAAACGCTTTGCCATTTTACTGTGAAAAGTCTTTGGGTTAAGTTAGTAGTGTCATGCTCTTTAAACTTTACATATAATAAATAGTTACACTGTTTATATATAATGTTCTATTTTTTCTAACTTAACATGTATGTTTTAAAGAGCTGTCACAAACATAGAGCTTTATACATTCCAGATGTACTAGTAGGTCCAGAATGGTGTATCAGTCTATGACCCACTGATGTTCCAGATATGCGTGTGATACAGATCTACGCTACAAAAGACCATGGAAGCCACTGTTGTCTAATGGTGCATAATGCTACAGCTCATACTTGCAAAATAAGAAAAGTGGGGAGCATGCAAGTCATGGATTTTTATCTGGATATTTGAATTCTAGTCTTTCTGCACCTTCTCTGAACATCTTCTGAGCCACTCAGACACAGGTAATGGTGAATCCTCCAGTGTCATAGACTCTCAGATGGAGGCATTTGACCAGACCACCCTTTGTTACCTCTGGGCCACCAAAATCCCCAGTCAGTCCTGGGGCAGACTTTGCTCTTCAAGGAAGAGATGAAAACAGACATGACTAGGAAGGCAGCAGGATCTCTTGGGATACAGGAGCCTTTGGTTCAGATGGTAAAACTGAACAGAGAAGAGTGGGTATGCTGAAATATATCCATTGGGTCCAGGCATCACTGGAGAAGGTATTATCATTAACCCATGGCCATAAATCAGCATAGAGCCAGTGAGGGGCTTCTGCGGAGTGTATTGGTGGGAAAATTGTGTTTTAAATGTAATGCAAAATGCAGGGGCTGTTTCTCAGTTTCCCTAACTGGAATAACCTGCAGCTCATTGGATGTGCATTTCCCTCCTATAACACTGAGGCTCTGCCTCTTTTTGCTCCCATTCAGACCAGCCATTGACACTGCCCTTGTACATCCAGAGGTGAGTTCAAGTTATATGGCCAAACTTATGAATCAAGATGATAGACTGTGTTACTGCATGTAAGTATTTCAAGTATTTTAAATATTTTTGCTTACCATGAAAGGGCACATTATGTTCATTGTTAAAACTGTCATGACTCATTTTTCTAAATTTGTGGGTTTCAGACTAAGCCAACTATTACACTTACTTCTGATGGGTAGCCTAAACAGGTTTCACTGCCTACCTTGTCCTTTCTGTTATGTATTAACATTCTTACCTCCCCTTCTTCATTGATAACACAGCAAGTGTGGTATGATGAATCGGTTGTCAGAAGGTTGTCATTTGTTTCAGCTTCATATTTCACAGATGAAAAAATGTTAGAGATCAGATTATATACTCACAAACACATGCCCTTCTCCCTCAGTGCTTCTTTATAGCAAGAATGATTTTGACTAGCTGACCTCAAGACAGCAGAAACCTTGCATGTGTTCTCATTTAGATTTCTAAAGGTCTTTTTTATTACTCTATCCTTGCATTCTGTATCTCACTTTCAAACAGTGAAAAACACAAATAAAGTATTTTTAATTGACCTGATTCTTGAATAGTTGGAGAATAATAAAAAACATTAATTACTCTAAAAACATATCTATTTTTGTCAGCTTTACTTTTCTTGGACTTGGAAAAGATGGTCCTATATCACTTTTGCCACTGTATCACATCCCATATTTGCAGTAAGCATTGCCTAGTTTCAAAAGGGTCTTTTTAATACGGACCCTTTAACCTCAGATACATGGTTGTCCTCTTGAGTCATGTTTTGTCTTTGCAAAAGCATCATGAGCATCATCACTGAAGTGTGACCTCACTGGTTAATTTCCCCCCGTGCTCACTCCACTTGATGTTTGCAGTAGTGGATGGGATTTGGACCCATGACCTACTTAATGTAAAAATATTGGAATAAATCATACTGTCAGAAAGCAAAGCAAACAAAAAAATAGCCATAGGAGTTCACTGCCTTGTGAAAAAGTATGGGGAAAGGAGGATGGTTTTAATAGTTACTAACTTCTGAAGTGAAGTGAAGCTTGACCGAGGAGAATAGGTCCGGGAAATACGCCCACAGTGAAATATGTGGATGTATGGAAGGAGTGGACATTCTTCCCAGATAAATTTTCCTGATATTCATGACTATGCTTTTAGCATTAAATGACTATTCCTTACAGACCTGGGATAAAATCTAGGAATTTTTTTACACTGAGGTATATATTTAAGTGGCATCTTGACCTGAGAACAGAATAAAGGCAGGAAGAGAAGCTTGGGTACTTGCCCTTGGAAACATGCCATCACCCAGCCACAAACGCTCCCGGCTCCTTTTCCAGGAGCTCCTTGCTGAAATGTGCTGTGTGCTATACTAGATAAGGGCAAGAATTTCAGTGATTTTTTGCAAATCTCTGACGAAGTTGTATCATTGCTAATACATCATCTCTAACACAGTGCTGTCTGCCAAGGAAAAACCCACACAATCACATAAAGGCAACAAGCAAAGCAGCAGACACGAGCAAATCCAGAATTCCTGAATGCCTGCATTAGACTGCTACTGTTGCCTGCAACACAGATTCTACATGAAAGGCTCCACTATTTAGACATCTAAGCTCCTTACCCACAAATCTTCAAGGCTAGGCAGTGCAGAACTCAAACTGCCAGAGGGGAAGAGAGACCACAGGTACCAAAGACAGACCCCTAGCCTGTGCCGCAGTGTGCTCAGTTTACAGGTAGAAAGGGAACTTGGGAAGCCTTTTGAAGGTTTATTTACACATATAAGTGGGAAGCGATATGGCTTTACTTAATAGAATAGTATTCTAAGAAAGAAAGGCATTTTCAAGGCTTGTATGTGGTGCTATATGTTTGATAACCATGGTCATAGTCTACGTCTGAATTCATCAAAGCCACTGAGGGTAAAAATTGGTCTAGGGGCCTAGAACTGCATTTAGAGAGTTCCTCCAGCAAGTAGGAGCCTTCCTCCCTCTGGAGGAAGCCAGGGTCCAGACCACATTCTTCTTGCAGGGGAGGCTGGGTCACAGGGTAGCAAGCATGCACCATCTCACATGCCAGGGCTGTGCTTCTGGTCAGGAAGGCACTTGTCTATCTGTTGCAGAGAAGGAGCAAGCCAGAGCAACTCCTTGGCCTTGTCTGCTAGGTGTTTGGCCCTAGGGCTTTCTAATTCCAGTGGCAACACTATATTGGAAGTGTTTGTGCAGAACAATACTGAGAAACAGATTTGGGAGAAGGACTAGAGGGATCAAGGCCAGTCTGACCAGCACAAGTGCCCTGTGCTGTGCCCAGTGAAGCACTCTCTGCCCAGTGTCACTGAAGCCAGTAGGAAAGCCTACAAAAACCTGTATGCACTCAGAGATCTCTGCCCTTCTAGGTAAAGTTGGAAGCCTGGAAAGTCCGTCCAGAGGGGATGCCCTCCAGGCCAAACCCTCAGCACAGAAAGAAATACATACCTTTGTCTGCCTGATGCTTTTTGTTTGGCATATCCTAAAATCTCCCCCACCAAGGGACATTCTGTAGCTGTCCCAAGTAATCTGTTACAGGCCTTCATTGCCTTGCTGACAGAAACATTTTGTTCTTCTCTCTAACCAAAACTTTTCTTGCTGCAATTTAAGTCCATTACTTCTTGTCCCAATCACAACAGACAGAAAAAAAGAAATTATTCCCTTGTGGTCAACAGAAACCTTTTCTTATCTTGGATATTCACTGTCATATTTTTAGTCTCAAGTTTTCCTCCTTCCAATTAAGTAACTCCACCTTACTGAGTCTTCCTTCCTGACCTGTTCTTCAGACCTGATCATTCTCCGTATGAAGAGCTTCTGGTTGATTCACACCTACCTCAAAGCATGGCAGCACAATGGGAGGCAGCAGTCCAGCAGAGGCCTTGCCAAAGCTGAGAGGAGCAGATAGAGGACTTAGTCTGGTAAAGGCAGTCCAGACTTCAACAATGAAAGTTACGTCCCACTCTTTCCATTCTGTTCCAGTTACTTATTGCCTATTATTCTAGAGCTTAAAATTAACTTTTAATAAGATTTTACCACATAATTGCAGTATCTCATGATACCAAAATGATTTTAATTTCTGCTTTGTGATATAACAACTTTGAAGTACTTCTTCAAGAAATTACTGAAATTATTTCACAATTTTATTAAGATAAGTAGGTAGAGAGAATTGAGAAATGTCTAAGCATTACAGTTAGTTACAACCCAGACTAAAAGAATCTCTTTTATCCCCAAATAAAATAAAGTACTTCACGTCCCATAAATATATTTTTAGTATAACATTGTAGTATGCATTCATAAAGAAATACTATAAATATACAGTTTTGATTCCAGCCCTACTGCAGCATAGACAGGCACTCAAATGTTCACATGACAATCAGAAAATATTAGGACTTTTTTCTTAACATTTGTGGTTACATGAGTCTGTGTGATCAGGTATTGGCAGCAACATCTTGG
The DNA here is from genome assembly GCA_035047845.1 of Dendrocincla fuliginosa. Lineage (NCBI taxonomy): Eukaryota > Metazoa > Chordata > Aves > Passeriformes > Dendrocolaptidae > Dendrocincla > Dendrocincla fuliginosa. Next base: position 128,526,543 of record JAWWMO010000083.1, on the reverse strand, counting down.
GCAGAGGTGATTCTAGTACTGTCTTTTCCACTTAACTCACCAGAACTTACAGGTATATATGACATCCTCTAGGTCTTGACCTAACCTGGTATGTTGCTTTCTTCCAGACAGTTGAACAATGGTTGTTTGCAGGAAGATTTCTGTATGTTGCTTTCAAAGGTATATATTCTGGGACTCCTGCTATTAGTCTGCTTCATAAAACCCTTCAGTTTGAAGAGCTATAGTTTATTTCAGTACTTTAAAGTCCGTTAACATTATCGAAAGGACAAAAGTCCTAATAACTCTCTACTGGGCTGTTTGCATTGAATCTGTGCACCTGCAGGTTTACAGCTAACACAGCTGAGATCTGGTTCAGAATTTGGACCTGATTTTGGCCCTCCAGTGTTGTGGACTTGAGACTGGTGTACACAGTGATATGCAACCCCCCTTATACCTCCTATAGCAAATCCTAGAGCTGTATTATTGTGACCATACATAGCTACATTTAATATCTGGAATTCAACCAGCAGCCAGATTTGAAGGATCATCCATAAAAGTTTCACATAGCTAAAGAAAGCAGTCAACCCACTCTTAATAAATTTAACATTTTCACAGATTCTCTGGTCAGCTTCACAGTGTAAGGTACTCTTTAAAGAGACATATATATTTATATATAAGTACACAGGTCACCTGGAAAACATCCAAACTCTTTCTTAAAGCAGTCAGACACAAATTTCTAGACATACTAAGCAAGATCTGTAGTAATGATATTACTCACAGCACTGAAGATTTATTTGGTGTAGTGGTGGGTTCAGCAGAATTTCAGACCTGCAATTATGTCATAAGATAAGCATGTCAGAGGCTATGAGTATGTCAGGTAATTTGACTTGTGCACCTATCTTTGTTCTGGCATCTGCCCACTTGTGATATACACAAATGATATCTCCATGGGAGTACTGAAGATCTGACTGTTACTGGTACTTGTTAAAGTGAGACATAAAATGGTAAATATTAAGAATCTATCTGCTTGGTTTAGAGAAGCCAGGCAA
>JAWWMO010000083.1:128463848-128525415 GCA_035047845.1 Dendrocincla fuliginosa | reverse complement strand
CACCACATTTTGCAAACAAGGGCTCACCAAAAAAAGTTATTGCAGGTAGCCTGCTGTAGACTTCAGTGTGGAGGAGGAAAATAAGGAAACAGAAAACATAAAATACCTGGAATTAATTGTAACATTGAAGGTGATCACTCATCTGGGCTGAACAATATGACAAAAAGGCTTGCGAAAGGATGGAATTTGAGGTTTTATGGAACACAAACCTTCATTTAAGCCCAAATGTTGCAATAAACTGCATTACTTTTTCCTTAATTGCAGTGCTAAACTCCCAGATCCCAGAGAAGGTGAGAAGTGGCTTGGCAGACCCCAAATATCAGAAGAATTGACATAATGAAGAATTCTGGTCAGCTCTTTTACTAGCCATCCCTCTTCCTAAAGTCTTTCAGTTTTGTTTCTTACTGTGTTTCCTTGAACTGATTAGGGCAACACACTGTGCCTTAAGGGCACTATTAGGAGGCCATCAATAATATTAAAATGCTATTAGAGTTTAATAATAATTTAGAGATGACAATGTCCTAATTGGAAAATTAGGTGCACATTGATTAATTCTTAAAGTTTCTGATGCCTACTAGGTGGCCTAAAGATTAAACTAATCTCCAGTGTATTTTGTTTCATCAAACCCCATCTGGCTATTTCCCAAAATCATGAAGTTGCACTCCTTCCACTTTTCTTTTTCATTTACCTTCCCCAAGCTACCAAAAAGAGGGAAAAAAAAATTCATCATAAGAGAAGGAAACATGAGACCTGGTTAAAAGAGGACAAGCAGATGAAAACACCTTAACCAATTACATCCTAGTTGAAATCCTCTGCACATAATTCCTTGGAAAGGAAGAACAGGACAAGCTAGTAAGCTAAATTTAATCAATGAAATTCAATCTGTAAGTTACTATAAAGTCCTCTAGGATGAAAACCCTATATAAACCTAGTCTATATTTTTGAGTCTTTTTTTAACTGTATGGAATAGCTCACAGAATCACATAATCATCAAGGTTGGAAGAGACCTCAAGATGATCTAGTCCAACCATCAGCCTAGCACCACCATAATCTTCCCCAAAATAATCTCCAAGTGCCACATCCAGGCACTTCTTGAACACTTTAAGGAACAGTGACTCCATAACTCCCTGAGCACCTAATTCCAATGCTTAACCACCCTTACAGTGACAAAATTTCTTTCTAATATTAATCTGAATCTCCCCTGGCACAACTCAAGACCTCTTGTCCTTTCACTTGAGATGTCGTAGAAGAGACTGAACGCCTAACCTCACTAAACCTCCTTTCAGTCCCCCCTGGGCCCCCTTTGGTCCAGGTGAAACAACCCCAGCTCCCTGAGCTACTTCTCACAGGACTTTCCCTCTAGAACCTTCACCAGCTTCATTGCCCTTCTCTGGACTCTCCTCAGCACCTCAAAATCTTTCTTGTAGTGATGGGCTCAAAACTGGACACAGCACTGGAGATGCAGCCTCTCTAGTGCCGAGTACAGGAGAAAAAAATCGCTTCCCTGGTCCTGCTGGTGGTGCTATTCTTGACACAGGCCAGGATGCCATTTGCCTTCTTGGTCACCTGGGCACACTGCTGGCTCATGCTCATTTGCCTGTCAACCAGTACCCCTCAGGTCCTTTTCCTACTGACAGCTTTCCAGGCACTCTCCCCCAAGCCTGGGGTTGTTGCAACCCAAGAGCAAGTAACCCAACTTCACTTTTTTGAACCTCTTGCAATTGTTCTCAGTGCATTGATCCAATCGGTCAAGATCTGTCAAGATCTTTCTGTAGAGCCTTCCCAGCCTCAAGCAGATCAAAACTTCCACCCATCTTGGTGCCATCTGCAACCTAACTGAAAGTGCCCTTGATCCCCTTGTCCAGATCATCAATAAAGATGTTAAATGGGACCAGCCCCAATAATGAGCCTTGAGGAACACCACTCATGATTGGCTGCCAACTGGATTGAGTTCCATTCACCACCACCCTCTGGGCCCAAGATCCAACCAGTTTTTCACCCAGTGAAAAGGACACCTGTCCAAGCCATGAGCAGCCAGCTTCTCCAGGAGAAAGCTGTGGGAAATGGTGTCAAACACTTTACTGAAGTCCTGATAGACCACATCCACAGCCTTTCCTTCATCCACTAAACATGTCACTTTGTCATAGAAGATCAGGTTGGTCCAAAATGACCTGCCTTTCATAAACCCACATGACTCCAAGTGTCCTTTTAAAAAAGCATTTTAGTTTTTTTAAGAGTTTCCTAGTCTTTCATATTTTTAAACCCTATAGAACATATGGCTAAAAATAAGTAAAAAGAAAACAGCTTGAAAGAGTAAACACAGGAAGTAATTTAGTTAGCACTTAGAAGATACGCCTTGTTCATTCTGGAGGGGAGCTTTAAAAGGTATTAACTGAAAATAATTTTGATAGCAATTGAACTGAAGGGTTGTTGAGACATTCACAACATGGCCACATACGTAGATGGACCTTGCCTGCTTCACAGGGCTACAATGGAGCAAGTTTCAAAGAAGTAAATCACTCTCTTTTTTGTTTGTTTGTTTGGTTTTTTTGTTTGTTTCTGTGTAGAGTTTATAAAAACAGGATCTGAAAAGCTGAAGTAAACGCTAACTGTAGAGTGTTCACAAAGCTTATTTCAGACCTGCAGTCTGAAGCGATCAGTGTACTTCACTGGATTGCTCTGATGTTTAAGGTCAGGATTGGGAATTAAAATATGGTTTGTAACACCAAGCACCAAAGAGAGACTTATAGTGCAAAAGCCCTCAGCCTCTGCAAGGTCACTGTAGACAGGAGTCAGTTGGGATCATTAGCATGTGCTTTAGCTGAGGGTGAATACAGGCATTTTGGCTATGAGGATAGGGTCATTGCAGTATCTTTCCCTTCTGTGTGTAGGCTCTGGCACATAAAATAGGTCTGCAGGTGTCAATGTCCCAAACAGTACCTTTAAACGCAATGCACCAACATTTTGTAAAAATACATGCTGACATGCCCCTGCTGACACAGAATCATAGAATGGTTTGATTTTCTATTCCTTCAAATATTTGTACCTGCCATTCACCTGTTTAAAGTCCTTTATTACTATTTACAGTGAAGCTACAGTGTTTCATAGTCTAGATAAGCAATCTTGGACCAGGAAAAGCAGACACTAATAAAAAACCCCCTAGAAGTTCTGGAAAAACCCAGAAACTGAAGGTTCCATTGCATAAACTATGCCTTAACTATTTATGAATAACAAATACATCCACTGAAATAAGGTTGTGAATGACTCATGTTCAGAAAAAGGCCAAAATTCATTGGACAATCTGTTCATAACAAATAATTTAACCGGTTCTAAAAATATTTGTGGGGTTTTTCCTTACAGGGGAAAAAAAGTCTCACCAAAATGAACTTGTTAAAAGGCAAAAAAAGTCCAAGGACTGGCTCATAACTCTGCAATCCAGCCCAAATAAGGACAGTGTGCGGTTGCACTATCCCGGGAGCACAGCACTGGCCGGACTGTGCCTGACAATCTGATACTTCCCCTCTGAAGCGTGGGAGAGAGAAACCACTCAGCTGGTATATTGCCTGCCCCGGTGCTGGCTGGAGAAGCATGGGGGTGAAGCCAGCAGGGTCTGCTATCCCCCTGACACTGACAAGCTCCAGTAACACAAGTCACTGGCCTGAGGAGCCAAGGAACACCTAAAACCTCTGTCCTGCACAATGCAAGCATACAAGAAATCTTCGCTTTGTCCAAGCTTTTAAAATTCATTTTCCAAATCTTGAGCAATAAGTGGGTTTTGAACATTTACATAGTTAAAATAAAAGGAAATATGTGAATATCTCACACTTTTTCTTGTATTCTGCAGGTTCTGGGTGCCCCGACCTGCTGTCGAACTGTTCCCTTTGACAGTTCCTCTCTCACGATCCTTTTAATGCCTTCTGACTTACTGAGATTATGCTGATGTGTGGCACAGCACTAAATACATTCCTGAAATCCAAAGAAATTATGTCTATTCAGCTAGGTTAATGTCCCTCCAAGAATCCAAATACACTTCTCAGACATGGGCTATTTTTTAAAATTGTTTCATGCTGAGTGACCTTTAATAAATCAGAGCTAAACAAAGCCCTTAAAGGTCAATACATGTATTTCCTCCCCTTAATGTGCTCCAGTTTATAGGTACATAGAAAAACGCTGTAATTTTTCAGCCTCATGCAAACGTCCCCTAAATGCAATGAGAATTAGTGCTGTTCTGGCTGGGAGCCTGCATGCATATAAATTCTTTTGAATAAGAGCTCTTGCTACAAAAATGTTGCTGCCTTGTATGACAAGGGTTAGGTAGACTCAGCCTTGCACTGCTAGGACTGCCTGTGAGATACTTCCTCCAGAACAGAAACCCTGAAAGTAAGGTGCCACCATTCAGACAGAAGCAACATGGCAAAATGAGCTGGATGTATGGAAGGTGCATCCTCGATTCTCTGGGGTGTCTGTAGGAAAATGCCTTCAGAGCCAAGAAGAGAACACAGAACAAGGAAGTCATGACAATAACTGATGAGGCTGAAGCCATTCAGGTGAGAGGCTTGGTTTTAGCTTGGAAACAGCTGAAGGAGGCAGAAAACAGCAGTCTGTAGTTCATAGAAGAAATCACGTACCAGAATGAACTCTTGAATCTAACCCTATAGACCGCTTAGAAGCATGGAAGAAAATGAGGGAGGGAAATGGTCGTTGTGATTGAGTTTTGCTCATTTATTGGGCTACAGAAACAGTGATTGGCTTGTGATTCTTTCAAAAACTCTTCCAAAGCCTGTGCAGGTGTTTGCTGTGAAGATGAGAATAAATTGATTCCCTCAAAAAAAAAAGTTGGTTGTATGAGAATAAAACAATTGGTTTTATCAGCTTATTTAAGAAATTGCATTCAGCTGGGCATGAAATGGGCAGAGTGGCTTTATGTCTTGGCCACAGTGGGGGCAGGTTCACAATGTGTAATGTGAAGTCAGTCTCAATGTAAATGAAATCCAAAGTTCTGCTTACAACAGGTGTCATACAGAGTCTGGGCGCTCTGAGGGTGTGAAAGAGAGCCTGGGTTTGCTGCATGTAGTGTAGGTACAGATGATGAAGTCTCCTGAGCACTTGTATACCAAGGATGTAGTTGTTCCACCTGAATATGGGCTGTGTACACATTGCCTTCTCTCAGAGCCTCTCCAGCTAGAGTCAGGACCTAATCCATACCCACCACTTACAGTGCCACTGGCACCCAGAGTACTGATAATATTCCTCATCTTCCTAGCAGAGCATACAACTATTTGCTGCAAGTTTATATATCTGCAATAATTCCCCTGTCATATCAGGGTCAAGAGATAAACAGTCTTAAGTTGATGAAAATTATTGAGGGTATGGCATTGGAATAAGGAAGCCAGGGGCTCACTGTTCATCTGCTCTGCCCTGAGCTCTGGGACCCCAATATGGCACATTTATGTCTTAGAGCAAACAGGATGCAAATTCCCAGTGTATTAGTTACAATGGAACTTGCACAATGAAGTTGGATGTAAATGGAAAGCAACTCACCAGCACTGAGAGGCAGCTGTAGGCTTTCAACTGTACGGTTCACATACAGCTTCAATCTTTCAGTTAGTTCATGAGGAGGGACTTTTTGCCCATACAGGGCATCTTCTGAATCATTAAAGACAGGACTGATTTTTGTAACATATTATTATACTGGAGCAAGCCACCATATATCTTGTTTTCACACCAATTTAGAAAAAGCACTACTCAGGATAATTACAATTTATACCAGAATAACTGTACCTCCCAATGGAGGATCTCAAAGGACATTGGACATGGCTCTGACCGATGAGCCACCCTTCCAGTTACAATATGCTGTACCTGTTCCTGGTCTCTGTTCTGGATTAGTGTCATTTCAGGAAGAAGGATAAAAAGGGAAACTCTCTATTTACAAAGAAGAAAACCATCTGTGACAGAGCTTTTATTTCAAATATTGTCTATTTGAGTGCTGCTCAGGGGTTTCTAATGCCAGAAGTGTCCCAGCAGAAAGGGATTAGTGGGTAGAAATCAAGTGAGGAGGCCAAAAGGTGAAAAATAAATACAATTTATCATATGCATATGCTGTTTATCACCTTGTTGGAGAAATTAAGGAAATGACATGGAATATTATCATTTTGCATAGGAATAGGATGACCCTATATACATACAATCCAATCTACTGCTCTGGGTTATCTTATTAAATTTGTGTAAAGGGGTGGTGAAGTAGACCCAGCTAGTTTGCATCATCTGGCAGGCTCCTGTTTGAGGAGTAAACATATGTCAGTAGTTTTAACATGACCAACCTTTACAGTGAATGGCCAGAGAGGTCACTTCATACCCAGACTGTGAAATTTCCATGCCAGATTTACAATTCAGAAAACACACATATCACACCGGCACATATGCTGTAAGCACAAAAGATTAGCATTGGAAATGACAACTTGTAAGCCAAGTTTTAGCTTTATGTGATTTGAAACAGTTGAGCGATAAATTAGAATAAAAACAAATGCCAGCAGCTCCTTAGCGCTAATGGGATTGGTGGGTGCTCCTGTCATGAGAGCCTGGTGAATACATATTGTTATAATTGGCTGGGTGGAGGTGATAGAACAAACGTGACTCTTCCAAGGCAGTGTTGGCACTGACAATAATTGTTAACAGATTTAGTTTCCTATTCACCTCTTTTTTCCCCCCATAACTCCTTCTTAACTTATCAGCAGATTTTATTTTTGAGTTATTAGAAATCGCATCCTTCTTTTATTGATTCTTCTGAATTGCCAGCCAGCCACTAACTGTTTCCAGCTCTGGTATTTCAAACTTACTGATTTCCTTGTAGATACTTTAATCATTCATATATCTTTCCCTCCATCCCTCCACCCCCTTTTGACTTTCTTTGGCTTGAGATTTTCTCAGAGGAGCTGTCAGCTTAGTTAACCCTAGTCATTCTAGCCAAACACTGCTCTCATTCCTATGGCAAAGGGGTAGTCAAGAACTGTTGATAAATGTAAATCCTCATCCAGTTCAACCCCAGCAAAAGCACTCTGAGTCCAAGTACTCAGTTTGAACACCTAGTTCATGAGCTGTCCAGGTGTACATATTATATCCATTTATATACACATATACACAGTGTAGGTGTTTCTATGTAAGCATACATAAACATAGATATACTATATAAATACAGCATATAAATAAATGCATATGCATTCCTATATTCATAAATTAATGCACATGCTTGTATTTAAGGTCTGGCTTGCTACACCCTTGTGCCTCCACTGTGCTGCATGGCTCCTGGAGCAGACAAATGTCATTGCACTGAGACTATTGGAGTCTGCCAAGAGTCACAGATCAGCAAGTCACCACATCAGCTGAGTGGCAGGAGCTGCTGACAGACTCATGGATAACCCAGGGCAAGGGAAAGGAGAGGAGCTTGCTTGCCAGAGCTCTGTGAATGCTGTTAATGATAACGCCAGTTATATTGCACTAGCTGGGCACAAGAAACATGCAGACAAGCTGCTGCTGGGGCACTGCTGACTCAAATCATTCATCAAGAAGCAGAAACTGGTGCATGAGCCTGAGCTCTGCCCTGCTGACCAAGGCTCCTCTCCCACTTCTCCACACAGCAGTGTCAGTTCATCTTTCTGCCCTCTCCTGCTTTGGACCACCAGCTCATCTCCCCGGCACTGGCAGAGCAGATGGCTGCCAAAGGAGAGCTCTCCCTTTGCACTCGTGATAGCAATGAGACCTCAGCACTGTTATGTTTCAAGGCTTCAAGGACCCCCAGGGCAGGGGACCGGTCTGCTCTGTAATACAGAGCAAAGTAGTAAAACTCAAGGAATAATACCAAAGTACCATTTACCTTCATGAGATTATGGGGCTGTTTCCTTTACCATCCCAATTGATTTGCATTTTATTCCACTGCAAATGCCTTCTGCGAATAAAAGGGAAAACACCAGGGCAAGTTTTGCTCTCTTCAGAAATCTTTCTGACTGCTCTAGTCCAGAGCAGGTCCCAAATACTGCATTTTCATTCTTATGGGTCAGAAGTGGACCCAGATTAAAAAATCCCCAGCCTCCTCCACACCTGCTCCCAGCTCCCTGGAGCCACACACACATTTGGAGAGGGGTAGGAGAAGTCTCCCCACAGTGCTGCCCTTGCACAGGCACTGCCTGGTTCCCTGGGCTGGAAAGCCCCACGACAGCCTTGCCAGATCTTTGTCCTGGAAGCACACACTACTATTACTCCCTGAGCTTCCCACCCCACCTGGAGACATTCTGGAAGCATAGCCAGGCAGCTGCCAGCACTGCAAGCCTAGTCTGCTACAGACTGGAGCTTTCCAGACTCTCAGCCTTGTTCAGCCTCTCAAAAGCCCAGAATTACTGTCCCAGATGCATATCACTGAGGGTCCAGGTCAATATATTCTTGCAGAAATGAAGAGAAATTTTCCTAGACACTTCTTTCTTCTGTCAAAAAAGCAATGCTCTGAGCTTCCATCAGAGCAGGGCTTTTTAAAAAATGCATAACCCATAAACAAAACAAATCAATATAGGACTAATAGTAATCAATATAAGGGCACTTGATGCTCCTTTCCATGTTGCATGGTTGGTCTCTCTCCAGACCTTGCCAAAACTACCCCATTGCTACACTGAAAGCAGCTAATGACAGCTGTTAAACATATGGCTCAATTTTAGGGATCAGTCCCAGGCATGAAAATTAGCTTTCGCTTGGGTTAAATGTAAACAGCTATTAAGTGCCTCTTTGCATAGTGAGAACAGAAGCAGTTGGAAGCTGCTGCCCAGAGCAAGATCCTGCATGAGAAGAGTAATAGCCCTCAAGGTTCATCCCTGAGCACAGGCACAAAGGTGAAGGAATGGACTGGTTGCAGCAGTGTGCACCAGTGAAGCAAAGACTTGAAGAGGGACATGGTTTTGGGAGAAAACGGGACTCTTTTCAGCCATGATATTCATTGGAAAAACAGGTTTGTTGAGGGTACCAAACAAAGCCTAGTGTGTCTTAATCTTGCCTTGTCCTATTTAGAACAGTTATCAAAAAATGCACAATATAGGATTTTTTTTAAAAGCTGAGTTTAATAAAAAGGAAGAAGAAAGATCTTAAACACCCAGAATGGCCATGGGTTTATGTTTTGGTTTTTTGTTTTGTTTTCCATAGACCCCTTCCAGTCTTATGCATTTTGGTTTGATTGTAAGTTTACTGCAGGAAGCATACATGGTGTTCACAGCATGGCAGTCAGTATTGTGGGATGATGTAGATAACAAGTATGTGTTTATGATGAAATTAGTTAGAAACCAACTCAGTGCATGCCATCAAGCTTTGAAAATCACATTTCTGCTGCAGGTATGCAGCAGTTGTCGTGACTGGGGTAGTGAGAGTCAGGTGTGCCCCTGCATGTCCTGAAGTTAAAATAAAAAACTTGTTCACTCCGGGCCAACTAAATCCTCTAAGCAAGCCTGGATATGTTGTCCCTATCCCAGCTGTTAGGTTGGTATAATTTTCCAGTTCACAAAAACTTTAGTTTGTTTAGAACTCTGAAAGTCTGCAGCAGAGTAAGTATGTAGCCAAGGAGGTACAATAGTATACTATTTCCAAATCCACAGTTTCACCCTTACAATTGCACCCAACCTTCAATTTTTGTTCTATTTCTGTGGTAGAACAAGGATTCTTGAGTTGTGTGCCAGCCAAAAGAGAACTTTTGGAATTTTCTTTGCCTACAGTTTTCTAGGAATGTCATTATATCACCGACACATTGGCTCTTGACAGGTAAAGTGGGATGCTACAACTGAAAAAGAAAAAAAAAAGAAAAAAGAAAAAGAAGTTTGAGTGTTGCAGAAGACCCTTCTTCTCAAACTGAGTAGGGGGAATGGTTACCCTGTTGAATCACCAGGGGGCTGTGGCTGAGTAATTGAAAAGATTTGTTGTCTGAGAAAGCGCATTTTAAAATTCCTCTCCTTTCTTCAGTTATCAGGACCACTGGGACTTCACCAGGTCTGTAGATCTGCTGCATAATGTGTGAATGGCCATATCTCACCATAGAGTCAAGAGCTGAGCTGTTATGAGTACAACATAAATAAGATCAAAATCAGAGTTGACTTTTGAGGAGAGACATAGTGGCTGCGGGTGAAAGCAGGAAGGTAGAGCTGAAGAAATCAGATGGGTAAAATACAAAACCTCAAGATGTGCTGGCTAGATGGATTTGCAACCTACTTATCATTTTGAAAATTGCACATAATTTAGGTCCTCTCAAAATTATCAAAGGAAGAGGTGGTGCAATTTAATCAGACTTCCTAATGATAACTCTCTGTATAGACATCTCAGGTCATTCCAAGTATTGCTGTATCACTCTGGAATAAGAAAATCCACTGGAATCAATGTATTTACTACATGTTTACACTGGCATAACAGAGTTTGAGGTCTGTCTGAAAGAACTCAAATGTGGTGTGTCACAAACATTGGGATGAGCTGAACTCTGTAATGCAGATTAAGGTCAAATGAATCCGTACACAGTAACAGCTGAAGATTTATGTCTTGGCCCTTTTCATGTCCTCTTTCCTGATATTACTATAGCCCTACACAGAACTGAAAACAAATTTGATTTCCCGAAAGCTCTTTCTCATCAGTACGTGAGACAGCCATTCCTGTTAACATGACAAGTACGAGAAATAATGCACAGATAGAGCTGCACAGATAAAAATTAAAGTACAGCCGTGTCAATGGGAATAAAACCAAATTGCTCTTAGGTTAGCTTCAGTGTACCAGTGGACATTAAGAGAAAACACAAAAACAAAGAGAAACAAAACAGAGCCTGCATCACTTAAATGCTTTTGGCTTCTGTTCTGTTCCAAGGCATTTTGAGCAAGGTCTCATGAGCTTGTCCATGCCACCTGATGCTTTTTCTGTAGTTCAGAGCTTGCAGTGATGAGCCCATGTAAGTATTTTTTTGTCCCAGTGGCATTCCATGAGCTGTTTTTTTTTTCTGTTGGAGGCAGTGAGTGGCAGGGGGAATTGTTCCTCAGTTTTGTGCCATCTCTGAGTTGCTAGACCTCATATTGTAACAGCCAGGGTCCGGTCCAGCAGCAATAAGGTATTTCCCCCAGGGATGAATGAGGCTAGGTACTCTAGTAGCAGCTTTCATTTGACAATATACCATGTAATTTAAGTATCCTAACAGATCAATTTTTATGGCTACATGGTAGCATTTCAGCTAAGGGATATTTTTAACTTGGAGGAAACAGGAACATGAGACTGCTGGAGTTACCTGAGTTGGTTTTGCTCTTAGACCATCCCACAAATGCAGCAACATCCACTTGAGCAACACAGCTGCCAACCACACAACACCTATGGAGGGGCCTTCCAGTGCTCCTCCTCCTCCACGGCTACAAACAGCCTGCCTATATGTGTTTACAAATTATTTCTCTGATCATTCAGAACCAATTTATAGGTAGTCATTCTCAAATCAGTACAGACTATTCTTCAAAGAAGCTCCTCTCCTTTCTACTTTGTGGAGCTTTCTAAATACTTTTGTTTTGTGGGTTTTTTTTGGATGAACTGAAAAATATGCTCTAAGTCTTCTCTTGTGGTATCTGTCTTAGTCCTCTTAACAGAATTCCTCTACCCCCGTTCAAGTCTTAACTCGCCATCTCTGAGCATAGATGGCTTAAACAGTATCTGTCCCCTCAGATGGAAACTTGCCATATGCCTGTGCAGTGTAGCAGCATTTCACACCTCTCCTGAAAATGCCTCACCTTTTCATTTTTCATGCTGTTATTAATTTAGTGCATTGTAATTATTCTGAAATTAATGCACCGTCCTCATCCAGTGTTATATCCATTTCAAGAATTCCCAGTTTTCACAGATTACTTAATGCTGAACAACTGACCATGCATTTTGTACTACTGACCTTGGTCTTATTTCTCCTCATTCTACCTTCTGCATGTTGTGTTATCTGCACAGTATTCTGAATTTATGTTATTAAATTATGCCCTCTTCCAGCCAATAATCCATCATGAGGGTCAAGTACCTTGTATCTCCTCAGAAGCCAAAGATAAAATTCTGCTCTTTTCAACCTAACTATGTTAGCTGACTGTGAGAACAAGAATATTGGGAAGTATTGGCAAACTGCTGCCGTATTTAGCATACATGCCTCTGAGAAATAGCCTGTGTGAAAAGATTTGACTCTTGAAATCCTCATAACTTTATCCAAATTTGTTTACATACCACCCAGGCATTGTGCCCTCAAGGCTGGCTGTGCTCTTTTGATGGACAGAATGTGACTTTTACTGATTATTTCTCACAAGGTTTCAAGAGATTCTCATGTAATTACAGAACTATTCAAGTGGGGAAACACCTTTGTTTGCTAGTGCCTTGTTCAACCTCCTGCATAGAGCAAGGAGTTTCAGACAAATTTCAGATTAGGCTGCTCAGGGTTTCACTGCAGTCAGATCTAGAAAAGCTTCCAGGATGGAGACTGAACAGCCCTTCTGGCAACCTGGTGAACTGCTTGAGTGCTCTCACCTTGGAATCTTTATTATAGACAGAAACATGTCCCTGCTTCAGTCTATGACATGATTACATTCCTCAAAATACAATCCTTGTGGATTTTTGCTGTGGTATAAACTCAATAATTTCTTACAGGCTTGAAGAGAAAGGACAGTCAGACTTGATAAATACAGTCAGCAGAAGTAGAACTGCCAAGGTAAGTGGAAGAACAGCAAGCAGTGGGGTGAACAACATGACCCAGTGGGGGTCTTCCTCAGGTGAGGAAGAACTGCATTGCTACTACAGTTGTGCAACATAGGTGAAAATGGGGAAACCTTACCTAAACCAAAAATCTAGATGAAAATGTGAAGTGATGCTTGTTTTCCTCACAAAATACCAGTGCAGTGTTTGAAACCTAGCAAATTGTTAGCCCACCACTCATTTCCTGAGCAGGTAGTAGATGTGGGAGGGCCAGGATTGTCCAGCAACTGTATCCACTCTAACCCCCAAGGTAACTCCGTTAAAAAACCCTCTTCTGCTCAAAAAGCTGCCTCGCCAGATGGTTTGTGCTTCCTCCTTCCATCTCAGACAGATCTGTCTCCCAGAGGCTGGGAAAAAGCCCAGCACTGACAAGAAGGAGATTCACAGCCAGGGGTATCTCCCTGGAAGCTGTTCTTTAAATGAACTTTAAAGTCCATCCTGTCTATAAAATTGTTTTTCATAATTTTGATACTGTGTCAGAGCAGCATAATGGACTGGCACAGCTTGCAAAATAAAATGGCAAGCAGAAAGCATCCAAATCCACCCTTCAATTTGAAATGCAAAGTGTAGTACTTTACAGGAATCTGGAGGGCTAATGTATCAAGGAATGTATCCTTCTCTAAAGTGAAGGATTCATTTCAAAACAGACTGATACTTTGGCGCAGAGCAAAACTGCCTTCATCAGCATAGTCAAAAATTAGGAAAAAAATATTATTTAGAAAATATTACCTCTGAGACAGATCATCATATGCCACAATTTTCAACTAATTCAAACAGAGGTGCATTACTATTTATCAGTTCCAAATCCACCTCTTTCCCATTGTCTGGAGCATTATATTTCCAAATTTTATATTTCCTAATATTTTCCAAATGTTGTTAGAATGTTAGAGAATGAGCATTATATTCTCCCTTTTCCTCTTCCCTGTCTTTTACCACTCAACAATCTTTCATAAGGTTTACTTCTTGATTTGACAGAGAAACTCTCTAATAAAAAACAAAAAAGCTGATCTGCTAGTTCTTGCTAGCCAACATTTTATGTTGTCAGTCACCTGGAGGATCATTAAAGAATTGAATATTAAAAATCTGTAGTCTTTGAAAACCAGATATTAAATAAACGACAAGAAGGAAACTTACTGCCCAGTGCTTTGGAAAGTGGCTACCATTCAAGACCAAGTTCAAAGCAAAAGCAAGAAAATGACTGTTACTAAATTCCATAGTCTTGATTCATTTTTTCATTCCCATAGTGACAACTTTCTTTAAATTTCCACTTAGTATTAAGTTAAATTATCTGCTTGAGATTTGGAAAAATAATACTCACTAAAATTTCATACTATTTCTGCATTAGTGCTATGTTCTTTTAACTCAAAGTTTCACCGCACGGAGTGAACCAGAGACTTGTAAGTCACATCTGTACCATCTGTCCCAGCTGTGCCAAAGCCTGCACCACAGTCCAATGCCCATCTCTCTTGGGCACTGCTCAACAGAAATTCATGCATGGACTTCAGCTTCCTACTGGGGGAATGATTTGACCACAGGGGGAGGTCAGTGACTAATTAGTAGTTATGCAACATAGGAAAGGGGGACACCAGAATGTGTGAAACATAGGGAGATTGATTTCATCACAGCAGTAAAACCCAGAGTTGGGGTGTCTCCTGACTATCACACTCTGAAACACTCTGTCCTTCTGTTGTTTTAGTTGTGTGAATATCTGTGCCTGCACTGTATACAAAGGAAATATGAACATGTTGAAAAAGTGCTTCCTTCAAAACTCAAGAGTGAGAGCTAACCAAAGTCTAGTCCTTCAAACTCTGCCTAGCTCAAGGGTTTCTAATCTGTCACAAACCATTGGGAGGGTATTTGTTTAGGGTGAAATTCCTCTTGTGCCCCACCTGGGGACCTCTTTCCTGGAGTGGGAGGCTCTGCTCACCTTGGCACTGTAAAGTCTAGAGGAAAGAGAATAGCTTGCACTGGGTGACTTAAGTTTGCCTCTAATGCTCTTTTGCAGATTTTCTGTGCTTAGCATTTGCTATGTGCGATGTTAAAATCAAAATAATTTTCTAATGAAGACCCATGGAATACCCCTTGGTACCCCATAAGCCCATGAATACTTTTGCTGGGGCAGTAAGAAGCTAAATTCAGATGGGGTTAAAGAATGCAAAGATGATCTCATCTGGATGGAGTTAACTTTTGGAGTAAGGACCATTGAAGCACCATTCTGTTTCATGCTGAGTATTGAGATAAGCTCCCAAAGTTAGAAATTCTGGTGATGCCTAATCTGCGGCCATGGGACACTCCCCAGTGTGCAGAAAGGAGACAGATGTGTTCCAGCCAGTCCCTGGCCAGGGCAATAGAAGGATCAGACTCATCATGAGTCAGGAAACCTTTCTGCTGTGCAATTACATATGTGAGAAAGAAGCATGTGTACAGAGCTATTCAGATTTAAGATAAACTGCTTTCTAGAATAACTGGCCTCTTCATTGGGAACTGAGATCAGCTAGTGAAAATGACATCTTAACTGAAACACTTCAGGACAGCTGCCTAAATTTTGGTGGAATGTACCCAGGCCCTACATATACACTAGTTCTGGGTAGCTGCAACATTATTTCCATTAAAGCATTTGCTAGTGAGTCTTTACCATACAATGTCTGCCAGCAGCACAGGCAAAAGCGTGTGCTTATAATAACAAGACAACAAACATTTCAGACAAAGTTTTGAATAATACATTTTGCAGTACTTGCTCAGGCTTGTTAGATCAATATATATATATAGAAAAAGTTGCTCTTTTTTGTGAGATCTGTATCTCTGTTTCTTAATGGGAATTATCTTAAAGCATAAGTTAATTTCTTTTACATGCTAATTACCATGAATATATCTGAAAAAAACATTACCAAACGTGTAGTTCTGTTGGTATAAATTCTTCTAACCTTAACTTAGCCCTCCAGCTCTGTGGCTGGACTTTATCCTGACTTGGCTCTCCAGCCATTTCTAGCTTCATCTCTCCAAACACTACTTGCATCCAGTACCAGGACTTACAGATTTTTCCTGTTCAGCTAGTGATCAGATACTCTACTGATGCCAAGAAATCCATATGGACTTAAACCTAGTTGGGACTGATAGCCTCACTGTTACTTACATTCAGTGGAAGTAACTCATGGTAGCCACAGAATTGTTTATACCAGTGTCTGTGAGGTATTGAGAACAATCAAAAATCAGTAAAAGCCACAACTGACCACAACTGCACAAAAATAGGAAGCAGCTTCACTCTTGCATATGTACAGAAATCACTGTAGTTGCATGAGTGTCCATAACTCACTTCAGCATATCCTGTTAAGAGCAGACTTCAAAATTCTTTGTTTGAACTTTGAAAACCTTTCACAGTGTTACTCCTATCTCCTCATCCAAATGTTTAAGTCCCTGTATATTTAAATATCAAATCTTATTTCTTATTCTCAACTAGTAAATCTTATTTTTTCTAAAGCCCTCTTGAAATATTAGTGTTATTGTGCATGTTCTGTCATAAGTATTACTTTGGATTACATTGCCAAAATACATTTGTGATCTGTCTGAGCTTAGTCATTTTAAATCCATCCATTAATACACATCTGCTCACAGCTGAGTAAAATTACTGGAACCATAAAAGGTAAACTTTCTAACTAGTCATTTTGATAGGTGTTTTCTGTGTGTGTTTTGTGATTTATTTACTCTTAGACACTGGATCCTGTGGATCTGTGTCCCTGATTGGGATGAGACACTTTCTCTTGGCTTCTTTGGAGCTCAGTGGAGTGGCTTTGGTGGTCCATGGGAGCAGTTTTGAGAACTATCTAGGACCTGAGGCGATCACAGCTGATGCACATGGCAGACACAAAGCCTGAAATGGCGCATGTGTCCTGGCACAAAGCTGACCTCTGGTCAACTCCAAGCTTGGGCTTGCTGAGAGAAGGTGATGGCACCATCTGCAGTGCCCTCAGGTTTCTTCTGCCAGTCTCCTTGTTCTGCCAGCCCAAGTGAACCATTGCATATATGCGTGGCAAACATGACCAAGTCATTGCTATCAAGGGCATGATGAAATAAGACGTTATCTTGCCTAGACTTCTCGTAGTAACAGTCTGTGTAGATATTTCTGCCTTATTGCACCTCTTAGGTAATGTGACTGCATTTATCCCTCACTAAAATACCTTCAATAAAGAGATACAAAGTTATTTCACATTTCTGGTGAAAAAAGAGACAGTCTCAGACCAGACAAGAATATTTAATTTGGATTCTATATACCACAAACCTTTAAATTTTGCTATCACACCTGTTCCAGCAACTTTTCTATGGTTAAAAACATGTTGCAGAACTATATCTGATTTGCTTGAAGGGCACCAGGAGAAAAAATTCCCATTTACATTGTCTGTTTGTCAGAGCTGCCAGTCATCCAAACCAGGCACCTCCAAATCTACTGCCTTGTCTTTATGTGGGACTTGAGCTTGACAGAAATTAACTGAGAGCATCACACAGTTGGCACAAGCAGGTTCAGAAGCTTCCTAAAACACCTGGGTGATAACTTCATGGTAGAGGTACTAAAGGACCTGACTAGCAGAGATACCCTCCTTGATTTGTTGCTTGTTAACAGAGAGGTTTTCATTAATGAAGAGGTGATTGGTGGCTGTCTTGTTCACAGCAACCATGAAGCAATCACAGAATAAGTTGAGTTGGAAGGGACCCACAAGGATCATCGAGTCCACCCCTCAGCTCTGCACAGGATCATCCCCAAGATTCGCACCATCTTCCTCAGAGTATCATCCAAATGCCTGATTGAGTTTAATATCTCTGTTGACGGGAGGAAAAGTGCCAGTGAAAATTCAACCCTGGACATGAGGAGAGCAGACTCCAGGCTGCTCAGAGAACTAGTGAGTAAGATCCCCTGGGAAAATGCTTTTGAAGGCACTGGGGTTCATCAGTGCTGGTCACTTTTTAAGTACACCTCCTAAGGGGCGAGGAGCAGGCAATTCCCAAATGCTGGAAGTCAAGCAGATGAGGCAGAAGGCCAGCAGGGATCTTCTTTTAGAACTAAAGCAAGAAAAGAAAAGGTGCATGCCCAGTATAAGCAAGGTCAAGTGACATTGGGAAAATACAGAGAGAGATTTTGCTTGCCATTGTAGGGAGAAAATGTGTGCAGCCAAAACTCACTTGGAGTTGAAGCTGGCCAGAAATGTGGGGGACCAAAACAAAAGAGGGTTTTTTAATAGACTAATGCAAAATGCAGTGCAGAAATTGCATCAATCCATTACAAAATGAGGATGGTCACCTCACAAACAGGGACAGAGACAAGGCATTTAATGCTTTCTTTGCCTCCCTCTTCAGTGCTGATGATGGGCTGAGGGTCCCAGTGTCCTGAGCTGGAGGCCAAAGGCTGTGAGAATGATAAATTCCCAGCTGAGTCTGAAGCTGTGCAGGACCTGCTGCTCCAGCTGGATCCCTATAAATCTATGGGACCTGATGGGATTCATCTGAAAATACTTAAAGAACTGGCTAATGTCATCATGAGGCCTCTCTCAATGATTTTTTAATAGTCTTGGGAATCTGGAGAGGTCCCAGTTGATGGGAAGCTGGCAAAGGTTTTCCTAGTTTTCAAGAAGGACAAGAAGGATGACCCTGGAAACTACAGACCTGACAGCCTTGCTTCAGTGACTGCTAGAAATATGGAGAAGATTATTCTGGGAGGTATTGGAAAACACCTGAAGGACAACACAGTCATCGGTCAGAGTCAGCATGGCTTCATGAAGGGAAAGTCCTGCTTGTCAAGCTTAATTTCCTTTCGTTACAAGGTAACCCACCTGACTGATCAAGAGAAGTCAGTTGATGTAATCTTTTTTGGATTTCAGTAAAGCTTTTGATACTGTCCCTCACAGTATCCTTCTGGACAAAATATCCAGCACACAGCTGGATAAACATGCCATGTGATGCGTGAGCAACTGGCTCACAGGTTGGGCACAGAGGGTAATAGTGGATGGGGGAACATTACGCTGGTGACCTGTCACTAGTGAAATTTCTCAGGGCTTCATTTGGCTGGTTCTCTGCAACATCTTCATAAATGACTTGGATGCAGGACTCAAAGAGGTAGTAAGTAAGTTTGCAGATGACTAAACTGGGAGGAGCTGTTGACTCTCTGGAAAGCAGAGAGGTCCTGGAGGAAGACCTAGACAAATTAGAGGGCTGGGCAATCACTAACCATATGAAGTTCAACAAGAGAAAGTGCTGGATTCTGTACCTGGGATGGGCAACCCTGGATGTATGAACAGACTGGGGAATGAGATGCTGGAAAGCAGTGCCATGGAAAGGAACCTGGGAGTCCTGCTCAATGGCAAGTTGAATATGAGTCAGCAGTACCCTGGCAGCCAGGAGGGCCAACCCTGTCCTAGGGGGCATCAGGCAAAGCATCACCAGCGAGTCAAGGAAGGGAATTGTCCCGCTTTGCTCTGCATTGGGGCAGCCTCACCTTGGATACTGCGTGCAGTTTTGGGCACCACAATATAAGAAAGATATTGGAGAATGTCCAAAGGAGGGCAACAAAGATGGTGAAGGGCCTTGAGGGGAAGTCGTATGAGGAGCAACTTAGGTCACTTGATCTGTTCAGAGGAGGCTGAGGGGAGACCTCATTGCAGTCTTCAACATTCATGATGGGAAGTGGAGGGTCAGACACTGATCATGGTAGGCAGTGCAGTCCCTCTCTTATACCAACAGTCCAGATAACCCATTTCTGCATGTCTCTTGCTATAAGGAATCTTTTCCTAGGCCTTCAGCAATTCTGATTTTCTACTCTTGCAAGGTTTTAATTAAGTCTTTAAAATGTGCTTAGCAGAGCTGGGGGGAATATTCTAGCACAGGTCTCACCAAAGGACCTCCTTCCTCCATGTGAAGGTACTTGGATGGCTGCTCATGATACTTCATACTGAATATAGAAGCATGCTAATGACAGAAAGGGCTCATCCACACTTCTGTGTCATGTTAAAAGCTTCCTTTATTCCATGATCTAAAGCACTTGGCCATATCCAGACCATTCCCACTGTCATCAGTGCCATCTCCTGTCTACTCTTTCATAGAATCACAGAATGGTTAGAGTTGGAACCAAGGGGTGTAAGCAACAATAAGATGTGCCAAGGTGTCCCACCAGGCAACGGGGCAGGGGGGAGGGGTATGGGGGAGTGGAGAAAGAGGAAGAGAAAGGAGATACATCACTAGGAGAAAGTGAGGAATGTCTGCCCTACGTTGGGTGGTTTGGGGAGCCCAACTCATCTTCTGCCCTGCCTGGAACTTATTTACCTGTTATACTTTGACATTGCTTCTGGAGACTGCTCAAATCAGTAAATGAATATGAGTGAGATGGAATCAGGGTCCATCTTCCACCTCAGACGGGTTTTGGTGGAAAGGCAGTACTACACTTCTTCTGGTACCTGCCCCAAGTCCTCCTCTGCACACCTTTCTGAGTGAACTCAGCAGTCTGCTCATGGCTATCAGGTTTTAGTCCAAGACCTGGGACTCAGGGAGTAATCCTGTTCATAGCAGGGGCCAGTGGCTCCAGGCCTGTCTCCTGGGAGGACAACATGGGTCCAGGAAGGACCCTGTGCCCTTCTTTCCATATAGAAATAGTACATGCAGGACACCGCTAATTAAACCTTACATATTTAGCGACTGCTGCCCAGGTGACTGAGGTGCTGGAGAAGTAAAGTCCAGCTATGAATGAAGGGTGGCATGCATCCAGTCTTAAAGCATAAAACATCTTTTTATGTGTGGGAGAAGGCAAACTTTGCAGGAGATGAGGTATTCTTGAAGTTCCTTGTGGGGACATCAGCAGGCTGACTGTGCCTGTGGGAAATGCAATTTTTTGAAACATGGAGCACTGTTTGGTGGCACTTCTTATGAACATGTCAGTAAGATGTCTGTCCCCAAGAGGTACACATCAGTCCCACCTTGACAGGAACCAGGACCCCACATTGTACCTACACCTGCAGAAGTACCCAGCAGACCCTTCCTGAACCATGTTGCAGGTGCCAGACCTACAGCAACAAGAGGAAAATAAGGATTTTTTTCAGTATCATGGGCATTAGCTTCTACATCACTGGCTCCCACCAAGTCTTCCCCCCACTGGCTAAGAAAAGCTATCATCCCAAGAAGACTCACTCTCAAAATGTCTCATACTTTCTCAATAGAATTTGTGTCAGGCAGGGGAAGAAAATCAGTGGGAAACTAACTCCCGTGGACACCATTTCCACATGGTGTCTCCAGTATGTATCCATTTGTCTGATATAATCATTGCTTGAATTTATCAATTATAAGGCACAACAGCCTGTCTGCTTGTCTATGGGCAGTGATACTGAGTCCTTCCTAACAACTGCATGTAGCACTTAGTTCACCCTCACTGCACCTCTCCAAGCTGCTGGTGCACCTGGTGCCCTTAAAAACACATAAAATAGCCTGGGTTTGCCCCCTCTGTTTTGTAGGTATTATTATCCCTCAAGGCTAGATACCTACAAGAGTTTTTGTGTGCATTTGGCTTGGATCTGTGAGCTACTTGTCAAGGCAGTAATAAAGGGCAATGTCACTTGATTTTCATTCTTGAAGAAAAATTCTTCAGCTGATCCTACTCCTAAAGTTGGATGGTCCACACTACAGCTGGAAGCTCCAAGCCCCAGATGCTAGCCCCAGTGAGATGTCATGGTCTTGCCTACATGCTCTCCTGCACCTTGAGTGACACTCACTGCCCTGAAAACTGTCCCACCACTGCCACCCTGGGAGGGATGACACACTGCTATGGGAACACTACTGAAAACACTGCTGCTACAGCTGCTACTGCTTTGCCTTCCACCCTGAACAGTGTGGTGAGCTGTGTGATAAAAGGTGTTTATAACCTCTAGATCTGTACAGTCAGCTTAGGACCCATCAACTCTGACTCACCCACCTCGGCTTCATCCTTTCCTGCAGAAAGTCACTATGTTGTCTGTGATGACAAGTGAAACTGGCCTCATGTTTTATGAAACCTTCCTCCCCCTCTGAAAATGAAGTGGCACATGTCTCATAAACTTGCCTCTCTTGGCTCTGGTGGGAGATGTCTGTCAGGACATAAAGGCAAGAGGAACACATTCAGGCACAGATGTGCACCAAAGCAGATACAACTGCAGAAAAAGGGGAAAAAAGTTGGCTATGGAACAAGTATTTTTAATAGTGTTCCCTTTAACAGAGTCTAAAGAGAAGTAACACTTCATTTTACCTTTTCTATTAAAGCAAAGAGCTCACCAGTGTTGGTTGTGTGCAGGTGCTATGCACAGTGGGAAACAACCCAAACCAGCATGTGTTCTTTGAAATATTTCTTTTAAACAGACACTAAGTATTTTCAGGTTTTGGAAAATGTGGTTCGAAATAACAAATAGATCTCACCATGCTGTGCGAGGGAGGATACGTGTAGTTATCTGCTATGATTTCATACTAATATTTAGCTATCATATAGCACTCTCTCTACTGATCCCACTGTATAAACATTCAGCAATTAACCAGCACACTCCCTGCTATGCAACAGGTAGGTAATATTGCTCTTACCAACCCCGAGCTACACAGAAGGAATTTAGACAGTGAGATGACAAAGCTTATCCAGACCCACTTGGGAAGCCTATGGCAAAGCTTCCCAAAGTAGGATCAGTTCCTGCAAAATGTGTTCGCTTTCCCCCACTCTGCCTTTTATGTTACAGTCCAGAGACACGTAAGACTTCAGTGCAGCCCTGAGCAGAGAGGAGTCCACCTGCAAAAACTCCTAAAGCTGTTTCACACCACTGACAGTTTCTGGAGCAGACACGGCTCAGAGGGGAGCCACGGGAGTGCTGTAAATCAGGACCGAGGCATATTGGCAGAGCTTTGTGGGAAAGCTTGCCTGGGCTCTGCTTGTTACTGGTCGTTTTTCTCAGCACTTTTGGTGCTTCTTGTTCTTTATGATGAAGCACTGCCCCCAGTCATCCTGTGCTCATCATTTATTAATCGTCTGGTTTAATTATCACATTTAGTTCACTTGTGGAGGGGGTGTGAAAACAAACAGAATACAAACATTGCACGAATTTACTGTGCAGGGCAGCTGCAGATTCACCACTGCAGGAATGGCTTGTGAACCTCCTATGGAGCCTGTTGTGCCCCAGCAGGGACAGTGTCCCTTGCCTGCCCCTCATGAAGGAGCTCTCATTTCATCCCACTTGCCTTTACCACCATTTGAAGAAGCAAACAGAACAATGCAAAATCATTCTCCAAAAAAACCCAAACAAGCCAACAAACTAAACCCAACAACATTATACATATAAAGATTAACTTCTCACATTTTGCACTTGATTTTGCTTTACGCTTTAATTGATGAGGATGCAGAGGTCATGGACCAGTGAGATTATTTTCACCACAGGAAATGATGTGAAGCAAAAGGCAACCTTCATGAGGAAATTGGTAAAATCTTGTTAAAAATTCAATTTACCTTAAGGACTGCACTTTTTTTCTGCAAGGATGTTAGCAAAATAGTGAAGGTACTAAAAAGCACTGTCCCATTTTTCCCATTTTTCACCTGAAGGAATCAATAGGTGCAACTGAAGGGGCATTTAGACAAAAGCATTCTTAGGAAAAGCAACAGCATTTTGCTGGCACAATATTCAGAAAGTTTTGACTTGGTTATTAAAAGATGCTGTTGGTTTCTGTGCTTTGTTGCATAAAAACTGCATATGACCAGTACTTTTCATAGGCCAACACATTCTTATTTCCCTGTATAAAAGATACCCACTTAAACTGCAACAACCTTGCCACCACTTTTAAAACAGGCAGTGCAGTGCAGTCCTGACTATCGGAGCTCACATCTCTCACAAAAATCAAATTGCATGTTTTTCCAGGTGCTACCATCTTGGAAACAAGGCACATGGGGACCAAAAAATGTGTTTCAGGACTTAACTTGAGGCCTACAATTAGAATTTTTTATTGAATCTAGTTATTGCAAACTTCTTTCAACTGAAGTGTACATTTGTTTAAACACCTTTAAACTCATATTTGCTCTGGCTCTTGGAGTAATATATATTCTCAGAGTCAGTAGAAGAAAACAGTGCAGTTTAACTGGCAGTGCAATTTCTTGTAACTGAAATGCTTTACTTAAAGCAGAACAATTTTGCAGAGATGAGCACTTGAAGAGATACTACAAATGTTTTAAGTGTGTATTATAAAGTTTCTCTGTGGAAGAATGCCATGCAGTATACAAGCAACACAACATACATCCCAGCTCAAATGCACATTGATACATATGCATGGTATGATTCAGAGTTCCTGTGTAACTCTGGCAAATTGCCACAGGTCTATTTTTTCGAGCATTTGTATCTTCAGCTGCCTTCAGACGGAGTTAACCCTGAAAGCTAAACCATCTCTGTAGCTGGAATTTTAAAGGAGTCTAAAGAAACTATGCAAAGTATATGCAAAACTCCTGCCTTCCTTGAAAATGAACTTTTAGTTCCTAGTTTTCCCCTGAAAATGGGAGCAATGATAATCATTTTTTCCTAATATTTGCCTGCTTGTTTTACATGCTCATATAACACTTAACCCACCTTGACTGAGCCCTCCAGGTGCTACTCTGATTTGGATAGCATAATACAGACCAATTCAGACAGCATAATGCCAAGCTCCCAGCTATTCTCTCATGGACCTCAGGGTTACAGGAGAAAAGTCACTAACCCTGCAGAGCAACTCCTGGAACATCTCTCAGTGTCAGATCAGAGCCCCAGCATGTCACTGTGAGCTGGAAAAAGACTTCTGGCCTGTCCAAGGATGTTAGTGAGACTCAGTCCAGCCCAAATATTCATCTGGGGGACTCCTTTTCCGTTAGATCATGACAGTTAAATCATGAAGTGCAGAAAGAGAATTAGGTGTTAGGAAATTTTGAATGCCGTCTAGCTCTGGGTTTGACTAGAACATAAAACACATATGTGCACACAGTTATTGCATTAGCAATTTTCTATTTTACAACACTTTTCATATTAGCACCATGAAAATTAATAAAATAACAAAAATTGGAGCTCCTTAAAAAGGCTGCGTGCTGGGTCCTTATCAATTTTCTTGGATTTTTATCTTTATCACCAAGATTTCTCAATGGTCAGATCTTCACAGATGAACTTCAATGTGTCCTTTACAGCATCTACTTTTCTTGCAGTCCTTGTAATTTCTAGTCTGTTTTGCAAGTGTACAGTGATATTAACATTAAAGATAAATCTTAGCAGTACAATGTGCATTTCATCTAAAACTCTAGGCTGGAACATGTGGAAAATTTCAAACTCAGAATCTGTGTTGAAAGAACACAAAACCATTAGTGTATATAGAGTTATGTATACTGCATCTTCCATATTAACAGTACATGCTATAAACGTAATATTGACACACCAGAGAGCACGGTAAACAGTAGAAAGTCCATGTGAAAAGCAGAGTACAAAGGAAAGGAAAGGTGACCTTCTGCTACCCCAACTAAGGCAGACATTAAAAAAGACCTGGCATAAATGGGTTTAGCAAGGAGCCAGGATTGACAGAGCAGGTTTTATTTCAGCACAACCTCAACATATACCTCCATCCTCACCCATACTGAGTTTGCCAAATGATAGAGTTTATGGCCACTGCTTGGATATCATTGCAGAAGATCTCACTGCTAGGATGTTTCTCCTTTTATTCCACCTGCCATTGATTTTCTGAAGGTTCATTGTGATCCTAGGGAGCTAAACTGTCTTGAGCAATGACAGAGGGCCCTGTACATCCATGTGTTCAGTACGGGTTCAGGGCTGGCTGCGGCCGCTGCTAATCCTGTGGTTTTAGCTGATCCTAGATAACACTTGTGTAACATTGGCTACTATTTTCAACCCAGCTGTGTAAGGTAGAGCCCAAGCTTTCTAATGATTTTGGCAGGAAGAAAAAGACACAGATATTTTCAGGGGTGGTGTCAGTATGTCCGTACTTGTTACTCTTCTCCTGTTACAGTGAGGAATTTCCCACCCTTTATACATAGCTCTTTGCCAAAACTAATGAGAATGATCAGTGAGGAGAAATCCTATTCCCGTGTAAGTCAGGCCTAAACTGGTCTAATGCCATAAGAAGTCTCCATCTCTATTCCACTCCTTTATCCTGAATATTTCTGCAATCACTTTCACCATGAAGAAATAAAGCAAAGGAAGTCAGGACAGGTATGAGAGGAGACAGAGAAACATTGTAAGATTGGCAGCCAAGTTTAAAAAGTGAGTGACTATGTACTAGGCCCTACATTGCTTGAAGTGTCTTCACATATGGTTTTCTGACTCTGCCCCCCTCCATCATATGTAGTCTTTGTTCTGATAAAACACATGAATTTAGCTCTCTGAATCTTTACAGCTTCTCTCTATGTCCTCAATTATATGTGTGGTCTATCGCTGATCTTCAGACTTCATTCTCAAGCTAAGGAGCCCAGAACTGTGCAGAGCATCAAATCCCAGAGGAAAGCCTCTTGCAGCACCTTGAGATAGAAAATTACCTCCCTGAGAACTGACAAGGTGCCTCTGTTACATGACTCACAAACACAACCGCACCTTTGTTATAACAAGATATTCCTAGGTCACATCAGATTTGTTACCCATTATCTTCTCTAAATCTTTATAACCTCAAATGCTTCCAAGTATTTCCCTCCTGATGACTATGCAGTTAAGATGTTTTTTCCTGAGAAATATTAGTTTGTGTTGTTTTCTCAGTTGAATCTAATTGTGCTGTTTCCTGCACATATTTCTAACCCTGAAAGTCCCTTTGGAGAAAGGATTTCTGCGTTCTCACCAGTGTATGTGTGAGGAAGACTAAGCAATTGCTGAGGGCAGAAAAACAGGAATGAGAATAGAAATAAAGTTTCACAGTTCCCAGGTTCCATTTATTTCATATGCACGACAGAGCTTGCAGTTGGAAATCACCACCACGCAGGCAGGCGAAACACAACTGACCCCTGAGACAGAGGGATAGGAGAGCTTGTGTATATTTATATATAGATATATATATAAAAATACTTCCTTTTTTCATGTAAGTAGAGTAATTAAATAAAATCAGGATCATGTATAATCCCTGCAGATTTTCCTCCAAGTCAGTATTTTGCTGTTTACCGCTAGCATTTGTTTCCAATCTTTTATTCACTCCACATAATAAAGTTCATGTCCAAGTAAACATTCCGAAGTCTAATAACAAAGAATTCATGGAGTGCTCTCATCAGTGGAATATTACATTGAAACCATTCAGATCTGCTTTGGGGGGTTTCTGTCACTTGCACACCACATACTTTTTTTTTTTTTTTTTTTTTTTTGCACAACTCATAGGTAACTTAAATTGTATTATAGGCAAAATGGTGATTTGCTACTAAAAATTAAAAAAAAAAATACCCTGCTGCTGTACCTACTGGTAGTCAGGATCACTGGATCTTCTAATCTCCAAAAGAAATCTTAATAAGTACAGAGTCCTGTAATTTATCAATTTTTTAAAAATTTAATGGCAAGTATCTGAGACAGTGAAAAAGAAGGTGTTTAGTGTAGGAGTTTTACTTAAGAAATGAATAATTAGTCCCTTTCTAGTTTGTCAAAACACTTTAGAAGACCATTGCTGAGAAACTCAGTTGCATTATGAAGTGAGAGATATTGTTTCAGGAAACCTTAGAACTATTTAGTGTCCTTTAGATCACAGCTTTTGTTAACACACACACACAAATTGGTCACAATGATTCTGGACTACAGAGGCCTTGAGAAGAGCCTAGGTTATTCTCGAGCTCTGCACCAAAGTATTTATTGTGTTTACAACTTGGGTCAGCTTCAGTTTGGAAAATTAGTGGAATTCAAGAGTTTTGAATAGGTTTTCGTCTGTGATTTTTGCAACAATTATAAGTTTGCCAGGCTGAAACTCACACAGATCAAAACCAAAGAAAATGCTCCCATGAACTCCTGTGAAGACTGAATTTCTGGTAACTCTGCTGAAGCCTAAAACAAGAATGAGAGAGCTGCAATTGTAAAAAAAAATTCATCAATATTTTCACCATATATGGGTCTGGTTTATTTATATAAATATTTTCTATGTGTTAAGATGTATAAACTGTTTGCCTGTTATTCATCATCAACAAATCTCCGGGCAAGCACCAGGATTTTAGTCTTCTTGTGGCCCTATTACAGAAGTCCTGAGTTCCTACTGCTCTCACTATACCAAGAGCCGTAAGCACTCCCCACCACCAACTGTGAGACCACTGGTGAAGAAAAATGTAGACATTCTGGCTTGTTTGTGTCAAAACTGCCAAATTTGCGGCTCTCCCAGAATTTGTTGTCAGGCATGTCTGTTGATCTGTGTCATCTGAATTACAAAACCTTCAAATGATCCTAATGTTTCCATGCCAGCCCAAATCAAACCAAATCAAGTTATACTAAGCCACCTGAGTTTAGTTCTATTACAAAACAGAGGGGAAATTCCCAGCTATAATAGCAATAGAAGTTGTTTTATTTAGAAAAATATTTACAGAGGATCTATATTCATTGCACAATCAGAAAAAGAAAGAAAGAAACAGACTTAAAGTAATATAGTAATCATAAATATATGATTATATTACACTAATTTCTGTTTCCACCATTTTGTCAAGGTAAAAAAGCCTTACAACAGGAGCAAGTGCATGCCAAGGTGGCGTGAAGGGATTCAGTGTGCAGGGTAGACGAGACTTTATCCATCTCAGTCCTCTTCACCATCTACATCTCGGACTTTCCCTTCAGCTCCTCACGTCTAATTTTCTTCCCCCTCACCCAAAGAAAGAAAAATGTGCAGATGAGTAGCATAACTGTGGAAATGGTTCCTTTGTGAATATTTGGACTTCAAGAATGAGAAACAAAGTTGAACATATTCAGCTTTCAAAGTTCT
Organism: Dendrocincla fuliginosa; assembly: GCA_035047845.1. Classification (NCBI taxonomy): domain Eukaryota; kingdom Metazoa; phylum Chordata; class Aves; order Passeriformes; family Dendrocolaptidae; genus Dendrocincla; species Dendrocincla fuliginosa. The sequence continues at coordinate 128,496,729 of JAWWMO010000083.1, read as the reverse complement.
CTAGAGGTACCTCTCTGACAGAGTTATAGCTGCCCCAAATGAACTGTCCGTACATTGTATTAATCAAAAGGGGAAAACTAAAGGAATGGGAGAATCTCTTCAGAGCATTTTGCATGTAAGTGATGATCCTGTTAGTGAGCTGGAGAACAATTCTCCGAGTCACCCCTGGAGCATTCCTGACCTGGAATGTAGACTGGGAAAATTGTGTGCAATAATAGTCAGGTGGAAAAAAACAAGCCATTCCTGCAAGAGATCACCTACAGCCATGGGAAAACTATATAACATAGTCAATAAATAACTAACTGGATGGGGTTGACAGCTTTCCAGTGTCTTACAGGAAAGACTGCCCATTGAGATACAAATTGACAGCTGCTTCTGAAGTGGAAGGGCTTTCATTCACAGTGCTGAGTATAATGGATCAGTACCAGCATGAGAACTGCACATCCATGTTTCCATGAACAAGCAGTTGCTTCTAGGAGGTTTTTAATAATTCAAGAAGAAAAGAAAAAATGTGGTCTTGTGGTCTTCTGCAAATTTCATACGCAAGGGAATTCTGAGAGTGTATGTCATCTGGCTCATCGGTAAACTAAGACGCCTGGAGAGAGGAAAGAGACTGATACCATGTGAGGTACAGAAAAGTCTCTTTACTACAGAGTCTCAAAGCAATATAATTTTGGATGCTCTCCTCTCCATTTCTCTGGTTAGGCTTGTTATTCAACCTGCAGCCTGTTTGCCCAGTGTTGTTCCAGTGCAATACATACTGCAGAAATATTTGAAATGGGGAGCAATTAGGGTTACTGTAACAGTAAGGCTCAAATATTTACAAAGCAGGATATTTTAAAGTCAGGGTAAGGTGAAAACAGCAGTTTCTAATTTTCAATTTTTAAGTTTTGGAGCTGGCTGACCACACTACAGGCATATGGCACAGTAATAACACCTGTGGGGGGTGATGCTGCCATCTGGGCCCAGTGGAGCTCGGCTGATTTACCCCACCTGAGAATGTGATCTGTAGTCTTTCAAGGTGGATTTGGCCGGAGTGAGAAAGTAGCAAGATGAGCAAAACCAAAAAGCAATAGTAACAAAGTTACCACAGCTTGCAATGAAAAATCATTTTCAGACTTTTGCAGTTTCATCTCCTTTTCCATTTTCTCCCTTTCCCCCCCACTGTTATTATCTTTTACTCTGCTTGTCTTTGCTGATTGGGTACTTCTCTCATTCCAGAGAATGAGAATACCATACCATTGTGTGGTATTGATGCAACATTTTTGTGGGTGTTCAGCCTTCTGGTGGACCTGGGTCCTGACTGTCGAGCCTGGTCCTCAGGCCACTTTGCCCCTTATTCTGTGGAAGGAAAGCCATTCCTTACAGCTGTTTTCCTCACATATGACAACCTGAGGCACCATTACCCCCAGACTATCACATTTAGTTGGTTGAGAGTGGGGGAATTTTCCAGTGGTCCAGCCAAGTAAATGCTTAAGAGGACACAGAGCATACACAGTGCCTGTATGTATGAACAGAGGAGATGATCTAAAAGTTTCCTGTTACTGTAGTAGGGCTACTAAATGTAAATTGACAGAATGTGAAGAATATTATCATGGAAACGTCAGCAAGCAGAGTAGCCTGTGGGAAAACATCACAGGAAAAGGAAAAAAGAGGCTTTTTCCACATTTGGAAATTTGGATGAAGTGCTAAGCTGCAGGGGTTGGTTCTTGAACTAAATGTCAGTGCTTTAGGGTCAGTGACCTTACCTCTACAGTACTTTATTGGTAGTGTGATAGATAATTTATAACTCTAAAAAATGCTGGAAGGACATACTCTTTCATGGAACATATGGTTTGGATTTGTACTATGTCCATTACTCTTATTTCTGACAATCTGTAATAAGTCTATATAAATTTGTTACAAAATTGCTATTCTCTAATAGATATACAATGTTTCCATTATTTGATGATATTGTTGTCACAGGGGTACATATGTCAAGCCCAAAAGCTCCTATGAAATGTATGAGTATGTGCCAGGATTTCATTTGACGTACAGACTTCAATTTTGAACGTAATCATATAAGTAATAAAGCTTCACCATTTCAGCTTGAATTCCTTGTAATAATAGCCTTTTGTTTATTTCCTTCTTTTAAATAAAATTGACACTGACAGCATATTGGCAAGGTTAAAACAATACTGTTATTATAAGCATTTAATCCCAATAAAAAGGAAATAATATCTTTTTTAAAAAATATTCCTTTGAAGCGTTACTCCCTGATTACCTCATAATATCTTTATCTCTTAGTTATTCCCTGCCAAGACTGTGCTTCATTTCTCTATCTGGGAGAATGTCATTTTTCTCCAAGTAGAAGCAGAATGTCTTTCAGTGGCTGTGAAATTCTTTCCTATTTCTGATACTCTTGCAAGGATCTCCAACAGTGATTTATCATGGGACATGGGTTTTAATTGCTACCATAATTTGCTTTGACATTGAAACAATCTGCAAGCTTGCGTCTGTTGTTTGGCCAAATGTGACTGTTTGCATAAGCAATAGCTTGCCTTTTCCTTCATGTTGGCAACACTGAGTTCCTGTGACCTGGAGAAATCAGTGCATCATCTGCTCCCATGCAAGTTATTGGGGGTTTGCCTTTGACTTGCAAGGAAGAAGAATAGGTTCCAGGTAAGAAATTGCTGAATGAGCTTCTTTTTACACATTTTTCTTTACAGAAAGCTAGCCCTTTCATGAGATTCAGGAAAAATAATAAAAGAGGTTTTGTTTCTTTTGTTATACTGTCCTAGCAGCCAAGGGTCACTGCTGAAATGTTCTGTCTGCTAAGGACAGCCAAGGTTTGTCATTAAGCAGGATCACTTGGGAATGTTCCAAACATTAATACTTTTATATTCCAGATAATGATATTTTCAGTCAAGCAATATGCAAGTTTTGCCAAACTCAAGCAATGCAAATTCTTGGTTGTATTGGTGGGACCTGTATCATGTGGCAGGTGTCCTCTACAGCTTTGGTCCCCTGAGAGGTTTCTCTGGGGCCCTCCTGGAGTATTTTGAGGCTCCCTCTTGACTTTGAGCCTGGGTTTCCTCTGCAGAACTAGCCAGGATTGTCTGGAAATGATGCACATCTGAGTCCTGTCCCAGCAGGAGAAACACTCCTGGATCCCACATTGCGGAGGAAGAATTTATCATTGCCTATTCCCATTACTCTATCTCTCTGTTCATTTTATGACAAACTATAACAAAACAACTAGCAAATGTTCAGTCTTGCCATCATTTGCCGTGTGTTTTTCAAACATAATTTGTTATTTTCACTTTTCAAAAGTCAAGGTCTGTGACATGGTGGTTCTCTTATTTCCAAACCAAGCATTAACTCTAGCCTCACCTGTGCCACAAACACACAGAAAATGTAATCACTTATCCTATTGCCATTGGAGATCAGCAATTCCCCATCAACACGGATGGAAAACAAGGATTGTCTGCTCCAATGTTTGACAGAACTGTATCTTCTATTAGTAGTAAAAATACTTTGCACATATAAACTGCATTTCATGCAAAGATCCCTGGGTGCATTACAAAGGTTGAATTATCATCATCCTTGTTTTACAAATGGCCTGCCAGTGTCACAATGAAAACCATTATATCATTGTTCCTTCAGATAGATCTTTTTAATCACTAGTGGCCAGGGCTGAGCTCAAAATTCAACTTCCATGCCAAGTATCCAACTAGTATTTAACCCTCCTCATTGTCCCCTGGTGACGCTTTCATGGAAGTAACAGTGATGAACTTGAACAGGTTGCTGAGTGTTGCATATTTGGAAGAGAACATCTCAAAGACCATTCAACACTCCACTCTGCCAACAGTTTGCTCTGTTTCTGAGTAAAACAGGGCTTATCTAGGACACCCCTCAAGAAGCTGTAAAACCAAACAGAGAAGTACAGCTATAAACACAGGGTGATGTCAAGAGAGGGCAAATGGGTCCACAGCATTTATGATTACAGGTCAGACAATCCTTCCTTTAGGAAACAAATTGTTGGGGGAGAGTGTCTTTTCATTCTGCATATGCACTGAAAGATTTTGAGATCCTTGCAGGGTCAAAAGACCAAGCAACTGGTTACAAACTCATTTTTCTAGGCAGATCATAGGAGGCTAATCCATCACCAGAGAGAAAGGCAGTGCAATTTGCAGCCTGAAAGGCAGTGTAGGAACAAAAGATGATAGCAAGGGTAAAGACCAAAGCAGAGCCAGGGTAAGTCCAGGGCTGAATGGGATGTTGTTATTGCCTCCCCAGTCCCCCAGAAAGTGGCAGATGCTGGCTTAACTTGATTCCAGTCACCAGGGTACACCTGCAAGTTCCTTCTCCCTGCCAATGGGGGTGATCCATCCCTATGTAACTCTCTGTTACAGGAATAATATTTGGAATACATTTTGGGGGGGACTCTGACTTCACACAGAAGTGGAACTGAGACCCCTCAAATAGAACTTTCTGGAATTTTGGTACAAAAGGAGTTGTTAGATCAACGAGTCTGGCTTCTGCTAGTACATAAGCTACAGAATGTCACACTTTTCTATTCTTTAGGATCAAAGACTGACTAAACTAGGAAATTTCAGTCTTCAAGTAGCTTAACAGTCAAAGCTACAAGCAAATGCCAGGCTAGGGTGAGATTCGCAGTATCTAGAAACCCAAGAGATGAGATAAGCCAAAAGAGCTCCATCATGGGAATTTTCAGGCAACTCCTCACCCTGCAGAGAACCTTTTCCAAGAGGAGGATCCCAGTTTGTGGATCAGTATTAACCCAATGACAAGAGGTCAGGGTTCAGGCTGAGAAACTTCAATACTGTCTTACAGCCTGTGTATCCCTTCTGCCTTCCCATCACTGGCTGCAGTTGATCTCTCATACTTCAGGGGAAGGCAAACCATCTCCATGAGCCCTGAAGAGATATAATTGCCACTTAGACTCCAAGAGGAAAAATCCTTCCATGTGCTTGCAGAGATTGTGAGATATCTTACACTGATTTGGAAGTGACTTGAATGTAATACAAACAAGACTGAGAAGTCCTACAGCCAATTCTCTGCCAATACCCCCAGTTGGGCAAATTGTCTGTCCTTTGTACATGCTGAGGTACTCCTGAGCACAGGTTACATGGTTTTTAACATTTCTTAATGGTTCTACAAGTCTCTCAACAGATATGTTCACAGTATTATCCAAGTTTTCCAGTTCACTTGGAATATAAAAGTAACCTCATCAAAAGTGGCTGGACTGCAGAAGGTCTGAGTCCTTTGCAAAATAAAGTTGCAAAATGAATCCAGATACCAGTGGCTGTGTGGCTCAAGGACTAATAGCTAGATGCATTGAATTTACACTGAAGTCCTTCTTTGAAGCCTGTTTCTATCTAGAAATGAGCTAATGCCATTATTTTCTGATGACTCAGAGGATGCTGTCTTTGCAGTGCAGGAAATAAGTCCTGGGGATGTTTCTTCAAGTTTTGGAGAGCTGTTCACAATCACTATTTGACACCTTTTCAATAACTGCATTGGAGAGAGCAAGTATGGAATGAAAATGCTCTCGTTGCTTCAGACCAGAGTTGATTACAGCACTAATTCAGGACTAGGATAACTGGTCTGTGTTGCCCAGACAAAAAATGCAGCATAATGATTATTTTCTCTTCCCAGAAAAGTTTTAATCATTAACTGATTACAGCTGTAGATTATATGTGAAATGCGTGCCCCAATCACATTCAGGCCAAGAGACTAAGACAAGACAGTAAGTAGCCTAATTTATCTGCTATCTGAAATCAAATAACAAAATAAAAATATGCATCTCTCTGTGAATCTTTGTTCAGGTTAAGGTTTTTACGGAAATATGGGTAGACACAATTTCCATGACAAAAATGAAGGTCTGTCAATAGACAGAAGATTTCATGGTACTATTTGAACTTTCTTAAGACTTTTGTTAGGAATTAAATGAGGAACTTGTTCTAAGAATGTTAAAGGTTACTGGTTTTATATTTTCTAATTCAATTCTTCCGGATTTTTAATTTTAATTTCTTTTTTTCAAATTACAAATAGTCCCAAACTTTTCATGTTATGAAACAAAAATGTTTTACTTACCCATAACTTTCCTCTCCTCATGGATGTTTTTTTTCTGTTTCAAAATGAAAACATATTTCAACATCCTAAGAAGCTCTTGGAAATGAGCTTATATTCTCTTCATAATTCTATTGAATGTGTTTAAATTACCTTATTTTGGTTGTGTTCACTCCTTTCTGCCTGCGTACTGCAAAAGTGTAGTACTCAAATAGTAATAGAAAAATGTCTTAGGAAACAGAAGTTCAAAGTCACATCATGAGTGTTTCTGGATGGAACAAACTTGATGTGATGAATGACAAATCACTGAAAAGGAATCTGACTTAACACTTGAATTCATGTTCAATTTACAGAGTAAAACAAAGCATTTAAATAAATAAATGGGAAAAGATGAATTCCCAGGAAGTCCTAAGTAATGGAATTTCCCCTTTTGTGTTCTTTCAGCATGTTTTACTTTGTGACTTCTTTGCTTGGATCCATTCATGACATAATATTCCATTCAAATAATTTATGCCATATTTTTCTTAGTATTTCTAAGGCACTTAGTACATCTAACAGTGCTCCATTGCAAAGATGCCAAGAATTTAACAAGATTAAATGATTCAATCAGGTAATTACACAGATATTAAGAATCTTTACAGGTGTGTTACATATATTTTTCTAAATCCTACCAGGTGTAGAATTCCTTTCATTTCAGACCAGAAAATGACTCAAAGAGAGAAACACATATTCCGCTGGATATTTAATACCTTAACTAGTGACTTCTCAGCTGTCTGAAACATCTATGCTGGTTGAGTGGTCTATGCAAAAACTTAAATAATCAATGGGTCTAAAAGAAATGCCATATTTATTCACCAGTTTTCTTCACTCGTGTAACATACTAGGTATCAGGTAACAGAACAGAAAGGCATCACATCATTTCCCCCCAAAACAAGATGCTTTGAATTCAATTAAATTAGCTTCTCACAGAAAGACTCAGACTGCTGAAGACACACATGGAAGTTGGTGCAACCTCTAAAAGTTGAGCACCCATCCTGCTTTGATGCCCCAGTCCCTCTCCAGCCCAGCCTAGGTGAACAGATGACCCACATGGTTCGCAGAGGAAGCAGAAAGTTCTTCCAGAACACTAAGAGCTCCAAAAAGATTGAGGATGAGTCTGAATTTCTCTGGGTCCTGAGAAATGTCTCCCTCTCTGAGAAAATTCAAGTGTGGGGTACTACACCTGGGGAGGAACAACCACAAGTACAAATACGGGTTGGGGGCTGACCTTCTAGAGAGCAGCCTTGTGGACAAGGACCTGGGAGCCTTGGTGGATGACCATGGTTGACCATGAGCTGGCAGTGCCCTCAGCTGGGAAGATCTGTGGTATCCCATGGTTCATCAGGAAGAGCATGGCCAGAAGGTTGAGGGAGGTGATCCTGCCCCTCTACACTGCCCTACTGAGGCCACGTCCGGAGTATTGTGTTCAATTCTGATCTCCACAGTTCAAGAAAGACTAGGAGCTACTAGAGAGGGTCCAGCAAAGGGCCACAAAGATGATTAGGGGTCTGGTGTATCTTTCTTATGAGGAAAGGCTGTGGGACCTGGAACTGTTTAGTTTGAAGAAGACTGAGAGGGGATCTTACTCATGCACTTAAATATCTCATAGGCCAGTGTAATGCACTGGGTCTCAAGCTACACACTTAAATGTGTAGCAGTTGCTTATATTTAAGACCTCAAGAGATTTTGCCCACACAAACTCTTGCAAAGCCTTTGGTTCTTTGATACCTTGAATCATGTAAAAAGAACACACCACAAGTGTTTGCCAAGAGAACTTTTAATTTAGTGAGAAAATAGTTTGTTTTGACAAAAGGGTTTTACAGGAGAAACATCCCACAAAGGTACCCAGGAAACACCAACCCCATATAACCTAGTGAAATACCACTTATCGGTTGTAAGTTACACAAAAGAGAAAGAAAAGAGTAAGGAAAAGAGAGAAGAAGGAAGGAGTGAAGAGAGAAAGAGAGAGGAGTGGGGAAAAACAGCCACTGCCAGGAGGTGACATGGTGGCAGCTCCAGGAACAGAAGGCTGAGCAAGATGGAGGCCAGGTGTCTGTCCATACGGCTTGGATACCATGGTCACACCCCCATCTGGTCACTGACCACTCAGCCCCCTCCCAGTCTGGGTGACGGGTGCTGCAGCCACAGCTCCGCCCCAACACACACACAGCATGGCTGACCCAACACAGTTATTAAGCAATCTACTGAGATACAAACCTGGTCTCTCACAGCGGGTGCCAAGAGGATGGTGCCAGACTCTTTTCGGTGGTGCCCAATAACAGGACGAGGAGCAATGGCCATAAACTAAAACACAAGAAGTCCCATCTCAACATGAGGATGAACTTCTTTGTATTGAGTGTGGCAGAATACTGGAACAGGCTTCCCAGGGAGTTTCCGTCTCTGGAGACATTCCAAACCCACCTGGCCACATTCCTGTGTATCCTGCTTTAGGTGACCCTGCCTCGGCAGGGCGATTGGAACTAGAAGATCTCCAGAGGTCCCTTTCAACCCTAACTATTCAGTGTTTTTGTGATGGTGAAGGTGATATTTGGATAACTAAGCACAGTCAGTCCCACCCTCATGTCTCTGAAATCACTGTTAGTCCCCTGTATTTTGCACATCTCAGTGCAATCCCATCACCCCACAGAAACCAGTGCTCTGATCCCAACAACTCACTCTTCTTCCACTAGTGCATTTTGCCAAAATCCTCCCTCCTTTCAAAGAGATCAGGACTGACAGCAAAAACCTTGGAGGCATCAGATAACCCAAAGACAGGAGTCACTTGATGTCCAAAGTTGTGTCACATGTACATACAAATTACCTTGAAGCTGCTTTGCTGCTTTTAACAAAGCCAGTCAGCAGGCCAGATCACTGTTTCGGGTGAAGCTGATAAATGCACAACTAGAGCACTCTTACAAATGTTTGCAGGAGATCCTGGTTAGAGAATAACCAGCTAGAATTGCCACAAAATGTTCCTACTCAACTCCACCTGGCTGGGCTTCATATGCTGTCCTCAAACTCACCTTTTTCTATTTGACATGGTCCCATACCTGTCTCTAAGAGAATAATTTACAAGAGGGATTGCAAAACAGTGTGAATCATTCCACACTATATGTCTAAAATTTTTCCTGCCATATCTGTGCTTTAAAAAATAGCCACTGATCCTGCTTAATTCAGTGTGTAGGTGCCAAGTTTCAGGTACCAGGGATTCTACTTGCAGCAAAGTGGTTTCATGTATTTTTCCACAGATAGCATCCAGAATTGATGCTGAGACCAAAGCTCTCCTAGAAAACACTGGCCTGTCAACCTGCACAGGCACAGCTTCCCCAGCAAGACTGAGTCTTAGTCCATGGCCTCTTACCACAAAAGTGTGTTTTCACTAAGCTGTGTGCTTTGATCAGAAATTCTTTACCCTGAGGGTGGTGAGGCATTGGCACAAGTTGCTCAGAGAAGCTGTGGATGCCCCATCCCTGGAAGTGTTCAAGACCAGGTAGGATGGGGCTTTAAGCAACTGATCTAGTTGAAGGTGTCCCTGCCCACGGAAGGGTGTTTATAACTAGATGATCTTTCGTGTCCCTTCCAACCCAAACCATTCTATGATTCTACTCTTCTGTGCCGGAAAAGACAGCAGTCCCTGTTGGGCCACAGAAGATACATGCCATCCTCAGATACCCCAGGGCCCAACTCAGAGGCTGTGACAGCCACAGGAGAAATCCCAGCAGGGTTTTCTATCAGGTTCTCTTAGTCTCATTAAATGCATGCAGTTGTAGAGGTGTTCTGAACATATCCAAATAAATATGCAGTACCTTTTTGCTTCTTTTCAGACTCAAAACGGATATAACAGCTTTTTCAGTTTCCCATTCCTTTACTTTGTTTTCCTTTCAGACTAAGTCTCAATCAATACAGGTGCAGGAGGGAGAGGGAAAAGATGGCATCAGGCTTCATTCCTGTTTTTAAATAAACCAGACTGATGCAGTTTCTGTGGCTGATGGGCAAACACCTGTGTGATCATAGAATTGTCAATGATGGAAGAGACATTTAAGATCATCAAGCCCACCTGTCAACCTAGCAATCTTTGCTCACATCCACACATCTGGTACATCTCACCGCCACGTGTAGAACAGCCATGCCCACAGCACTTCTCAGCAGTGGTCACTGGTGTGTCAACTAGCCTGGTGATGTCCAGCACAGGACTGGACAGAACAGGTAAAAAGCCATGCAAGAGTGAACGTAAATGATTAAATGATTCAAAACACACATTGTCAGTGCTTCATTTATCACAACAGATGCTCTTGCTGCTCTGTGTTGTGCTTAATCTGCCCTGACACACTGAAGTGGGTTATGTAAAGCCGTGGGGGTATCTCCACTGGTGCTATGGGTCTGGTGCAGGATGCACAGGTGGGACTTAGAGACCTCCATATGGGCAGGAACCCTTGTTCCAGCCCCAGCCATCCCCATGCACCCCACAGCAGACAGCACAATCCAGCCCTTGCTCTGTGGCACACAGCTGTGTCCTGTACCCGTCCATGCTGCCGCCCTTCCAAGATCATAAGTGGCATTATTTTACTTCTCTTAGATTTTGTGAGCCTGTTGCAAAAAAAATAGAGTGAAAAAAAAAAATAGAGTCAAGCTGAGACACCACCTGAAGGAATTTGGACTATTTCTGCCTTGTATTTGGGCACAAAGATTTTATTTGCCTGTAATAAGAAACATTACCTTCTCCTCCCCCCAATAAAATGATTCCTCTAATATTTAAGTTTCAAGACCATACACTGTGTTTATAACCCTCAGGCCCTGAAGTAAAATAAGATTGAGTTTCCCTCAGGTAAGTACTTCCAGACACTTTATCTGCTATATCATTACAACTATACCCTATTTGTTACTGTACTGTGTAACACAATACTTGCATTATATTCCACATGAAAAGCTGTTTCTGCAGCATCTTGTCATCATTTCACGAACGCAGCTTTGAAGCCGTTTTGAATTCTGAATTCAGTGCATAACAGCAAAGGCTCAAGTGCACAACACCGTATTATTTACTCAGATGGGGTTAATTGCTGAATAAAAGAATGGTTCCTTTCAGTTTACCTTTTTACAATCTCACTCACACTGGATATGGAAGACAGGTAAGTCTGTGATAAATATCAAACTTTCTAATCAGAAACGAGCCCAGTCGTATTTGAAATCTTGAACTTAATCCAGAATCAGGAAATGCAGCCACTTGTGTTACTGTTGCTGAAAGAAGAAAATGACCTTTTTATTGTAGCTTACATTCACTATTGTACTTGTGAACCATGGGGAATGAAGCAGGAGAAATGCAAGGGCTTAAGGAGACCTTCCTTTAACAAGAAAACTGAAATTGGGTGCAATAAAAATATATAGCTTATATAAAGGATGGGTTTCTCCAGGGGAAATCTGTGACTTTGACGTGGATTCACTCCTAAAAAGTAATTCCTGCTCCCTAGCTACTGTTAATATTTGCTGTCAGGCATTCATTGCCTTAAATTTGCCAGCTTTAACCTCAGTACGGGTTCATCTGAATGCAGAAAAATTAATAATCCACACCTTTAACAGGAATATAAAAGGTGAAATGATATTATAAATTTTTAAGTGGAGATTGACTTTCAGCAAACCTTTTTATTTCCCAGTGATGTTTCAGGGTGAATACCTGCTGGATTATTTCAATATAATAATCCTCTGCTGATGACTAATTTACTGTTGGACTGGAATCCTGGACCAACATCAGTAACAAAGTGTCATAACTCAATGGCTTGCTTTTGGACAGCACACAGTGGTAGGCAATGTTGGACCAGAAGAGATCAGAATCATAAACTTATATACAATTTTTTCTGTGCCACGGAACCCAGATGGAATTTTACTTTACCCACACCAAGTTCTTTTGCTGGAGCAGTTTATTGTGGTGGCCTTCTGTGTTAATAGTCAGCTGGGGCTAGATTTGCCAAGCAGTCATAATACTGCATAGACACTTAAATTAAGTCTATGGATTTTAAAACAGTTTAAATTTTTTAAAATGTTTTAGAAATACTAAGAGCCTTACATATCCCCTAGGGCTGTCTCTTTTTTTTTTTTTTTTTTAAATCAGTTAACTTAATTATCTGGAGAAATCAGAGCCTAGCTATGAGTGAAAGTTTAAATTGATGGGTCAGGCAGTGGAAACTTGTGAGAGCTTTCTGTGCATTTTCACAAAGTCTTCAGTATCTTGTAAAAGAGACTCAGCCTTTTTCTCTGATCCCTAGATCTCATTTTTCTCTCTCTCTGATTTTAAGGATAAGATTATTTTTTTCCTTTCACCGTTTCTACTATAAAGTTATCCAGAAGATATTTAAAATGAGATCAAAACAAAATCACATCAACAACAAAAAAAATTAAAAAAACAAAACAAAACAAAACAAACAAAAAAAAACACCTTATAGGAAGTTCCTTAATATTAGTATGTTATTTAATATGATACTGGCATTGATGAAAGGATAAACTCATATTTTTCTGGAATAAGACCTTGTGGATTTTTCTCATCAGCTCACCAACTCTTAGAGGTCACTGTGAAAATTTTGCCATGAGTTTCAGCTGAACAAATGCAGGCCTTACCTGCATGGTTTCTTGGCTGCAACAAGCAAGGACCCAGGGCCAGCACTAGCAATGCTAGTACTAGAGGATTCAAAAGTTGCTGAATAAATCCCCCCAAAAGCATGTGCCAGCAGTGCTGTGTGTGATTCCCCAGTGTTCCACCTCAGCAGTGGTGGTTATGTGGCACTCCCCAGTAAAACTGTGTTCCCATATCCCATTAGCATGTGGAGTTGAAGAACTCTGAGACCAGCAGTCATTCTCAGCATAGGAAGGAGTTCTATAGTTCCACATTGCTCCTGTGGGGATTTTAATTTTTCTCTATTTTTTTTTCTCAAGAAGAGGGAAAATAAGATCTTCGGAACTGAAAAGGAAGAGCAATGGAAAACAAGAAAATACCTACAACTACAGCAGTCAGTCCTGTAGTCCTTCCAGCTGAAATCTGTAAGAATAACCTCCATGTCACTGCTCTACATGATTTAGAGGATAGAAGGATAACTGATCAGAAAAGCTGCTACAATAAGCATCCACCACTCATAATTATCTCTGTAAACCCATTAATCTGTGTATGTCCTTAACCTGAGCACATAGCACTGATTGAAATGCACATTTGCTGAAATACAAAACTAGACCATCTCTCTCTCTTATTCTATTTGGATATCTGTTCAAAAAAACCCATAACGGAGACATTTCCTCTCATTTCCACCCAATATTATATGCCTGCAGTGTACGCCTACTCGCTCTTGCATGAACCTTGAGTGTCCTACACAGTTTCCCTCTCTGATGTTTCTATGTGTATTTCTATGGATTAGTTATGTCCTTTCTTATTCTTAATTCTGCTAAGAAGGTTGAACTGCCCAAATGTCTTCTCACACAAGAAACACTCTCTTCCCCAGCCATCCCAGCCCTGAGGACTCCCAGACATCCTGCAACAGACCAGTACCTCCCTGATTTTCCTTTTCTTCTATCATTTCATAGTCATGAACTAAAATACCAGAAAAATCTTGTCTTTTTTACATGAAAGTATGTCTTTACCACAAGAACTGTGTTGTTTTAAGGTCATGCTGTTATTGCAGACCTCCTCTTATCTTATGATGCTTTCCAGTTTGAAATTATCAGCAAGAGCCATTCATAAACACATTATTTCTCTCTGTGTTAAAGCAATTCATGAAAATATTTTGTGAGATCAGTTAAAAAATATCCTTCATATACTCCATCAATAACCTTTTCCCAGTCAATTTCAATACCACTGACAATTACCATCTCTGTTTAAAGATTTTTAACAATTTGAGCCCAAAAATTGTGCACAACTTGTTTGCACCAAAAAAAACCCCAAAAACAAAAACAAACAAACAAACAAACAAAACCCACAAAAAAACCAAAAAACAAAAAAAAAAACCCACACAAACAACCAAACTCCCTCCTGTGGTTTTGGAGCAGATAACAAGCATAGTGCCAGATTTTTCCTTGTTCTAAATATGCATTATGTCACAGAAGAACCTCTCACTTTAAGTCTAGTTTGATCCACTTTGTTATATCCATGTTGTACTTTATTCTGCTTTTTGTTTCCCCTTACCATTTTTGATTCTTCTTTTCAAGCTTTTCTCCAAAGCCATGCACCCTGTTGAAACACACCTAAGAAATCTGGGTTTCCCAGAATCTCTTTTCCTTTTTCAAAAGAAGCTGGACCCTTCTGGCTGGACACCAGTCCCCCTAGTGTTCAAAGCCTCGATTTAAATCAGGAATCTCCTAATCTGAGCTTCCATCTGAGCTCAGGGAACATTTGTCCCTTCTTTCCTGACTGTGTTGAATTCACTGTCAGTATAACCCTTCAGCCAACAAGTAGGGAAGAATGGCTTGCTGGTAGGATGTTTGGAAACATAACACGCTGAATTTCTTTAGTCTGTCTCCAGCTGTGCTTTAACAATGACTTTGTGATGACACAAGAAAGAGTTAACAGAACAAAATACCAAGACCTACTTCAAGTATTTTTATAAATACTTTATGACACAGAGCTGTGGACAAAAACAACATCTTAAGCATTGCTCTTTTTTTCCATTAGGTTGTCTGCTTTTACAGGTGGTGAGTCTCTGTAAGATCTGAAAATCTCCACATATGAAAATGTGATGGTGAGATGGTCTAGAACTGAAACACTCAACCCATCTGACCCACTGCCTGTGGGTTTATAACACAGTCACTTACTAAACTGACAGTAACAGTCTGGAGCATGAATGTCTAATACTATCAAAGCCAGAGATACAGTTTTCTCCTTTGTACCTTCACCTTGTCCTGGAGCAGTGTATATAAACTCTCTTCCTCAGCGCCTGGGGGAAGAGCCTAGTGGTCACAGTATCTACCTGTCAGTCAAGTGCTGAATTTCACTTGTAATCTCTGTAATAGAAGACAGATCCAACCAATCCTTTAATGCTACTTTAAAAAAAAAAAAAAAAAAAAGACTTACAAGACATCTTTGAAATTGAATTGTATACCCTTATTCTTCCAGGAAGCTGAATCAAGATGAATATTTGGAGTCACAGTGACCAGAGCTGACATTTTTGGTGTTGAATCTTCTCATGGCCATCTGATTCCACCAGACTGCAGTAATTTTCATAGCACTACTTGATAATTCAGGCATGAAGAACCTCACAGGACTTTTAACCCAACCTGTTGCTCCAAGAATACTCAGAGCTCAGGTCAGCCCAGATTGCTCAGGACGTTATTCAGTCAGATCTTGAAAACATCTAAGGATGGAGACTATGCAATCTCTCTGAGAAATTTGTTTCCCTGCTTGATTGGCCTCATGGGAAAAAGCTTCTCCTTATACCCCATTGAAACACCATTTAATTCAATTTCATTAGAAAGAGGATCGCCTCTTGTCTCAGGTTTCCTGGCCTCTTTACCTTCAATGCTTCTCCCACAGGATCTCATATATCCATTTCCTGAATGAAACAAAACTTGGTTGCCTGCAACCTGGGGTCTGTACCCAGCTATTCTCCCTCCTTACTCCCCTCAAGATCTCCAAGTCCACTAGTTCATGGGCACTAAAATCTATTGTTTTTCACATTCCCAACCATTTCTTCCTTGTTCATAACAGCAGAACTAGCTTTTTACCATCCCTGGTAGGTCCCTTGAGTACTTCTGCCAAGAAGCTATACCTTATCCTGTCCAGAAACCTCTCTAACTCTATGCACCCTACATTGTTGCTCTTCCAGAAAATGTCAGGAGACTGAAATACCTCAGAGAAACCAGAGTCTCTGATCCAAGAACTTTCTCAAGTTGTTTAAAGAAGGCTTTGGCCACTTCCTTACCCTGTTCAAGTGGTCTGTAACACAATCCTAACACAATGGTATCTTCACTCAGCTCTCTGACCCTGGCACACATACTTCTCACCCATCATCTATCCCATACAAAGGCTCCATACATTAAAACTGTCCCCTAACACAGAGAACAAGCAATTCTCACCTTCCCCGTCTCTCCTGAAGAGTGTGTATCTGTTGCAGCACTGCAGCCATGTGAGCCTGCTCCACCACATCTGAGTTATTTCAATGGTGTTGTAGCTTTGTAAATACATGCAGAGCTCTATGTTTTCCTGCTTCTTTCCCAGGCTCTGTGCTTTGGTGTACCTATACAGCAAAAATGGCTTTGGCCATTTTGGGAGTAGCAATCACAAAATTTTAGAGTTTTTGATTCTCAGAGAGGTCAGGAGAGAGGTCAGCAGAACTGCCACCTTGGACTTTTGGGGGGCAATCTTTGGTCTGTTCAGCAGACAGATTGAGACAGTTTCTTGGAAGGCAATCCAAAAGGGCAAAGATGTCCAGGCAGTCTGGACATGCTTTAACAAGGAAATCTCAAAGGTTCAGGAGGAGGACATCCCCACATCCTGAAAGATGAAACAGCAAGGAAGAACACCAGCCTCGTTGAACAGAGAACTTTGGCTAGAACTCAGGGAGAAAAAGAGAGTGTGTCACTTCTGGAAAAAGGGACAGGCAGCTCAGGAGGACTGCAAGGATGTTGTGAGGCCATACAGGGAGAAAACTGGAAGGGCCAAACCCAACTTGAACTTAATCTAGCCACTGCTGTAAAAGACAACAAAAAGCATTTCTACAAATACATCAGCAACAAAAGGAGGGCCAAGGAGAATCTCCATCCTTTGTTGGATGTGGGGGGAAACATAGTGACAAAGGAGAAGGAAAAGGCTGAGGTACTTAATGCCTTCTTTGCCTCAGTCTTTAATAACAAGACCAGCTGCTGTCAAGGTGCCCAGCCCTGTGAGCTGGAAGACAGAGAGAGCAAGCAGAATGAAGCCCCCATAATCCAGGAGGGAATGGTCAATGACCTGCTATGCTACTTAGACCTGCACAAGTCCATGGTGCCAGATGGGATTCACCCAGGGGTACTAATGAAGCACCAAGCCACTTTCAATCATTTACGAGCAGTTCAGGTCAACTGGAGGGGTTCCAGGTGACTGGAAGCTGGCAAATGTGAAGCTCATCCATAAGGATTGCAAGGAGGATCCAGGGAACTACTGGATCCTGTCGGCCTGATGCTGGTACTGGGGAATGTCATGGAGCAGATCATCTTGCGTGCCATCACACAGCATATGCAGGACAACCAGAGGATCAGGCCCAGCCAGCATGGGTTTAGGAAAGACAGGTCCTGCTTGACCAACCTGAACTCCTTCTACAACAAGGTGACCCATTTGGTGGAAGAGGGAAAGGGTGTGGATGTTGTCTACCTGGACTTTAATAAAGCCTTTCACATCATCTCCCACAGCATTCTCCTGGAGAAATTGGCTTCCTGTGGTGTGGTCAAGCATGCTCTTTGTTGGATAAAAAACTATATGGATGGCTGGGCCCAGAGAACCGTCTGGATGCAATCCTGTGCAATGTGCTCTAGGACAACTTGAGCAGGGAGGTTGTGCAGTCTCCTTCACTGGAGATACTAAAGAACCCTCTGGATGCAATCATTTGCTCTAGGACCACTCTGCTTTGAGCAGGGAGTTTGGACCCGATGACTTGCTGTGGTCCCTTCCAATCTGCCTCATTCTGTGATACTTGTAATGTCAATATTTACAGACACCTTGCATGACTGGCCTAAAGTTTCAGCCATGCAGAATAAGGGTATGTACCACCACAGAGGAAGCACAAGGGTGGACAAAGGTAAATATGATCCACACACATGATTTTGCAAAATATTAATCCCTTTTATTTTTTCTGATCTCAAGGAAGGCATTAATCCATGAAGGGGAACCTGAATGAACTAAGAGAAAGAAGATATGTTCTTCAAAGAACTAATAAAGGTTATGTGAGTCTGTTATCTATTTTGTACCTACCAGTATGTCATTTCTGCTATTAGCATGTAGAAGATGTGCATATTTCTAACATCATTGAAGCTAACCACAACATGAAGTAGACACTAGAGGATATCCACAGATGACCAAGAGAATTTTAGTAGTAGAGTGACTGATTTCTACTGCCTAACAATATAACATGGGCAGGTTGATGGAATAAGACTTTCATCATTGTGGAAGTCACAAAAATCACAGAATATGCTGAGTTGGAAGGGACCCACAATGATCACGAAGTCCAACTCCTGGATCTGCACAGGACCATCCCTGAAAGTCACACCATGTGCCTGAGATTACCATCCAAATATTTCTTGAATTCTGTCAAGTTTGGTGCTGTGACCACTTCCCTGGGGAGCCTGTTGCAGTACCCAACCACCCTCCATGTGTAGAATTATTCCCAGTCTCAAAATAGAAACTTTGGGTCATTTCAACCTGATTTCTTCTAATATGGGAGTTGTTCAGGTGTGCCTTGTTCATGTATCATCCTGCCCTATACATTAGAGAGTACCTGTGAATATTTTTTTTATTTTTCCTTATTGATGCTAACTCTTTTTGATTGAGAAACACTAAGAAGTCAGAGGCCACTCAAGAATTGCTACACTCTTTTGAGACAGAGTCCTCAGACAGGCAGAACTGCTTTTCATGCAATTTATTGGCAGCAAAAAGGAATAGAAGACAGGTGAAGAGATGGCCCATAAAAAAGGTTGTTCTAGGTTGTGTCTGATCTGGAATTTCACATCTGGAAAGGTGGAAAGTCAAAAGGTTCGGTTTTGCCCTTTAGGTGTGGAAAACTGAGTATGTTTTATAAATAACATGTCCTTCCACTTGAACAGAAAATAATAGCATTCTGTACATGACATTCCTTCTCTGAAAAGGTGAGAGTGAGATGGGGGCAGTAACATCTGAACTGAAGAGGGAGGTGAACCAAATTCTATCACTTCTTGCCTATCACAAAAACTGCAACTAGAAAGGAATAAATAGGTCTGGACAGAACAACATCCCTTTTCCGAAATGTAGGCATGTCCATAATAGCGAATTGAAGACGGAAAAAGGACCTTTGTTCTGTTTTTGTTTCTTTCAATTTTATTGGTAGGATCTTAAGATTTTGGGTTATTTTGGTTCAGATTTTTTAAAAATCCTTTTCATCTTTCTAACATTAGATATTTGTTTTCCAGCAAGGCTAGAAGATGCAGTGACCCAGTTTTAGTAAACTGGTAATTGCATATTTTTTTGCAAGACAGGGATTTTAAGCTAATTAAAATGTTTTTTTAACTCCTGCTTAGCTTCTTTTTAAACATCTTGAAGAGTAAAAAAAATTTATTGAAAGCATAAGAGCCAAACCATTTTAGTTATTACAAGTCACACTAAACACTCCTTGCACTTTGAAGTGATTCTCCAAAGAGTCAGGCAATGCCAGGCTTTTTTTACTCATTATTTTAATAATACATATAAGTGTAGAAGAAAGCCCATTAACATAGAGCTTGCATATTGTTCTGCTGCATAAAACAAAAAAAAGAGTAAATATAGTTCTAAAAATGAACATGACTAAAGAACATAAGTCTATAGAGTGAAGTCCTCTGGGAAGTTATAGCAGTGACACCAGCCAGGTTGTATGTGAATCACTCTAACCTCTAGGGTAGATATCCAGACAATTTCAGTGGATTATTGAATATGACTACAAAATGCATTTTCTTTTCAATTTTCTGAAAGATACAAATACCAGACACACTTAATAGATACAGAAATTTGACCTGTCCATTTTATGCTTTTCAAAGGTGGTTTGGTTTTGTGTAAATTGCTTTTCTACATCAAAAAAATACATTCTGTTCTTCAAAGATTTTTGATACTTCTGTTTAGGTCAGAAAACTCCTGTTGATGGCTGTTATGTCCCAGTAAGGAAGCATCAAGTTTTACTGGGCATTTCACTTAAATTTAGGCCCTCAATAGTTCCCACACAAAACTTTTTCAGAGTCTTAGTTCTTTGACACCTCGATTTCACATCCAGAGAAGAAGCTACACACTTTTCTCTATAAGAAATTCATTGAATTTCGTGAGAAAATGGGGGTTTGGCCAGAAGGGTGTACATATAACCAAGGAACAGGCTCCATGAAAGCTTTACACTTAATAGCAGGCTATTAGGAAAAGAAAGACTTTCCTGCCTCCCTCCAAACAGCATTCTGAGCTCTGCTTCTATACCCTTCCAAGGGTTTTACAGGCCAGTGGGCATCATTGTGGAGTAAGGAACCTCTGTGGCACCTAGCAAACAACAACCCAGAACTTAGGTGAAATGCCACAACCACTCAATCGGTTTTAAGTTACCCACAAGAGGTAGAAAAGAGTAAAGGAAGAAAAGAGACATTAAGAGATGAAAGAATAAGGAGAGAAATTCTTGAATTTGGCACGTTGGCAGAATCCAGGAGGACAGGCCAATCCAGGCTCTAATAGTGGCTCTCAGACGGAGTTTGGCATGCCAGGCAGCTCTGCCCACCCCACTGTCTGTTCTACTGACACTGTCTGGGGCTGGGAGTAATAGAGAACAAAATCGCTGCAACATACAGATCCAAAAGCCAGCAGATCCGGATCCAGTGGCTCCTCACATGTGCTATACTACCTGATCTTTAAAGCACAGACTGTCATGAGTGAAATCTGGACCTTAACCTCTCAGCCTTTGGAAGGCTGGGCAAGCTTGACACATTAGATTCTGAAGGTATCCCCTAGAGGAGTATTTACCACACAAGGCATCTTTCATGCCATGACTCAATGAACCAAAATCTCACATTTTCTTGAGTATCTGCCACTATTCTGTACTTTTTCCATTCTTGAGAGAACAACATAGATTTCCTGGTAGTGTTATTGATGTGAATATCACTAGAATTAACTGTTTGAGTCTGGGTTGATGACAATTAGCAATATTACTTATGGATTATTTTTAGCTGTACATATTGCGTAGGTAAAAGAAATGCCCAATAAAAGGAGACTTCCTGGATTTTTCATAGGTCACAGGGGAGAAAGGAAGGGTCATCTTGTCTCCTCTGGTTCTGTAAGACAGACTTAGCTCTGATTTCGTAGATGATCATGCCTAGGAGAATGTGAGAGTTGATTTCTCATCACACATGGCAGCATCCATGGTGGTGCAGAATGAAAGAAATTATTCACCTGTGATTTCTCTGGCCTTCTTCCAGCAGAGATTTACAGCATCTGATGCTAAGGCATATTTTACCTATTCCTAACGGATATAAACAGCCTGAGTTTGAGTCATTATATGTTCTTTTGGATGCAGCAGCCTAAGATATGTCTTAGCTGTCTTGAAAACTCCAAGTTTCACTGGTTTTTAGAGTCTACAGTGTAAAAAAAGAATTGTACAGTGATTTATTTCAGGCTCTTGCCTCAATTCCCATGGGTAAGTCTCTGCATGTTGTTGATGACTATCAGAGTGTCTTTTGAATAGGGCAAAAAAACATGTGTGTATCTCAGAAGTGAGGAACAATGGAGAAACTTCCTTACAATTATGGTTTTGAAATCATATTGGTTTAGATCCATAAGAAGCTTTCAAAAAAATCTCACAACCAGCATATTTTCTGCCTTTTTATTTCTTACATGCGATACATTGATGTAGGTGAGATGAGAAATACTCCTGTTTTCTTCTTGATTCTGTTTACCCCGCCTTTCCCACTCCAGGAGGGCAGAAGAGATTGCTGAGGAGAATAAGACATCTTCTGACGTTGCCTACACAGCAGGGGCACAGACGCCTCAAGTGCTGTGTTGCAGACTCAGAGAAGGCATTGCTGTATGTATGACAGACAGATTTCAGCTCAGAAAGCTACAATCTGGGTTAGTTTGGTCTCCAAAACCCACTGCTCAGAAACCTCTAGTCTGATGAAGAGGCATGTAGCTGGGACTGCTCCTTTCCTATACTTACTGCCATGCTGTACGTACTGCCATGTCTGAGCAGGCAGGGTATAAAGTGAGAAGGCATGATAATGCTGAGCTACACAGGGATATGTTGTCAATCAGGGGATCTTACAATGTGTGCTGCTTGCTGTGGTAGCTGTCATTATGCAGGACACACAGCAAGTCAGGCATCCCAGCTGTATATTATGGAGCTGGAGGGAGGCCATGGCACTGTGCTGCAAATGGGTCAGCTATGGACTGACCACCAGGGAAAGAGGTGAGAGCCAGAGGGATGAGTCTTACTCTGCCCCAAAATGAGTTCCAAGGTGTTCCTGTCAGCAGAGAAAGCATGCTCAGCATCTCAAGCACTGCACAGCAGAACGCAGACCTCGTTCCACCATGCAAGCCTTGCACCTTGAAATTCAGGTTAGGGCTAAAGAAAGGCTAAGCAAGTGCCAAAGGAGCTCACTGTGAACTTCTGCCCAGGGACTAGACTAAACTTTCCTGTTACTCTGTGATCACAGCTCTTCACTGCACACACAGCAGGACCTGGAATGGCCACGGTTTCCCCTGGTTCTGGTGGCACCGAATTCTTCTGCCTGGTGCCTCAGTCAACTGCCAGCACAGCATAGAAGCTGGAGTCAGTTTGATATGTCTGCTAAGCAACTCATCACAGTAATCTGACTTCTGGTGCTATCCCAGGAATCCTGTTTGCATTGGGGCCATCATCACCCCCAGCAAGCAGGGAAGGGGCAGGCTCTGCAGCCAAAGCCTGCAGCTTGCACACAGCACAGTGTGAGCTTGCATTCCTCCAGCACAGCTGTATTGTGTTGCTTGAATGATTCTTTGCATGGCGTGAGGACACTGCCACAGGCCGGCCTGAGCCCTCCTGTCTGCTTTGTCACAAAACAGAGTTTAGGGATAACTTCAGTCCCAAACTCACAGTTCCTCCATCTGCATTAAGTCTCAAGGGGGAAGCAGGAGGTGTACTGGGTCAAGAATCCAGTCCCTGCAGTCAGCTCTGGAGCTGAAGAAACACTGTGAGATACAGCACTGCCTTGTTTGCCAGGGGACAAACCTGGAATCTCTGAATGAGCTTTAAATGGATTAGTTACACCCCATCAAACTCTTGTGAGCATTTTATTTTTTGGAGTTAAAGTGACCTGATTTCAGCATAGCTTAATTCCACTTGTAATGCAGTTAAACTAAATCTGAAGAAGAATGCTTTATTACAGCTGATAAATCCTCTGCACACCTCTGGTTAATTTGGATTAGCTTTTTCAAGGGACCTTCCGTGCTTGAGCCCTGCTGGTGGTCGACTGAGTCATAGCATCTGTCACTGCCTCTCTGCTAACAGCGCCAGGAGAAAAACATGTGCCAAGATGGAGTATTCCTCCCTGAAGGCTGAAGAAGCAGGAGAGGATCAGTCACCAGAGACTACTCCTCATGAAAGTCAACACTTAAAATACTTCTCTCCAGAGTTTTATGAGCAGCTGCCTCCTTTGGTAGGTACACAGCATCTCCGTGACAGAGTCACAACACAGGAGAGGACACTGCCTCCCTGGAACAGGAGATCCTGTCATTGCCACCACTCTGAGAAACAAGAAGGTCCCTGCCCAAGGACAACAAAGCTGCCCTGGCAGCATGTGATTTTCTCAGCTGAGAGAGGAAGAGATGGAGGTGCACCCTCCTCTTTAGGCTTTTCAAGGTGAATGACTTCAAGGTGCTCTCTTGGCTGGGCTTCCCCAGTCACAGGGCTCCTTCTGCAGACTGCTACTTCCGAAATTCTTGCACAGAAGAGTCAGTATTTCCTAAAAATGACGTGTCTGATTGTCAAGATGACATTGCAGTCTATCCAGGGCTTAGCAGCTGAGCGGACACTCCTAATTTAGGAATAACATGTTACATTTCAGTCACAAGAGATCTGCTACAGCCACTGGACTTTTCTGCCCCTTTGGTGTACATCCATGTCTGTGCTCTCCAAAGTGACCAGAAAGGCTCTGGTTTTGCCTGAATCTGAACATTATTCACTTCATGAATATTTGTCTAAGATGTCTGGTTGTTAAGGCCAAATGAAGCCTTTACTTCCTCTACAAATATTTGTGCACTGACATATAACTACCGGCCAACATGCCTGCCAGCAGTCCATTACATGACATCCCATTTTACAATTAACTATTATCATTTGATAACCTCTTGAGGTTAGGAATACAGATGTAAGATCTCCAAGATTCCTAATGGGAATACTTCATATCAAAAATATGTTTCCCTTGAGGATGACATCACCACAGGGACACATATTTCAAATATTTTGGCCATCATATTTTGAAAACTTCTTTCGAAATACAAAAATGCTTTTGAGTCCTGAAAAAACTTTTCTATCAGTCTCAAGTAAACATACTACCATTTAATTATTCAGAAAGCCTTGAGCAATAACAATACAGTGTGTCATGGGAAGCAAAGTAAAGAACTGCAGTGTAGTAAAGAATGAACATATTTGGTATATAGTGTTGATATTACCTGAAAATAGTTTTTTCCTGGATACTATGTTAGTGGTTCTGTGATGAAGCATCTCAAATGTAGCCTGAGCCACAATTTCAGGATTCTGAATATTTGGGGAGCTGAACTCTAGTGTCAAATCTAACAAATGGTCTCTGTGCACAGAATGCCATCAGCTAAACTGAAACCCTAAGCCTGAATCACTCCCACCTGCTAAGCTCTGGAAAAAGTTGGAAGTAGCTGTAGTTTTACCTTTAGTTATAGACAGAACATTCACCAGAGACTGGGTACTAACACTTAATCACTGACTATTAACTTTAGTAGAAAAAGGCTACACGTGTGCATGTATGCATACAAATATCCATGTATATATGTTTGTGTACATATATATATATCCATATGAATAATGTATTAGTGGCTGTGGTTTTTTGGGTTTTTTTGGTTTGATTTGGTTCAGTTTGGTTTGATTTTTCTTTGAATGTCTTTTTCACTTCTACTTCTGGTCTTCTTTATGTATCTCAGATTATGCAGTTTAGGAAAACAGGCTATGAAATGAGCAGCATTTACATACCTTCAGCTGCTGAAGGCTCCTTTCAGTCATAAGTATGAATACAGAGTAACTTCAGAGGAACTAAGGATGTTATCCTACTGAGGAAGCAGTGCAATGCATGATGACAATGCAGACTAAAGAGTCACCTTTCTTATTTGAGGGAATGAAATTGCTTAAAGTAATGCACTTGAAGAGAGCAAGACAAAAATTCAGATTCCTGCCCCGCTCTTTTGGCAGAAGTAGCAGGAACCAATTCAGTTTTGGCCCTCTTAAAGTGACCATTGCAAGGGCCAGCTATATTCCAGCAACAAGGCCATGACCTATGGGCTTTTCACTGTGGGATGGCACTTATTAAATGGACTTTAATTACCTCAGGTTTTTTTTGTACAGGTCTTTCCTGTACTGAACAGGTCAATAACTCCTCTAAAATGTATTCTTACTTTCCAATGCCAATATTCAAGTTAAAAATGAATACTCAAATATTTATTAAATAAAATAACACTGCTTTAGGTGTTCAACCCCACCAATGTTTTTTGAAGGCAGCATTCTTAGGCTTGCTTCCATTGTCAAAAAGTTCAGAGAACTCCTAATAATTTGATAGACAATCCCTAAAGATTTGTTAAACAAGGATGATAATGGCACATCATAATTTAAAAAATACTTATAACTGAAATCTTAGTGTAGAACTAACACTATTTATCTCAGTGCCATAGTTTGAAGTATGATATATTTCATGTCATGGTATATTTGAAAACATGGATAACTTATCTGAAACTTTATGAAGGAAAACATACTCAGTTCTGCTTTTAGAAAACTGTGTTAATACCTATGTATATGGACATGTCTATTTATATTGTAAGATATATTAATTAAATTAATTTTAAAAGAATAAAGATAAGCTGTAGCTCACTTCCGACAGTTCAGACAGACAACCGTCTGGATGCTTTGATAATGCATAAAACCAGTGGCTCCTGTTGGCAAGAACACCTGCTGCTCTGCCCACATGTCCACAATCACAGAGTTTGGACAACTGGAAGTCAGAGTTTGAAAAAGCAGATTGCATCACGTTCACATGAAAACAAAATACTTGTTGTTTTAAAAAATGACAGTCAAAACCAATCAGCTAGACTTCCACTGAAAAATGGTCCATTCATTTTTCCAGCTTATTGGTAAATCTGGACATAGGCTTCAGCTTAGTCTTATTAGAATGGTTACAAAAAACCAGATGTGCTTTCTGGACTTAAAAGCTGAGACAGAGGAAAATATACATCTATCATATGGGATTTATATTTTATATTGCTGTAGATCTGTCCCCTTGGCTGTCTTTCTTGTCCTACAAGATAATGATCTTTTCTGTAGGGGTGACAGCTTGCAACTCTGACTTCAGTGAAACACTTCCCAAAATAAAGTATATACACAGAGTGAGACAAATATTCCATCTATTTTTCTTTCTCTTCTGCTCCAGTCTCATTCTACTTAGGCTTTTATATCTCACTTATCAATTGAATTTTTCAGTACATCAGCCTAATTACAGTCTGGGATGAAGGAAAGTAGAAGACAACCTGATCCTTTTAGACAATGTGGCTCTTGCCTGCACCTTTTTATCCTATTAAAAAGAATCATAACACCACTGGTAAGATTTCATCAAATCTGTTGCCCAGAGAAATACTAGTTAGTTCACTACCCATGAACTAACAAACCAGTAATGTGATGCAGAAATACTGTATTATAAAATCTGCCTAAGACACAGAGACTGGGTTAGCGTGGCTACTGCAAATCAATCTGTTTAATATGAACACCAGTGTAAGAAAAGAAAGAGAAAAAGAGATTGACAGGAATTGAGCTTCAGTGGACAGACACATGAAAGTGCATGAAATACACATTTGATGGTCTAACAGGCCATGAGAGAATGCTACCCTAAGAAGAAATATTTCAAAAGCACAGTGAAGCTCACAGAACGATACCAAATTAAATAGATTTTGTTTTTTGGTTTTGACATCACTAGACAATGGACTTCACAAATCACTAACACACACTGATTCTAACATGACCTAAAATTACAGAAACATAGCAGAAGGAATAAAAAACTATCAAATTTGGTATAAAAGTACAGATGTCTTTGTTTTTTTCACTGGCAACTTCAACACTATTGCCTTTGGACATTTTTTTTAAGAAACATCTGTCCAATTTGGATCTGTCATACTGCAACTGTGATTAGTTAGAGATGTTACAAAAAGTGAAATTACTTATGCAAGTCAAGTCGACAGAGTTAGTGTATCATGAACACAAAGTAATGAACTTCCTGAGAACAACAATTTGAATTTCTCTGTTGCCTTTTACCCGTGGACCCCAAACCACCTGAAAAGCATTATTTAATTACATATTGCACAACCTAGAGACAGGATGTATAACAAAAATTCAGTAAGTCTCCTCTGAGATGAAAACCAGCACATATTCAGAAGAAATGCAATGCTCTAACTTAGGAGGATGTGAAAAGTCGGTGAAAATTAAAAAGCACATATAGAGTGAGCCTGTAATTTATGTTATATTTGACTGTGTCATCTTTTACATCAAGTCTTTTAGGGTCTGTGTTCCACAATGCTTACAACCACAGGTGAGTAGTCATTTTTTTCTCCCTACAATATGGCAGCATCAACTGTTCTGTTTTAAATCTCATTTAGGAGAACGTTGAGACAAATTTTAGAGCTGGACAAAAAATTTTAGACAAATAGTGTACTTGCCAAAAAATGAAGGACAACTGAAGCTATTCGGGAGTTTGGATTAAATTCAGCAAATTGTTTCAGATAAACAATGTGGGGGAGGAAAGTGGAATTCTGAAAATGTGAAACATTTTGTTCTGACATTATCAAAATTACAGAATTCTTCCTTTATTTGCTTCTTTTTAGTTAAAGCATTAGAAAAGGTGGGCAGTATAATTAAAAAGGAAGAAAAGAGAGTGACACACCACAAGAAAAACTTAGAGTGTGTCACACGTGGAAGCTTTTCATTTGGACTACTCCAGGTTAGTGCAAGAAAACCTCCAAACAAGAATGAGCTTTACCACAGAGGATAAGGATACATGCACATTCCACATATTTCTCCTGTGACTTAGAGCAAAGATGCATCAATTGAAAGCTGGAAAATGCAGTTAGTAAAGTCTACCAATTTGATCTATTTGCTCATCTTACATAACGTGTTTGATGAAAAGCAGTTTGTTTACATGGCTTTTCATGAACTACTTTTGACTGAAATATTTTTGCACAAGTCATCCATCTTCTGCCTTTTAGCGTTTGCAAATATTGATCAGATAAAACTCTCAAGTACTCCTGAATTGACCAAACATCTCAGACAAGTGCTTCTCTTCAGCAGGTTGCTGTTACCTGACAAGCTGGCAAGTGCACAATAGAGTTAAAACTTCCTTACCTGCTCACAGGAGGACTGTCTCACAGCAGAAGAGACACCATCCAGTGACCAAAAAACCAACTTAAAGCAATGTCTTTCCCACTTGGCAAAGGAGTGAGATGCAACTTCCTTGAACTCTGGAACATCCTTTGAATATGTTACACGTTACTTAAAATCATGGCACTAGGGCTCGTTGGACAAGTGTTCACTTGAACTTGTACAAATGTCCACCAGGCAACAGCCCGCTTGATACTAGGCAGGGTCAGAGCTCTTACTCAGAAGCATGAGTGATGCTCATCATTCCTTCCACTGTAGGAAGCTGGCAGAGACGCAAAAGATTAGAGGACCTACAAAGATGTTCAGGCACACGTGAGAGGCTCTGACCCCTTTCTTGCTGGATACTTGAGACTGCGCTCAGGGGCACATTGAACAATCATCTATAACACAAACCGTCAGGGCCCAGCAGTTCACCTGGGGCTTCAAAATCTCTGGAGTCTGACCCCAACCTGTTGTTCATGAAGTCTGGACAGATTGGGCAGCCTTCAACTAACTACAGCTTTTACTGCTGGCAGAAATCCCAGGCTCAGTTGTACTGGGGCTCTGTGGCTTCTCTTGCCCTCTAATAGCTCATTAAGCTCTCTTGCAAGGGAAGAACCTGGCATTCAGAGCTGCAGCTACTAAACTCCATTTACTGTCATCTGCATACAATTTGCTGTATGAAGCTGAGGCACCACACTGTTCTGAAGGGGAAAAGTGATGTGGGGGAGCAAAAAACACTCTCTCGTACAGCATCCAAGCCTTGTTTTTATATTTTCATAAGTTTGTTCACATTTTCAGTGAGCAGAAAATGGGAAAGAAGAAACCTTTGAGTATGCAGATGACAAAATCACACACGATGCACCTGGCCATTGATGTGAGCTTGGCTCAGGCTAGCAGTGACTATATATAGACTCATGTCAATAAGCAACTTACCTCAGCTGTGTTTGTCTAGCTGTTGATTTCTGGTTAGGGGGTCTTCTCAGGGCTCAGAAGTTGTTTTCCACCATCATTGTGTGGGAAAATATGGTCCACTTCCACAGTGAAAACCTTTAGCTACCAAGATAACAGAGAACAGGGGCTGAAATGACTAACCAGATAGAACCAGAACAAAATATGAAATAAATGAATTTGCTCTGGTCTTGCTTTTAGAAGTTTTGGCTGTAAATGGTCTCCTGCCTATAGAATACAATTGCACATTTCTCTGCCTGCTTCTGCAGAAGCTACCCAACCACCACCTGTTTCAGAGTGTTTTTCTTTACCTAGCTCCCATTTGAGGGGAAAAAAATAAATCTACAAAAGTTATAGTAGAATCTGTTATGGAGTGTAAAAGGTTTTCTGTCTACTCTCCCTTGTCCCTCTCTGCCTGCTGATCTACTCACAAGAGCACTATCTCATCTGATTCATCTGGGTTAGCAAACACTACTCCTTAAAGTATTTTTGTTAATATGCCTAATTTGGACTGGCCACAGGATAGAAAACATAACAAAGCTGTCCCATTAGCAAATCCAATGGGGCAGAACATCTGTAAGAAGAGAGTGATGAGTAGATAGAGTTGGAAAAGGAAGTGAGCAGGAGCTGGCAGTCCCTTCTGCTCATCCAGCTGAGTTTCACTTGTGGGATCCAACCTCAGGAGCACTAAAACACCTTAGACCAGGAAAGTTTTAGGGCTGTGAGCAGGAAGGGGAACAGCTCTGCACCCAAATGGACAAATGGCACTAGGCAGAGTCTCTTACATGAACACAATATTAACAGCTTAATTCTTACAAAACTGAAAGAGAGAAGAATACAGGTACAAGGAATATAAAAGAATCTGAAGTTAAAAAGGAATACCTGATTTATGAATTTCCCCGTTATCTTTTATTCAGGTCAGAAAAGCAGGCCTGCTGTTTGCTAAGGGAAAGAGTATTTCTCCTTCATGTTTGTGGGAGAAAGTCATTAAAGAAAGGAAAAAAGAAGGAATTTATTGTCTTTGCCATTTCCAGAGTCCTATTCTAACTCAATCATTAAGCCAGAGCAGTAGTGTAATCACACTTAAACATGATCAGTTATCTTTAGTCCTTCTCTCTTAACACATGTTCAATTTTATAAAGTGCTGAGGAAAAGGAAATTGAGATTACACTCCTTAGAGATGTCCTGAGAAAGCTGGAAATTGTTGACGGAATAAACTACACTGAGAGATCACCTTTCTTTCATTTCAAAGCATGTGATCCTTAATTTGGCTGATGTTGAGAGATGTTTTCTTCATGGGGCCTTCTGTCTCTTTTACTTTGGCAAGCAAAGGATGAAGATGATATAAGGGAAACTGGTCCTAATTCAAGTACATACAATTTTGACTTTAATTCATGTTTGGAAGGAAAAGTTCTTTCTACAATGTAAATAAATCACACCCTTTACAAAATCTTTTCTATGGCTGACAGTAATACCCAAGAAACAATGATATGTCTATCATGCATAATGTGTGAAAACTGTCTCTTTGTCATGAAAAAGAATTAAGGCTATGCTATATTCATTCTTAGCCCGTTTCCTTAACTAAAATTCAATGACTTAATTTTATTTTCTTTTCAATGTGAATTTGGTGCTGACAAAAAGTACCAGCTTAGCATCTTAGGAATGGAACCTGAAGAATGTTATTCATCCAGAGAGTGAGAGCGCCACAGGTAATTGTCGTGTAGGGTACCACCAAAGCCAATCAAGTTTGGTGTGGATGAAAAAACTATTTCAGATAAAGAACTTGTTCCCCCCACAGCAGGACACAACAGGCAGGGACACCTTCCTTGACTAGGTTGCTCAAAGCCATCGACATGTTCTTAAACACTTCCTGGGATGGGGTATCCACAGCTTCTCTGGGGAACCTGTTCCAGTGTCTCATCACCCTCACAGCAAAGAATTTCTTCCCAATATCTAATCTAATCCTAGTCTCTTTCAGTTTGAAGCCAACATCAACTTTTTTCAAAGTCACCATAAAGGATCTGTTTTCAGCCTCACCAGCTTTGCTTCTGAATGAACAAAAAGAATGTTTTCTGGTAGTGAACTTATTTCTAGGTTTGGGTCCCCCTTAAATCTGAACAGCTCAAAAGATGCGGAACCTCCTTATATACTAACCCACATTTTGTAAGTCAATGAGATACATTCTACAGTGACATCATATGCCAGAAAAAATCAACATGAATACGTGCTAGCCTCAATGCAAAGTGTATAAGGCAACTCATGAAGCGTGTAAGAGTGTTGTTAGGTCATGTAGAAAGAAAATTAGAGAGGCAAAAGCACAACTTGAACTTAATTTGTCCACTTTTGTTAAGGTTAACAAAAAGTGTTTTTATAAATAGATCAATAGCAACAGGATGGACAAGGAAAACCTCAGTTCTTTGCTCGACACAGGGTGTGGGAGTAACATAGTCACCAAAGAGGAGGAAGGCTGAGGTGCTTAACACCTTCTTTACCTCAGTTTTCAACAATAAGACAGGTCATCCTCAGGACAACTGGCCTCCTGAGCTGGTAGACAGGGACGGGGAGCTGAATAGCCCCCTTTAATCCAGGAGGAAGCAGTTAGTGGCCTGTGAGCCACTTGGATATTCAGAAGTCTATGGGACCAGATAGGATCCATCCTAGGGTAATGAGATAGCTGGCAGAATGCTCACCAAGCTGCTCTCCATCATTTATCAACAGTCCTGGCTTACTGGGGATGTCCCAGATTATTGGAAGTTGGCCAATGTGATGGTCATCCACAAGAAAGGCACGAAGGAAGATCCAGGAAACTACAGATGGATCAACCTGACCTTGGTGCCTGGCGGGATTGTGAAACAGATCATCTTGAGTGCAATCATATAGCACCTACACAATGGACAGGGCATCAGACACAGCTGGCATGGATTTAGGACAGGCAGGTCCTGCCTGATGAAGGTGATCTCTCTGTATGACCAGGTGACCTGCCTGGTGGATGAGGGGAAAGCTGTAGATGTAGTCTACGTGGACTTTGGCAAAGCCTTTGACACCATCTCCCATAGCACGCTCCTGGAAAAGCTGGCAGCCCACGGCTTGGACAGGTGCAGTCTCTGCTGGGTTAAGAATGGACTGGATGGCCGGGCCCAAAGAGTGCTGGTGATTGGGGCTGCATCCAGTTGGCAGCCAATCACCAGGGATCAGTGTTGGGGCCAGTCCTGTTTAATCTTTATTGTTGATCCGGATCAGGGGATTGAGTGTACCATTAGTAAATTTGCAGATGACATCAAGCTGGGGGGCACGTCAGTCTGCTGGAGGGTAGGAGGGCTCTGCAGATGGACCTGGACAGGCTGGAGAGATGGGTTGAATGCAGCAGTAAAAGGTTCAACAAGCCCAAGTGCCACATCCTGCACTTTGGCCATAACAACCCCACACAGCACTACAGGCTGGGGACAGAGTGGCTGGAGAGCAGCCCAGCAGAAAGGGACCTGGGGGTTTGGATTGACAGGAAGCTGAAC
>JAWWMO010000083.1:128430731-128454782 GCA_035047845.1 Dendrocincla fuliginosa | reverse complement strand
AATTATGGTAAGTAAACTGAAGGCAAATCAGTTACTCCTGGATGTTTACTTTGATTCAGGACTTAAATGAAATAGGGGATCCTGTAGGCCTTTGAATATGGAAGCTCAGAAATGATAGTCAATTAAATGAACTTCGTAAGTGCAATTTTGAGTCGTGCCCTGTGAAGTTCAGTGCTCAAATCAAAATACCCTGAAACGAAAAGAGGTCACCCTCTGTCTAACCAGTCTGTGCGACTTTTTTTACTCATATAGAAAGCTATACTCAAGAGATGTGAATTTCAGTCTTGGAAATGGTGGAGTTTGATTCTTTTCACTTGAGTAATTTTTATATCTATGAAAAATAAATTATGTCAGTTCTACATCTTGGGCACCCTGCAGAGGTTAGATTGTGATGGAAGGATGTTGATTCAAGACCTTGAAGAGTCTCTTTGAGGTGTAAAATACTTGTTTCAGTCTCAGGTTTTCCCAGTCTCAGCACATATGTTACGGGGTTGTTGGGAACTGGTGAGTGTTTCTGAGCAGGGGCAGATTTGGGATAGAAGGAGCTGATGAAAGGATGACAGTGAAATAAACTCTGAGGTTTAAGAGAAATGTAAAGAGATAATTTAATTAATAGCTCCTACAACCTTAAGAGCAGTGGGAGGGCAGCAGCTAGGATAGAAAGGGTGTCTTGCATCACTGTTGTCTCTGAAGTCTCCTAAGTTTTAATTCTAATAGGGAAGTGTAAGAATTTATCCCTTTACATGTTTACTTGCACTTGGACCTTCATTACCCTTTCTTTAATAATTTTCTGCGATATCTCAAACTACAACATACTATTCTTTAATCTTGTACATACAGAAGAAAGGAAGCACAGTTCTTTTCCTGGGCACTATGTGTACAACTTCTGAATGTGCTGGTAGTGTCTACTCCTCTACTAATT
The DNA here is from genome assembly GCA_035047845.1 of Dendrocincla fuliginosa. Lineage (NCBI taxonomy): Eukaryota > Metazoa > Chordata > Aves > Passeriformes > Dendrocolaptidae > Dendrocincla > Dendrocincla fuliginosa. The sequence continues at coordinate 128,453,860 of JAWWMO010000083.1, read as the reverse complement.
TTAGAAGTGTTGGCAAATACTACTTAAGACACTCCTCATTGCATTCTTCAGAGATTTGCTGTGTTGTTGTCCACAAAAAGAAAAGGTCTCTTGACATTGTTGAGTGGGGTATTGTATTGGCAGCAACACTACAGAATGTATTCCCATTGTTTTATACACCTGACTCCTAGCTAATGAAGGCAATTTCAGCACATGCTGCCTCAAGTGTTGCACTGCATGTTGTTGACTGTAGGCTGAAAGATGTGAACAGAAATATCTCCCTTGCTTTAAGCTTTAATTTGCAAAGATTTTTTTTTTTTGCAAGACATATTAACATATTTTAAAAATCAAAGCATCTGATTTCTATTACAATACCTGTGTTTTAAGGAAGTTAATTTTGGATAGAATTCACTGTGTGCAAGAACCAGAAAGAAGTTACACCATTCCAATTTCAATCAGCTCTAGTCAGCCCTTCACACCTCCAGAGTACTACCCAATGAAGTTGAAAAAAACCCTCATATGAAACTTGAATTATTCAAACTTCTCAGGCCAAGGCACGGCACTAATGTTCACACTTTCTCCGGAAAAATGGTAGCATGTAGAAAGTTTAGTATATTCTGTGAACACAATAAAAATAAGAAAATTCAATTGGACTGTGGTGTGCTGTAATTTAGTTAAAATGCCAAAAGGCAGAATTATTACTGCTCCAAAGCAGGGATAAAATGTAACCAGAAATCTTTTTCAGATTACATCACAAGAAAATAAAAATCTGATTTTCATTAAAAATCCATGACTTCTATTGCCTTCTATTTGTTAATTTTATGTTTATTTGTTATTAATTTTGTTTCTATTGTTATTAATAATTACAAATACTATTGTAATTTAAATAAATAAATAATTACAATTATATTGTAATATAATTATAATAATATTGTAATTTAAATAAATAAAATAATTACAAATACTGTTGTAATTTCTTATTCTCATTATTTCAAAATGCTTAAGAAGTATCAGTACTTTCCCTGCAATTTCATTGTCTGGAAAGACAAACTGTAGATAAATGCAACCATTTAAGTATAGCTTTATTTAAGCATGCAGACAGTTTCATAGAAGTCTATTATTTAGGATATCACTGAAGTCATACCTTATCTTTTCCATCCAGTTGTTTAATGATAACTTTAGTCTGACCATTCATCCAGAAAAGGAAAACACTACTCCACTATCTTCCACAGATGCTATCTTCTACAAAAACTTATTTTTCAGCTTCAGAGGATGCTGAGAAATTAAATACAGAGCAGGTAAAAAATTCTTTTGCCTGGAATATTGTAAAAAAAAACAAACCCAAACCATAATGAATACTTCAGAGAAGACAAACCTGTTCATTTTATCTGCTTTTGCACATTACCCAGAGAATGCACTTTGAACAATTGTCATCAGCTAAACTACATTGCTACTTTTTTCATTGGCAATGGAAGTTTTACAGAAAATCTTTGCTTGTGCTGGTTAAGACAGAGAGTTTTGTTCATTCTTACAGGAGTAACTTACACTCTTGCACTGCATTTAAGAGGTGAACTTCTGCTAGCAAAATCAGTGGGAGTCTTGCTATTGACTTCCATGGAAACAGGATTCAGACTTAATGACTTTCCTGGGATGTGCAGTGGTCTGTTGGATTACACATGAGTCTGCTATATTGTTTGCTGTGTAATCCAAGGCAACTTGGTTTTAAGTAGGGCTGGTTATTTTGATTCTGTCTAAATGAGGTTTCAAACAATTTTTATATCATGAAACACTTCAGCTCTCCATCACTGAAGCTAAAAAAAAAAAAAAAAAAAAAACAAAAACCCCCCAAACAGTTATTTCCTACTGTTTCAGCATTTCCAATGCATTCTGGTCTATTAAAGTTACCAAAATGGTCTCTTTTTATTTGAGTCATCCCAGATTTACTCTGCTTCCTGAGCAGCATCCCTTGCCATTATGAATGTTTTTCATTCAGGTGGCCTGTGCTCTTTTCCCTCCAAATTACAGGTCTACCTTAGCCTGACTAAATTCCCTGCAACAGGGAAGTTCCACCTCCAACGAGGTCTCATGGTGACCCACCAAAGCCGAAGAACCGCAGAGCCAAGCACAAGGAAAGGACACAAGGAAATTTGGTCAGGCACCCATAGCCATGGTGAACATGGGCCTGCAACACCCAAGTTACAGAGCTCTCCTTATCATCTGGAGATGTACATGGATATTAACTTGAGGTGGTTTGGGCAGTTCAACAAAGCAAAATGTTTTCACTGCGGAACAGGAGATGTGAAATATGCTGACTAAAAACATCAAAATGAAGCATTTTCTTATCTCAAACCATACATCCATACATGCCATGAATTTCCAATTTCATGAAAGACTCTCCACATCAATGAAAGATGCAGTTTTCAGCCCCTGATCCTTGTGCCTGTCTTGGATGGTATTTATAGGATGAATTGCTGTTCTCTTGATATTCTGGTTCCTCAGCGGATACCTTATCCCTCTCTGAGAGCAAGGCTCCAATTTTCCTGGTCTTAGACTAGATCGTGGATTGCCTGTATTTCCAGACTCATCCCAGCAGCTCCTTTTAGGCTGAATAGTCACTTCTCTGGAAGCTTTTATGGGGCAGCCTTCTTAACACCATACCACAGTTTAATCCTTTAGAACAAAAGATTAAAAGTTTTTGAAAGCAACAGGTTTAATACATCTATCTTACCTGTGAGTTGTCACCCTTCAACAGAGAACTTCAATGACATTTTTTTATCAGTTTTCCCTGAAAATCTGGTTTTTTTAAACACATTCCTTGCCTCCTTCAGAAGTTGTTTGACTCAATGCCCTGGAGTTTTGGCTCTCCTCTCCATCCTGCTTGGGATGCATTGGTCCCAGGTGGGCAGAGCTTGCTAAAACCCATAGCTGCACAGATGTAGGACATCCAAGCAGATGGCATTTGCAGAATGTCCTAAATGCAATTATATTCTTCCTTGCCTGTGGACAGTCAACACCTCCTAGGAGCAAACATATTTCCATACTGTAAATCCCTTACGGTATTTAAAGACACTTATAAACATATGGAATTCATAAATTACTCGAGAGCAGTCCAACATCCTTCAAGTTTTTTCCTGAAGCTAAGTATTCTACAGAAATGCAAGTTATTATTATTATCATGTCATGCAGCCAATAGCAGCTGGGAGTACTGAAGAGATTACTGCTGCTTTCTCTTTGCATTGTACTAACCTAATATGTGTTTAAAGTTTGCTGGACAATTCCAGTTTAAAATAACCCATTGTGTAACTACATTTTCCTACGAGCAAAGAGATGGAATTCAGAACATATTGAGCAGAAGTAAAAAAGCCCAGTGCTAATAATCTCAAAATTACTGAACTAATTAAGTTAGGGCAAGCAAATCACATTCTCTAGATTTCCATTAGATTTAAAAGAAAGGGAGTTTGAAGAAAATGGATTCAGCTGTTACTGACTTATATATGCACACAATTTTCCTTTGGAATGTCTGGGGCAAATTGTACTGCTACAAGCACAGGAACAGCTGGATGTATTTTGATGAAGCAATAAAAAAAAAAAAAGAAAAAGACATTTTCAGAGGGCAGTTTGATATAAAAAGGATTTTGTCTGAGATAGTTACGGTACATTAGATTAATGCCTGGCTGAAAGACAGTTGAAGCCAAAGACTCCCTTCCAGCTTTGATGGGCTTTGGATGAAACCATACAGGAGGTCATAATATGAGCTGCACTCCATGCTTAGCTATTGCAGGTGTTACTGTTCCAGCTACAAAAGGCTGACAAATAACAAATACTGAGGGATCTTAAGTATTTCTACCAGATGGTGCTGGTCTGGTCACTGAACAAAGACTCCGTGCTTCTGATTAATGACTATTTGGTGAGTTTGCAATGCATTGTGATTGCCCTGACCTGCAGCTTTCTGAAACCACTAATGTTTGTTCTACTGCTGTACTTGGACCATAGAGCCAAAGGTCTCTATCGTGGTGAAACCTATAATGTTAGAGGGGGTTTCTGTCTGGGCTTTCTCCATGAGCCTATATACAGAATAACACTTTTCTGCACAGGTTAAGAGCCTGGAGAACAGTATGCTGAAAACATGTTAGGGAGAGGTGAGGTAGGGCCAGTGGAGGCCAGTGGGGCAGAGTGCACATTTCTGCAAGATGCAGAGCTCTTCCAGCTCTCTCTGTTCCAGAAGGTGGAGTGGTCCCTAGGTAGACTAACACTGGCTTTTTCTTCTTTCCCTCTCTCAGAGCCACTTCCTCCACGGAGCTTCTCCAGCCAGAGTGGAGAATAAGAACATTGTTTTGATCAGGGATAATCTTATCTTCCTTCTGGAATGCTGTTTCAGCTAGACACTGACTCAGAAATGAGAGTAGTTGAGGGAGTTCAGGGATTCCTATTTAGGTGAAAGATGAGATGTTGATCTATTCTAGCCAACTAGAAACACTGTGGAACAGAAGTTTGGGGCTTTTTTTTAGTTCCTGTCAACTATCTACTTTGAATAACAATTGTAATAACTTACTCAACACTGTCTAGCAGTCTGGAATTTCAACCGACCTTTGCTTTGTAAGGCACTGATTAAATACAATTGGACACAAACAATTAGACAACAACCTTGGATTTTTCTCATTAGCATTATTAGCAGTGCAGGCCTCTTCTAAGTGGGCTGGGAGATCGTGGCCTGAGTCCAAGAAAAGACAACATACCTGTTCTGCTTCATGTGACATTGCAGAGGTTATCACTCAGATTCTGTCCAGGCATCATGCTTCCAGCAACTCTGTCATTCTGCAGAAAGCTGATGCGTATTCCAGACAACTGCACATAAGCTGCATGGATGAAGAACTTACTTGAACTATGCATAATTCTGAACATACCATCAATATCATAATCAATACCATAACCTTTGTAACATGGTGGCCCTTTCCTCTCTGGTTTGTGGGATTTCTTCCAAAAGGCACCAACATAAGATACAGCATCCAATTCATAGACATTGTAGACTCCTGGTCCACCCCCAAAGTGTTCTAGTAACATATGTACCAAAACCAAATTATCTTCTGTGGACTCAGCACTATTCTTGAGGGATGGCTTCACCCCTAAAAGGTCTCTTCGTACATTCAGCCTGCCCCACTCATCTGCATCATGTAGAGCACCATCCCAGTGCCTGACATAAGGAGGTTGACTTGAGTCATGCCATCAACATCTCTCAGAGTAAGGCAGGTAGGGATTAGTCAGGAGTGCTGATGCAGAATCTGAACAGACATTTTTGGCTTTCCACCTTTCTTATTGGTCCAAGTCTACCCCAAAAGCTAACCACGCCTCTGGAGTCCTTGCAAAGTCCAGTGTGTAGGGAAGAGGTCTCTTTCTTGGCTTGTGTGTGTAGTTTGAGTGAATTTGGGAGGAAAAGTATTCCCTGGGGCAGCAAGTGCACAAGGGTTTTCATAAGATAACACATGCTTCATTCTCAACTGTTATCCAATACAAAACTCCTTATGTGTCTCCCACTTGACATGGGCTTGAGGGGAGAGGACAGATCCTGTGGGTCAACAACTGGCTGCGCAGCTGGTGTTGACAGCAGGGATTTGTTCTTTACAACCATGCGACAATTGAGGAACACTACAAACACATATGGGATCCACCTGACAAAGCTTAAACAACAAAACAGGGCTGAAGAGAGGCCATCTCAAGAATATGCTCATAAAGAAGTGCCTTCTGGACAGCATTATTGGGAAAGCTCTCATTTCTCTTCTGAGGGAATCGCTCTGACTGGATGGTTCTCTGGATGTTACTAACTCATAGCATTAATGCAAGCAGCATGGGGAACAAACAGGAGGAATTGGAGGTCTGTGTACAGTTGCAGGGCTGCAATCTCACTGGGATCACAGAGCTGTGGTGGAACAGCTCCCATCACTGCTGCACTGCTGTGGATGGCTGCAGGCTCTCGAGGAAGAACAGGGTGGGAGGGCAAGGAAGAGGAATTGCCCATTGTATGAGAGCAGTGGGATCACATGGAGGTCTGCTTGGGGCTGAACACTGGGCCAGCTAGGAATCTGTGAGTCAGGATTACAAGGCAGACCAACACAGGCTACATTGTGGTGGTTGTCTGCTACCAACTTCATGATCAGGAAGAAGTAAATAACGTCTTCTTTAACCATGCCAATATTTGATTCAGGGACAATACATCAAGGCACAGGAAATCCAGGCTTCTGGAGTACACAGATGACAACTTTCTGACACAGTTGATCAACATGATCACACATGAGAGAGAGGTTTTAGATGTCATAAGCAAGCCAGAACTGATCAGGGATGTGAAAGTCTAGCACAGCATTTAAGCTGCATGAAATGGTGGAGTTCAGGATCCTAACAGAAAAAAGCAAAGCAAACAGAAGTGCCAAAGCCCTGGAGTTCAGAAGAGCCAACTTAGACTCTTCATGGATCTGTTTGGAAGAATCCCAAGGAAAACAGTCTGGAACAGAATTGGGGACCAGGAGAGATGATTCAAGGATTACCTCCTCTAAGCTCCAGAATGGTCCATCCTGAGGCTCAGGAAATTAAGCAAAGGCAGCAGGAGACCTTCATGGATGAGCAAGGATCTCCTGAGAAACAAAAATAGTACAGGGAAGCAAAGGTGGAAGCAAAGACAGGTGACCCAAAGCAAAGATAGACACGTTACTCGTGTGTGCAGAGAAGGAGTCAGGGAAGCCCCAGGGGGGTACTCTGGTTCTCTACAGGAAAAAAAACCAAGGGTTTCTACAGGTACATCAGCAGCAAAAGAAAGACTAAGGAAAACGTGGTCCAACTTCTGATTGGAGCAGTAGATCTGGTGACAAAAGAATGGAAAAAACTGGGGTTATTTCATGTCTTTCTGCCTCAGTCTTAACTGGTAAGATCAGTCTTCAGGAATCCAAGGCCCCTGAGGCACATGAGGAAGTCCAGACTAAAGAAGACTTACCCTTCATGAAGAAGGATTATGTTAGGAGACATTTAAACAATTTGGACATATACATACTCATGGAATATGGTTCATCCATGGATATTGAAGTGCTGGTTCATCCACAGATACTGAAGGTATTTGTTGGTCTTACGACAAGGCTCCTCTCAATTATCTCTGCAAGATCACGGGGATCAGAGGAGTTTTCTGAGGACTAGAACAGAGCAAATGTCACTCCTTTTTCAGGAGGGCATAATTTTCACTCTCACCCAGGAACTGTAGGCCAGTCAACCTCACTTCAGTCCCTTGGCAGGTGGTAGAGCCAATAGTCCAAGAAACCATTTCTAAACACAAAAGACAAGAAGTTGATTGGGAATTATGAACTTGGACTTACAAAGAAGAAATCATGCCTGACCAACCTGACCAACCTCTGTTTTGCCATGACTGGCCCAGGAGACAAGAGGAGAGCAATGATTGTTGTTTGTCTTGGTTTCAGCAAGGTTTTCAACACTGTCTCTCATAACATCCTCATAGAAAAACTGATCAAGTAGAAGGTAGATAAATGGCCAATGAGGTGACTGGAAACTGGCTGAACGGCCATCCCAAAGGGCAATTGTCAGTGGCATAAAGACCAGGTGGCAAGTCACTAGTGATGTGCCCAGGGAGATGACATTGGATCTGGGCCCATTCAGCATCTTCATTAATGGGCTGGTTGTTGGGGCAGAGGGAACTCTCAACAAATTTACAGAATATGCAAAACTAGGAGGAATGGCTGCTACACCAGGTGGTTGGGTTGCTGTTCAAGAGGACCTTGGAATGCAGTAGAAATTGGCCAACAGGCCTCTCATCAAGTTCAAGAAGTGGAAGCGCAAAGTCCTGTACCTGGGGAGGAAGAAACCCTGTGCACCAACACACACTGGAGGCTTATCCTCTGAAAACAGCTTTGCAGGAAAGGCTTTTGTGGCTGCTGGTGGACAAGCTGAACATGAGCCAGCAGTGTGCCCCTGTGACACAGAAGGCCAAGAGCCTGGTGGGCTGCATTAGGGAGCACATCACCCACAAGTCAAGAGAGGTGATCCTTCCCTCTTTTCAGCACTCATGACACATGTCTGGGTTCTGTGCCCCAGTCTGGGCTCCTCAGTACAAGAGAGACTTAAACATATGTGAGCAACTCAGCAAAGGGCCAGAAAAATGATTGAGGGACTGGAGAATTTAACATACAAGGAAAGGCTGAGAGAGCTGGGACTTCTCAGTCTGCAGAATAAAAGACTCATAGGGATTTTATCCATGTAAAAAACACCTGATGGGGTATGTAAACAAGGTGGAATCTGACTTTTCTCAGTAGCTCCCACTGATAGACAAAAGACAACACAAAATGAGGTAGAGGAAAGTCTGCCTAAACTTAAGAAAACCTGCTTTACCACGAGCATAGTTACACACTGGCTCAGGTTGCTCAGAGAGGTCACTGAGTCTTCAGTCCTGTCAATATTCAAAGATAACTGGGCGTTACCTTGAACAACCTGCTGCAGTTGACTCTGCCTAGACCACAGGGTCAGACCAGAGGTCGGTGCCTGCCAGCCTCAGCTATTTCATCATCCTGTGATTCGTTGCACAGCTGAACCAAAAGGTATCAGGAAACCTCTTGCTTCCCACACAGAGGACTGCAGTCCTGGCTACATCTTTCAGAATCCTGCCCCTTATGGCTGAAACACTGGCAGAAAAGGGATTCAAATACAGAGGAATATTTTTGCTCTTTTCAGATTGCTCATGGACTTCATGTCAACACAACTGGAGGCTATACTCTGATTCCACCCTAAAGCCCACTGTTCGATTTATAATGGAGAAATAGCAGACAGGAGGAAGGGAAGGCACTGTAAGAGGTTCAATTCTTCTATGAAATATACCTACAAACCAGATCTGAAAATCTGGGTAAGGTGGAGGCGAGGAGGAATCCACAGCTGGAAGGAGGAAGGGAGAAGGAGACGATGAGTTTTATTTTAAACATATGCACTAATCATGGCACCGAAGAGAAATAAGGGTGGGAAACTGCAGCTGGGAGGGGGAGGGCAGGCAGAGGCGCTGATGATTATTGTAGATATATTTATTAGATCATTGCTCCAAGCAGGGAACCAGGGTGGGAATATGCAGCTGGAAGGTGGAGGGCAAGGGGAAAGCAGCAATTTTATATTCAATATTTGCAATGAGCATGGCTTGGAATGGGGACTAGGGGTACAGCCTTGCAGCTGGAGGTGGGAGTGCCACAGGAGAACGCTGGTTCCTAGACCTGTCATATTAAAATATGCACATCTTCCCTCCAAGAAACCCTGGTGCAAAGGCTCTGCAAAGCTTGTGGAACAGGAGAGCTTTTATTTTAAAAGAGTGAGGGAGGAAAGCTTGTTCACCTGCTGGGTTTTTGCTAAGCTCTTGCAGCTCTATTACAAAATTACTCCATAAACTTTCACAGCTGGCCCCATGCCAGCAAAATGTCATTATTAATACTGCTATGTAAAGTGCCAACAGCAGTGAAATACTCATAGGGAGACACTGCAAAAGACATACAAAACTGCAGACCTTTGGAGAATCAGAAGAAGGGAAGGGGGAAAAGGGGAGGAGAAAACTGCCATATGGACCCTGTATGAATTAACTGAGCTTATAGCAGAACAGAGGTCAGTCATCAAGACTGGCCAGTGCCAACAGGTTTCCAGCTTGTAAATGCATCAGCTCTGGTCAACAGAAGGAGCACAAGGTTAAGGTGGGGAAAGAGATTATTGAGTGCTTCAGATGGTCCACAGTTGTAAGAATGAAAATTCAAAAAGCAAGCTATGGAAGGGACATGATCCTGTCTAGAGCTAAATATTTTCTTCCTCCAAAGCAGTTGTGGCAGCAATAGGGGTCTGAATCTCATCTGTGCCATCTCCTCCTCCTTTGGCCATAGTCTTGTGCTATAGACTTGTGTCATGAGGTCTTTCAACCTGTGGCACAGTCTGCTGAAAAGGTAACTATGAAGAACTACTTGAACCTGGTTAGAATCATGGATCATAGGATAGTTTGGGTTGGAAGGAACCTGAAAGATCAGCTACTTCCAACTGCCCTGCCATGGGCAGGGACACCTTTCACTAGAACAGGTGCTCAAAGCCCCGTTCTACCTGGCCTTGAACACTTCCAGGGATGGGGCATCCACAGCTTCTCTGAGCAACGTTTTCTAGAGTCTCACCACCTTCATAGTAAAGAAGTTCTTCCTAATATCTAATCTTAACCTACTCTCTTTCAGTGTAAAGCCATTCCCCTTGGTTCCTGTCACTATATGCCCTTGTAAAAAGCTTCTCTCCATCTTTTTGTGGGCTCCCTTCAGGTACTGGAAGGTTGCAATTAGGTCACCCCAAAGCCTTCTCTTCTCCAGCCTGAACAATTCCAATCCTCTTAGCTTTTCTTCATAGGAGAGGTGCTCCATCCCTCTCATCATCTTGGTGGATCTGCTCTCCAACAGGTCAATGCCCTTTGTGTGCTGTGGACCCCAGAGCTGGATGCAGCACTCCAGGTGGGGTCTCATCAGAGTGGAGTAGAGGGGTAAAATCACCTCCCTCAGCCAGGCGGCCACGCTGCTTTTGATGCAGCCTGGGATACGTTTGGCTTTCTGGACAGCAAGTGTATATTGCTGGCTCATGTCTAGCCTTTCACCAACAAGCACTCCCAAATCCTTTTTGGCAGGGCTGCTCTCCATCTATTCATCCCCATGCTGTATTGATACTGGGAGTTTGTGCAACCCATGAGAGTCCCATGGGCCCACTTCTTGAACCTGTACAGGTCCCTCTGGATAGCATTGCATCCTTCGGGCATGTCAACCACACCACTCAGCTTTGTACCATCCGCAAATTAGCTGAGGGTGCACTTGATCCCTCTGTCTATGTCACTAATGAAGATATTAAGTAACACTGGTCCCAGTACAGACCCCTGAGGAATCCCACTTGTCACTGGGACTACGAGCCATTGACTACTGCCTTCTGGACATGACCAGTGAGAAGGATGTTGTGGCGGATCATGTCAGAGACCTTTCACAAGTCCAGATATATAACATCTGTAGCCTTCCCTTATCCACTGATGGAGCTACCCCATCATAAAGTGCAACTAGTTTGGTCAGGCAGGACTTGGTCTTGGTGAAGCCATACTGGATGTCTCAAATCACTTCCCTCTTTTCCATGTGCCTTAGTATAGCTTCTAGTAGGATCTGTCCTGTTGTTTTCCTGGGCACAGAGGTGAGGCTGATAGACCAGTGGTTCCCAGGATTCTCCTTTTTGCTCTTTTGAAAGATGGGTGCAATGTTTCCCTTTTTCCAGTCATCTGAGACTTTACCTGACTGCCACAATGGAATGGAAAGGGGAAATCCTGCCATACCTGTGTCAACTCTGCCAAAAGTTCCAGAACTGCAAAGAAAAAGTAGATAAACTTTTTTGTAAAAATTGTATAAATGTGTGTATCATTCCATACACAGGTTCTGGAGTCACAATCAGAAGTGCGTGTTGTCATCCAGCTCTTGATTTTGGGTGCATAAGGGCCAACACAAAGTGAGAAGCTCTGACATAATGTGTCACTTAGACATCGATTCTCTGTCTCAGGAAAGGCTACAAGCTGAAGGGTTAGAACTGGATGAGGAAAAATAATTGCCAAATTTGGAATAATCTGACCTGAATTTAGTCTGATACTCAAGAGAAGTTTATAGGTAATGGAAAAATCAGATCTCTAAAAGCTCATACATCCATTCAAACCCCCATTTAATGTGGTTTCAGTTCCTCCCTGCATAATCTGAGGAAAGCTGACTGTCAGTCAAAGATGTCACATTAAAGCACACGGGTTTAGATCTTTCAAGAACTGAGAAGTTGTCATGTTCTCATCGCCAGGTTGTTGGGATATTCTCTGGCTTAACTGCTTTCCTGAACAGGATTGCTTTATTGAATCAGGGCCACAGAAAACATCTGTCTCTGTAGCACAGGGGATGTCCTTCACAAAGCTCATTATCAGGAACTCCTTCATGAATAAAGCATTAAAGCAACATTTTTTAATTTTTTTTTTTTGCTATTAATTAGGGAAAATGCACCATGAAATAAAATGAGGCCTGTAACATTATCTTATAACTACTCATGATTGCTGTATTTTGTGCCCTTTGGGTGGCAAAACTGCTTAAAAATAATAGAATTAGTAAAGAAAAAATCATCTTGCCCTTTCCTTGCCAGTGAAAGATTGTTTCCTGTACTTCCTAATGTCTCATCTAGATTAACTTTAAAAGACTCAAGGATTCAGCAATTCTCTTATTTTCCTGGGGAAAAAACTCCAAAGAGTTCCAAGTTAGAAAATATTTCTAAAGCCTAGTTTAAATGTCCTCCTTCCTAGCTCTATTTACATTTAGACTTCTTCCTATGCAGTGGCTTGAAGCAATGCTCTTATGATCTGATAATGTATCTGCTCACCCTTTTAATATCAGAAACTAAGACCTATAAATAAAAAAAATTATAGACCTTTATGAACAACTATAAACTGCTGCCATTGGTAGTCTCTGGATGCTGACTCTAAGAACCCCCATGGTATTGGGTTGATTCTGGCTTACTCTTGTCTTTATAGCAATGATTATGGTGACATGAATGCATTTGTATAAAAAAATCTGAATTTAGAAGTTAACAAATTAATAGACACCATTTTCGTAGAAAAAGAGTCCACTATGCTTGATTTTAATAAATTTTCTTCATGCATTCAGGAATTCCTTATGTCGTGTGATGCTGTGTTATAAGTTTTCACTGGAATTTTATAACCCTAACAATTTGATTTCAAAATAACAAATAATTCTAAAAATGTACAAAGCACTTTTTACCTAAAATTCCATCCATTAAACCATTCTATAGACAGGAAGATGAAAAAACTACCAAGTACTTCCCTCAAATTAAATAGTTATGGCTTCATCATATACTCTCAGAACAACTAGGTCTCTCATACTGGTTTCCTGTGTGATGGTGACAGCCATGAGACACAGGGAGAGATGTGTATGGAGCCTTCCCACATTTAGCAAGTCCATGCCTGGGGGAGAATGAACCACACAGCCTGTGCACTGGCGTGATCCTGAACCAGCCAAAACTAATGAAAAAGTCTCCAGAGATCTCAGGTCTCAGTGCAGGTCTCAAATCTTCTCAATTTTATGTTTTCATTGTATGTCCAGAGTCAGTTACGTTACAATTTCTTTGCACATTTAAATGAAGATAGACCTGAAGACTGAATATGACTGAGAAAAGGACCTGACTAAGATGTCCTGCAGAGTTTCATAAAGTCTAAGCAAAAATCAAATTCTGTCTTACTTGATGCTTACCACACTGGGGCTAATTTAAACTCCCAGTGAGTTCAGTCAATGGGTCTAACCTAATGAATGTCGAACCAGCCTGTTATTTCAAAGTGAAGATTTTATTCAAACTGTATCTATACTAAAATTCAAAGTCTCTTTTTTCAGTGATGCAATAATATAGCTTGCAATTTTTAATCTTACAACTTTTCTAAAATAATATTTTTGTAAAAAATGTGACCCACTGCATTAAATGTTTTGTGTATAGGGTTTAGGGGTTTTCTAGGGGGCTGGGGGCTGAGGCTAGGTGCATCAGAAAAAGACTATTCTTACCTTGACAAGACAACAGACAGGATACTTCTCCAATTTATGTTAAATGTATAATGATGTAAGAATAACAACATCAGTGAAATCTCTATTGATTTGCCAGGTGGAAGTAAAAGGAGAAACAGATAGTTTTTTATTTATTTTCTGCAGTTTTCCTATCCAGTCAGACATTTGTGCTGGCCACATTATGTTAACATATGTGTGCAGAAATGGTTTTTAAAATAGCTAATGTTGTATCATGTAGAATATGCCATTTAATATATACAAATTCTGTCCACACAATTATACAATTGGGTAAAATATACAAAATCAAGTTGTATTTAAGATGATCTTTGGTTATAAGCCAATGCAAATATTATTCTCCATGATTCCAGGAAGAGATTAAGTGTAGGGTAGTGACTTGTGCAGCATCTGCCAACTGCTCACTGCGTGCCCATCACTATTGCATCCACATATACAATGTGAGTGAAAATTCAGAGGAGAACCACACTGCACAGCATACTTCAAACAGCAATAGTCATTTTGAGGCAAGTTATTATGTACTTTTCCAGTGTTAATTTCACTCAGTTATTTTAGTGTCCTTGGGGATTAAGAGCATCATAGCACTGGGAACAAAGTACTGGACATGTGTCTAATACAAATGAACAGGCAGAGACAAATATATGTGCACAACTTTTTCAAATTTATTTCTCTACTAAGTATAAAATTAGGAGAAAACTATACTATACTACTCTTCATGTATCCTGTCTATCAGCAAATGGTTTATAAGACAGGATGCTGGGAATGTTGTACATTATCACTGGGGAAAAATAATTAGAGCAACCACAACGTATATACAGCCAGAGAGATGTCTTGGAAAAACATTTCCTATAATTGCACTGTGACAAAATGGGCAGTTAAACATATTATACACATGGCGAAAATTACACCACAATTAATGGTGTGCCTCTAACATAATTAATTCTTAATGTCTTAAAGTAGTTTAGAAAAAAGACACCTATCACTGAGTGCTTCATGTTATAATATTGTTAGACAACAATTCTCAACAATTTTCATAAGCCAGGTACTGTTGGTGCTGGCAAAAAACTTCTGTCTGTGTTCAAGATACCTCTCCCTGACCTCATTTTAAGTTGCACGTTAAAACAGAGATGTTACGACAACAGAGTAAGAACAGATTAAATTCTCAGATTTAATTGACTCATTTAGCTGAAAAATGTGTCTGTATTTAGGGAAGGGGAGGTTGATTTCCCCTCTTTGCTATATTTGGTATCCTCTTGCGTGAAAGCCATGTTGTGGCGTGTCTCCTTAATCGTAACAAGTGGATTATTTTTGTAGTAGTTTGTGCTTCCAAAACTATCCTAAAACTAGGGCCTTTTTTATTGTTAATCGAAAGACAAGTTGTGTTATAGTTCCTCCATACCTGGAAGAGAGCCCGGCACAGTCACACACAGGCAGTTGTCACATAAGTGAATGCTAAACCAGTATCTCAACACTGTATGAATAGTTGCTGTTTGAAAGGACACATCCCTTGAACTTGTGAGTATTAGTATATGAATATCCCAATAGTTTATAATCTTCTCCACCATTTAAAGACCTACTGGTATTCACAGCCATTAAATGCCTCTTCCATGTCCTGACCACACACAGCAAGGCTAATTACTCTCGGGGAACTTAAATTCCCACTTCAATTTCAACAGGACTGCACTTAATTTCTGTTCAAATCTCTTATACAGCAACAGTCTTTGCTGCAGAGGATATCGAAACACAGTGCTTCAAGGAACTTTCTGGGCCATTAAGTTGATTCCCCTGTTACTGCAAACAAACACATTGTATAATTTCTTTCATACACTCTTCAAACTCCAATATAAAACTTGTTGGGTTTTGGCCTCTGTTTTTAAACTGGAGAATATTCCAAAATGCACTTGCTCTAAGAATGAGGAGCTGCCTTCTAATTTCCAGCTTAAACTTGTTTCTTCTCAGTTTACACCCACTGTGAAATACCAAAATATTTTAATTTAGCTTAAATTACTTTTCTCCCCACTGCTTTCCCTTGTGCCCTTCCCCTTATCTTCATTTGTCAGTCTGAGCAAGACAATCCCTTCTTCCATCCTCTTACAAGGAAAAAGATACTTCTTTCAAATGTGCTTGGGGGCTTGTCTGCATCTGCCAGTCTTTCAAATTGTCTTTCTAAAGCCAGAGATTGAGAAGAGATCAAGCCAAAACCCTACAGGGTGATGCTAGTATCTTTTGCTCCCACTGGAAATAATTTGATAAATTCTGGGACAGCATTTGTCTTTCCGTGGTTACATCACATTGATGGCTGTCAGTCAATCCCTGACCAAAAAGCTAAAGAGGCTGTTTCTCAACTCTTTTATGAGTGAATGAGATCTGAACTTCTAGGAGACTTTTTTTTCAGTAATTTTATTATTATATTTTATCCCATTCTCATTTGGGCTCTTAGACTCTGCTCTCTCCAAAAGATGTGTATTGGCAATGCCTCAAAACCCCGCATATCAGCACATTTTGTCAGGGCCCTATTCAAATTTGCATCAAGTCACTGAGAAAGTACTAAACAAAATCAGTATGGGTTACCAGTTTGGTTACACGGCTTTCCTTTCCACGGACTGCTGCTGTCCATCCTCATGTCTCCTGCTACCTACTTTACAATGCCGCTCCTGATTCCTCTCATTACGACATATTAAGGTTGCCCATTTGTTTCCAGGGCATGTTTTCCTGAAATCTTGATAGGTAATATTTTCCACATTGTTTTTGAAAAAAATATAAAAGCTCAGTATGATCTACCTTTGTTAAAGTATTATTTGCATTTTGCTGTATTTAATTTATCTTCTAGTACTCCTGCAGGAACTCTTTCAAACCTGCTGCAGGACTTTGCACACAGTTTTGGTCAGACTTATGTCTACGGTTGTCCGGATACCCTTTCCTACACTTAAGTACAGCTGTTGTCCTTGCGATTCTCCTGGCCTGTGATGACAATGCTCACTCCACCCAAACATGCTACGAAGCTCACAGTTCTCAACAGCACATCTTTCAATCTCTTGGGATGGATACAAGTGATATGTTCCACTCAAGAAGAACCTTCAAGCTGAATTTGCACTTAGATGCCACATTCCCACTGATTTCTTCCCATTTGTCCTCATGGCCAATGTTGTCACCCTTCCTGAATGGCAAAGGATTTATCACACATCAGTCAGTTCTCACATTATTCCCACTGTTTTTGACTTTGACATCAAGAATTTCTTTGTGGAGTGGTTATTTTTTCAGCTCCTATAAACTCCCTACTTTTTCCAAATATTCTTCCCGAGGCAGTAGTTCCCTCTGCCAGGACTGAAACACATCCTTACATAGTTTTCCTCATTGCTTGTGGTACTTTGATATATTCCTCACCATCTTTGACCTGAAGCAATTCTAAACCTTTTCCACTTCCAAGACCCTGAGCAACTCAGCCCCACCTGTCTCTTCTACCTAACCAGTCCTTTCAATTTATCAAAGTTTGCTCCACTGAAATCTGAAATCTTAATTAAAGAACTACCTTTTTGTCCATCCTTCCATTTAAACTGAGTCAGCTCAAGACCACTCGTGTTAAACAACTGCCAAGTCCCATCCAAAATGTGACTGAACTTTATTAGTGGATGAAGTGACTGCTGCCTGCAGTACACAGAGCCAAATCCTGAAATCTTTCCTTTGCCCTCTTTACTCTGGCATATGTTTGCTGAAATCAATGGGAGTTTTGTTTATGTAACTAAAGGATTGGGCCTACAGTTTGTTGTACTCTTTGAAATCCCTTAATATGAAAGGCACAAATCCCTTAATATGAAAGGCACTACACAAATACATTATTATTTTACCTTCTTTTTATACAGCACAAAATATTAGTGGCCATTGAAAGTTTATGGAAACTTGAAGCAAATTGCATTTGGCATTGACCTTTTCCCCAGCATAGGAGTTCCTAGGATAACACAGATGTCATGTGCAATGAAATTAATGTTGTGAGCACAGCTGTTTAGTAAAATAAAGTAAGATAAAAAGAAGCAATTACCTAATTTGATATGGGATCTTTTGGGTTTTTTTTCTTTATCTCATGCTACAGTTTGCAACTTATTGACTCATCCGATGCCAGATAAGTTTTTTCCCTTCTGTAAAACCAGTTTTCACTTACATATACTGCTGGGAAGCATTATTCCAAATGATGAAGTGTAGGACATAGAGCCAACAAGAACATTTTACATAGTTAGCAAGTACACCCTGACTTCTTTTCTGCAATTTACTTATAGACTTACCTTGATTGTTCTCGGGCTAATATGCACAATTTGGAAAACTGAAATAGCCTTCTATAATGTTCAAACACAATCCCATAAACCGAATCAGTTGTGAAAGTAACTTTTACCTCAAGACCCCACAATGAGGTATCTATTACCAGGAGCTCTAAGCAAATGTTCTTTTAATTAGCTACATTTATCTTTAATGCCTGTTTTGACAGAAACTCTAACATAAACATACATTACAAATACAGAAAATCCAGCTCAAAGCATGGATAATTGTTATGCTTGACAGAGCCATTTGGAAAAAATAACTGTGACCTTTTTGGAGCTTGGGAAAAAAAAAAGTCTTAATGTGATGTCATTATAACACAGTTTCAGAAACCAAGAAGAAACAGTGGCATCTGTAGCTAAAGTACAATAACAATTCTTAAACTATTCCTTAAAAGTGGCAATAAAACCCTAAAAAGACCTCTGGGCCTTATGCTGACGCAGCTGAAAAATCATGTTAAATAATTTCTGTAAGGACAACAGTAATTATAAACCTGATTAAAGTTTGCCTACATTTCATTCCTAGGGTGTCTGAAATGAGGACTGTGAAACCAGATGGTTACAGAGCACACATGATGGATATAGTCCATCAAGCATGTCTGTTGCCATGGAAACAACAGGAATAACATTATCTTTAGTGTCTATTTCTTAAAAAACTGTTCATGTAAGTGTTCCTGCCAATCTAAGCAAAATCCATACTAATACCTAAGTATCAGCTCAAAACCCAGGTCTGCTTCTCCCCATCCCGCAGTTAAGTGTGCTGGACATTGTTGAGTGTTGCAGGAATGATAGCAGCCTGTGTCCTCTCCTTGGTCCAAGCCATACTCAGGTGCTTCTCAACAGACTTTCTTTGGTTTTGGGGCTTTTTATTGCGTTTTTTTTTTTTTAGGTTATTTCATTTAGGTTACAATTTTGGGCTATCATATTCAAACAATTCAATTTTTATTTGAATGGATAAACAAACCAGGTGATAAAAATGTCTTCCTTTCCTTATTTCTGCATCAGTGAAAGGAACCAGAGACAGAGCAGAAGACAGAGAGTTTGAAAAAGACATGAGACAATACAGATGTGTTTTATGGGTCATCATAACCCTGCAAATGAGCATGTGGATTAGAGAACCATAAATCTGAAGTGGTATGAGGGAATGTATGCACACAGAGATGGTAGAACTGACACCATAGTAACCCAAAATGCTCTCTCTTCATCCTCTCTATTATGGATATTTAATTTTTTTAAAAAAGAAATGTTTCATCCTTAGGCTTTCCCTCTTATTCCATTTCTTAAAAATAAACAGGAGATAATGCTATATGTAAAAGTCATAACCTGCACTCCAAAAGTCATGATATACTTTTTCAAAAGCCAAGCATACTTTCTGGTTTACACTCAACTCAGAAATGTAAGTGACACATCAGTGAACTGAAATAACTATGAATCCAGTGATTGTGGAACATTGTGGGAGTTCAAAAGGATCTCCAATATTTGATCTGCTTGTTCAAGTCTGTCCAATAAAAGGATTCAAGAGGCAAAGGCTCAGCCTGCCCCTAGGAAAGTACATGGCAAAAATCCTATTGGTACCAGTGGGGAGTGGTTAATCTAATTCCCTCTCCTTCACAAAGTACACCTAGCAGTCCATCCCACAACACGTACATGCAGGCTAAACCATTTTAGTCACAAGATTGTCTCACCATGTGTTCCCACAGCCAACAAGGTCAATGATGTGTTATGCCACACAGTCACTAGATCAAGAGTCCTTGCTAAAACTTGTGAAAACGTTCCTGAAACCATGTGAATGTGATCTGTGTCTTTGTTCTGTGCAATATACACATCTATGAAAAAATTACCTCTAACAAAACGTTGAGGATTTGAAGATGCCATGCTGAGTAAGACTGGCTGCTTAAGAATTTCACACCTCAGGAAACCAGTGTGGAATACACATCATGGTCCCTGTGGCTTGCAGAGGGAACACAAGGGAGGGCCGCATTGCAGAGACCCATACCAAGGGAGCTGGACATAAAACAGCCCCAGCTGCATGCATTACAGCTTGGATTGCCATAAGAACATGCCCAAATCGTTTGTGACTTGGTGGCATTAGCATATACCTTATACATGCAATAGCTGGGACTGCTCCCTCAAGTTCATCGTTTCACACAGGGCCTCTGAATCTGTGACAGGGACACAATGGCCACAGACGGCTGAAATTTCTGCTGAGCTGCAGATATTCTCACCTGAGGGATATCACATTACTTCAGTGCTTTCCATTTTCATGTTCAAAGCTCTGCATACCTGTGCCCTGACCCCTACCTAAGTCCAGTGTCTTATCATATTCCCCTCTCCATCCTCCACTGAGGCCACTAAAGTTTTTAAACTAATTCCCTTACACTCCGTACTTCGTGGAGAGCATTTTATTTTTACAGGTCAATATTTGGGTCCCCTGGCTTCATAAAGAGGATGTTTTTCCTAGTATGAAAGTTGCCTAGTGTCATTAAAACAAAGCACAGCATACTGTGCAAAATGCAGTGTGGTGGTGTTGTCCTTACTGCACAAATTAACATATAGCACATTTTCCCAGGCGTGGTATGGTGACTAACCAACCTAGAGCAGGCCAGAGACTCCCACAACACATACCTTTGTTTTGCAAAAGAACTTTGTCAGAATGCCCATTTGTCTCATGTTTTGCAACTGGCATACAGGACAAACAAATCTCTGCATTTTTTCCAGGACAGGATCTTATTTTACTTGGAAAAAATACCTATGAAGATCTCACTACTTCTGTCACGTTACTCTTATTTCTGTCTTGCTGAATAAGCAGGGTTGTTCACCTGCTGCCTCATACATAAAAATTGTGTTCATATGCCTGGGTGAGAGAGGCTCCAGAACAACTTTTAATATGGAACATACACTCCCTCAATAACTGGCTTTGTTTTCTGGAACATCTGTAACCTGGGGCCCAATCACCCTATACAGGACAGAAACACTGCTGAAGCCAAACCCGGTTCATCCTCCACCTGAATGTATCTTCCACGTCCCTGTATTGCCCCTCCTGGTATTGTTTTGCCTCTGACACAAATTTGTCAGTCAGTTGGGGTTCTCACTCCTCAGCTTCCCATGGACTCACCCCAAGCCTTGCAGAGGAGCACAGCACAGCTATTTCAAGAGAGTGGTATGCACATATCACACAGTTTTTACATTCTTCCTTCACTGGTTCCCCAGACAGCAGAAACCCAGTGCATTTGCTTTGCCATGTATTTGTGTAGTTTTTAATTTAGTATTTGCTGTGTTTTCTGCTCTCATTAGAAAAAACAGTTCAAAGAAATTAGCCTTTTCTTGGATCAGAAAGTTGTGCTGCAAACAACTAGGGAAAATCTGAGTCCCAATAAATATGTCCTGCAGTTATTAAGGGGAGGTAAAGAGACCAGACAGAAAAGGACTGGAAACAACAGAATTGAGCAGCTGCATGCATTGCATTAAAACATGTTTATCATCTGGCCTACTTGGAGTTGTATTTTACATTGTGAATGTATTATATTTTGGCTTAATAAATGTGAATTCTCACATTCTTCCAAAGTTTTAAGTAAGTCCAGATATGCTTCCCACACATTTCCTCATGATCTCAAGCTGTGCTTTTTAACTACTACATCAATGATTAATTTCAAAATATATATGACCAAATTAGTCCTTGTCAGGTGCATTTATCATATCAAAGTCCCTTTGCTGAGACAAGATGTACAGACCTTTAAGTCTTAAAATAAACTTCATTCTCACCAGCAAATACTGAATGCCACAAAACAGAGCCACAAATTAAATTAACAGAAGATAGAAGTAGAAAGTCATTCTGTTACAGAATTTGAGGAAAAAATACCTAAAACTGGTTTAAAATATGCTGACACATGGACAGTGAATACAGAAGTGCTATTTCCCTCTGCTTTTTGGAGGTGATCTGTACTACTACAGGTGAGACTTTTCTTTCCTCTCCCAAGCTGCAAAATAGTGTGCCCAGCAGGACCAGAGCAGTGATTGTCCCACTGTCCTCAGCACTGGTGAGGCCACACCTCGAGTGCTCTGTGCAGTTCTGGACCCCTCACTACAAGAAAAACATCGAGGGGCTGGAGTGGGTCCAGAGAAGGGTATTGCCAGAGCTGGTGAAGGGCATGGAGAATGGGTTTATTTAGCCTGGAGAAAAGGAGTTTCAGGGGAGACCTTTCCACTCTCTAAAACTACCTGAAAGGTTGGAGCAAGGTGAGGGTCAGTCTCCTCCCAGGCCACCAGTGACAGGACAAGAGGAAAGAGCCTCAAGCTGTGCCAGAGGAGGTTCAGATTGGACATCAGAAAGAATTTCTTCACTGAAAGGGTTGTTGAGCATTGGAACAGACTGCCCAGGGAATACGCACTGCCAGATGGAAGTCACTGTCCCTGGAAGTGTTCAAGGCAAAACTTAAGTGCCATGTTTTAGTTGGCAAGGTGGTGTTCAGTCAAAGGTTGGACTCCATCTTGGAGGTCTTTTCCAACCTTGATGATTCTATGATTCCGAGGAGAATAGGGAGGACAGGTACCTCCATTTTGCTCCAGGCAGGCCAGCTGCTCTTCTGATTTCTCCTCCAGCTCTAGGAAGGACTGGGGGCTCAGACTAGGAGAGGGCTTAGAAGGAGCCAGGCTTGGTACCACCTTGAGAGCAGCACACAGGACTGATTGTGCTAGCATGATTACTGCTGTGCTCCTTCATTCCCTTGCTATTCCAAACTATATGTAGGGATCACTTTTCACATATTTTGTGCCTTGTGTTTAGAATTCCGGAGAAGAATTCAGATATCTGGTATGCACGACATTTCTGTTACCTGTTGAAGGCCACACCCTTGGTGACACCTGGAGGGTTTGCACAGGGTCACATGGTGTTGGCCTTTCCTGGCTCTGGCCATATTTTTGCCAATGACCTTGGGAGATGCCCTGTACTATTACAGGTGAGACTTTTCTTTGCTGTCCCACACAGCAATACCTCACATGGTATAAGAATGGATAGGAAACATGCCCCTCCCCATCCAGTCCTCAGATTCAGAGCAGGGCAGGCGGGAGGAAGGAAGGAAGGAAGGAAGGAAGGAAGGAAGGAAGGAAGGAAGGAAGGAAGGCAGGAAGGAAGGCAGGAAGGAAGGCAGGAAGGCAGGAAGGCAGGCAGGAAGGAAGGCAGGAAGGAAGGAAGGAAGGAAGGAAGGAAGGAAGGAAGGAA
>JAWWMO010000083.1:128369251-128423125 GCA_035047845.1 Dendrocincla fuliginosa | reverse complement strand
GGACCATCCCCAAGAGTCACACCATGTGCCTGAGAGTATCATCCAAATGCTTCTTGAACTCTGTCAGGCTTGGTGCTCTGACCACTGCCCTGGGAAGTCTGTTCCAGTGCCCAACCACCCTCTGCGTGAAGAATCTTTTTGTCATATCCTACCTAAACCTCCACTGACACAACTTCAGGCCATTCCCTTGGGTTCTATCACTGGTCGCCACAGAGAAGAGATCAGTGCCTGCCCCTCCTCTTCCCCTCATGAGGAAGTTGTAACTGCAATGAGGTCTTCCCTCAGTCTCCTCTTCTCCAGGCTGAAGAGACCAAGTGCCCTCAGCCGCTCCTCATACGGCTTCCCCTCAAGACCCTTCACCATCCTCATTGTCCTCCTTTGGATGCTCTCTAACAGCTCAATATCTTTCTTATATTGTGGTGCCCAAAACTGTATACAATATCCAAGGTGAGACCACAGAGCAGAGCGGGACAATCTCCTCCCTCAACCAGCTGGCGATGCTGTGCCTGATGCCCCTCAGGACATGGCTGACAGTTGTTAGGGGAAGCAGGAAAAACTAGAGAGAAAAGCTTACTGGCTAGCCCACTGAACAAACATTTTACACTTTCTCAGTTCAAGAGCTTCCTTCAGTCCATTTCTAAACAAGGAACTTAAAAATATCCATATCTGCAGAGTCATGTTTTTGAGCACATACGAAGTAAGGTATGCTTCCTGTCAGGGTAAAAAGCCTGAAAAATACCCATGAGCCCCTTGAAACTCAGCTGTTAGGCTTAATCTTCTTGGCAAATTTGAGAGGTTTCTTTCTTTTTAAAAAAGACATTCTCACACATGATGTACAGACGTACAGTTCACATTTGGTTACACAGCAGTTGCATGCAGACAATGTCCATACCCTTCTCCCTCACAGGCAGCAGGTAACACTGCTGCAATGCCCAGATACAGACACGTAACACCATGCTATGTTTTCAAGGGGAAAAATTTGGTGTAAAAAAGGCTATCCCTGGCAAGCCAGTATACACAGATTATTACAGATTTGTAACAGCTCGCTGGACACCACACTGCACACAGAAAAAGATTATCCTTCTTTATATGAGTTTATATTTTAAACAGGCAACCTGGCATAGGAGGGCTGCTTTGTGTCCTGAAACACCTTGCTTTCCCTCCCTCACTCCAGCTTGCCACTGGTGTTTTGCAGACCCCTGACTAAACCTGGCTGGTATAGATATCCCTTTGAAAAATTCCAGGTGTTCAGCAAAAAGATGCAAAGAACTTATTCTTACTGGCTAAACCACAAAACGTTCAGATTAGGGAATACACCTCTATTTCTATAGAAGAGCTGCAGCACTGGTGTCTGACACCCATTTTCTCATCTGAACATCAGGCTCCACCTCTCTTGTGCATTTCTTCAAAAGCCCCTTCCTGCAGGCTGCAACTAGACAAAGAGAGGATTTTTCCATTTTGTGGGATATTGAGTTCCAGCAGAAACATGAAATGCACATTTAGAATTTTCAGCATTTCTTCAGCAAGGAGAAAAATCAGAATGTTTCCATCTGTAACGAAACAGAGCAGCTAACTGCATCAATCCTGGACTATCTGAGCCTTGGCACACCTCATGATCAGGGTCAAGTCGGGGACTCAAGTAGGTCCCAGGTTACCAACAGATGAGCTCTCTCGGCAGGTGCCTCCACGATCCTGGCACTGCTACCCCATCCCAATAAAGGCAGGCAGGAGCATCACAGTGCTCCCACCCCTGACTTTTAATGGGCATTTAATGCCCTCTTGCTTTCTTCTCATTACATATTGTTGCTTTTGAGTTATCTGAGGTTTTTCCACTAATGTTTTTATGTTTCCTAGAGGGTGCTGGGGAGACAGAAGAAGGGTGAGTATATCCAGATGCTCATATGAGCTTTTCAAGACAGTCTTTAGTGCTTGGATTTTGCACTGGTGGGAGGAAGGGAAACCAAACCCCAATATTCTGTTACTGTCGTAAACTCCTCGAATTCTCCCACTTTCAATACTTCTAAAATTAGGGTCATGCACCATTGCCTCACTATATCCTTTTCACTCTGCTCTTTATGGATATTCTATATGAGGCTAGTCTACAGTTTCTGTCATCATTAGAGGATTTCATGACAAATGGGCTATAAGCCTGAACCTTTAATCCTTCCTATTCATGCAAGCGTAGAGACCCCAGGGAGCACCCGCATTATATTCTCACAGATGAGATTCTCTCAGTGTGAATCTCTTTCCTCTGAGGATATTCAACATCCACCTCACCAATGGTCGCTTTCTGAAGGGAGGTCCCTAGAGCACCTCCATGTGAATCTTCACACTAATGAAGTAGTTATGGATAAAAAATGCATCCAAAATCCCTGGATGCAAGGAAAACAAAAACCCAAAACTCCTGTTGCCATTAGGCCATGCTGAGAAGATCATATAGTACAAATGCTACACGTGGAAACACTGTCAGTGCCTCTCTCTTTAAAAATATTATACCTATCTTGATATTATTCCTGTGATTTCCTGGTCCATAATATCCTCATCCAAGAAATCCTCAATTTCAGCTTTCCTAGAAAGAAATTTAGTAAGCCAAATGCTCCTACCATCACATTCCTTGAGAGCAGAGAGATATATTGGATTTTCAGACAAAACATTCACTAGCTGGAGAAAAATTAAAAATATCAACCATGACTTTCATAGGTAGAAAACTAAAAAAGAAAACAGTTAAGATTATACTTTTAAAAACATTCAAATTAATTCAGGTAAGAAATGCATGGACAAGACCCTTAAGCACTCTACATAATCAGGTGTGATAATGTAACAAAATAATTATGTAGTTATAATAGAATGATTTTATTACACTGGTTCCAGATTAGATTAAAGGAATTTGTTAAGATACTTCATGCATTTTTACCTGCTGATGCTCCTAAAGATAGAGTTCATGTTCCTTTAAACTGTAAAACTTCTCATTAAATTATTTTTTTGCTTAATTTCACTCTTACAAAGAGCTTTACTGCTGCTTCAAAGGCATGTGAAACTTCCAGTCCTGGCCAAGTGGTTAATGTGGCTTTGAATAAGATTGGTCGCACTTGGAGACCCCAAAGTGACTAACTTGCTACTATTTCTGACCTTTATTATTGTCTGTGGAGTGTGTGATAGGATGGATGGCCCTGAATCTCAGTGTCTAAACTCTTGACTGTGCTCCTGTACCATTTCTCTGAACACAGTGGAATCCTATGGGCCAAGGAGGAGAAAACTCTGGCACTCTTCCTTCCATAAGTACTATATACACATTAACCATAGACAAGAGACTGTGAATGTCAGTCATCTCGAAGACCATAAAGATTTTGTAGCTTAAGTCATCATTACATGCACACTGCTCCACTGGCAACAGAATTAATGAGTCTGGTTTTCTACTGGCTGATGTCATTTGTCCCCTATTTACTCTTCCTTCCCACCAAAATAATCTCAGCCTACTGCTCTGGTGTGAAGGACATCCCAGAAGCCAAGAAGTAGCAGGGAGTGGTGATCTAGACAGGTTGCGTGTGCCATTTGGGCAGCAAGGGTCTTTTAGGCTTTCCTGCAGCAGGAGCACTGATTTGAAACATTAATCTCAAATGACATACCTTCACGTAAATTGTAGGAAGTTGCTATTTCTCCTAAATCTGGTTAATTTGGTTAGAAACACATTAAAGTAGTGAAGTATTCAACATTTGGGAAACACTGACGTTCATTTTGCCTGCATAACTAACATTTAAGTAGCATTTTACTAATTTTATTAGATATGGTATTTTATTACAGGATCCTTATCCCTTTCAATTCACAGGACAAACAGTTTAGAAGTGGATCCAAATTATGCAGGACTTCCTTCTTCCTTGAAGACATTAAATTTTATGTCATGAAGAGTACAGTCTTGTAACAAAGGCCATATTTACAGTCCTGATAGCAAGGCATGGTGGGACTCTGAATTAAGGTTGGGGTTTTTTTCCCATAGTGTCAAAAATATGAAGAAGCAAAAATTCAATGAACTGATTTCTTAAAGCTGAAAATGTTCAATAAGAACTTTCCCAGAACAATCTTTCCCCTGCAGAGTGCAAGTAGTCTTCACTTGGGTGAAAAAAAACCCATGAAAAAGTAGCCAAAGTTTAGCAAAATTTTCTGAGAACAAGACTGAAAATATGTAGCATCAGCAAAACTGCTTGTAATAGGAGGCAAAAACAATAGTATATAAAAAATTAATCATAATTTATTTTTCAAATGTATCCTGTGCAAAATATCATTTTGCACAATGCATTGCAGCTGAACTATAGAGGAAGTGTCTTTTTTAAGCAAAAGCATTTAACAGACATAAACGTTAAGCTTGTCCAAGGATCACATCTTTAACTGCAGATCCAATTTACATTTAATTTTAGCTTAGAAACTGGTTTGAAGATTTACTTGGGAAATGCCAGAAAACTTATCCAATGTGAAGTGTGGTAAATTGCTAAGGACTGGCTGCACTTTTCATAAAAATCTAGACATTTAATCCCTTCAGAGCAAATCTTAGTCTTAAAAATGTCATCATGCTTGAGCCTTCCAGCATGCTTTATAATTTACTGTTATTTATTGATTCTTACATATACAAACTCAGCTAGCAGAAGAGAATCCTTCTACCATAGACTAAATGAGTATAGAAAAAGGAAAATGACCAATTCCCAATGTTACCAACTATTGTTAATTAGTGCTTCCCTGATCAAATTCACTTGCTTTAAATTCTCTTAATTATTAAATGGTTCTTGCTAGTTCAAACTAATCTCAATTAAGAAAAAAACTGTTTAGTTGTGCAGCAGAGATTAAAGGGCTTCAACATGCTCACTGTTAACAGGAAGCAAAGAAAATACATTTCTTCATCAAATAATTTTCACAAAGCCTCATATATTTCATCAAAAATGGCCATTAGTGTTATTTCAAAGACGTGCCTGTGGTTTCTGCTAACTACTTATTACACAGCCATCATTTTGTAATATAAACCAATGACTCGGTGATAAAGTGCACCAGTTGGAAACATAAACAGATGCATTATGGATAACTGAAGTACTGATTTCTCTTCTACAAATTCATTCTATGTCACTTGAAAGGAAAAATCAAAGGGACCTTATGTTTAATAATATTTAGATATTCAGGCTATGCCTAAACTTAGCAAATTAAAGCAGTTCCAATATTCTGTGCTGCAGAATACTGAATTCTAGGTTCAAAAATCAAATGAGATGGAAAATGCTTACGATCCCTTGATAAGCATAGCTAGGAATGAATTGGCATATGAAGGAGACAGAAAAGCCAAAAACAGCAAGAGTTGTGCTGTGCAGGGTTTTTAGTAATGACTTTGTGGCCCTACTTCCCAGATTATGTTTCCAGTTTTTGAAAATCAGACAGGCAAAGAAGAACATTTTGAAAAATTAAAATTCTTCTGTAGAACTATCTGCATGTTTTTATAACTATCCCATGGTAATGCAGATGCAATCCTAAAACATATACACAAGCATGTAACCTCACCTGCAGGATAATGTCCTTGCCTTCAAAGAAAGTAACACTCCAGCTGTGCATGGAGTCTGCCTGTTTGATGGTATAAACAATCTCCTATTCAGGCTTAAAAAGATTGGACCTTTACGACTGCATGCTTTAGTAAAAACCTCCAAAAATTTATCATCCTTCACCTTGTATCAAGAGATGGGTTGATTGAACTACTCTCAGAAGGGAAATTCAATGTACCATGTCATGTTCTAAAAGAAGTCATGTTCTCAAAAATTGTCCCTTTAAAGTGTAGCCCCAAGAACAGCACCCTTTTCATGAGCCTTCTCCTGATGGATGAAAAGTGGTTTTTAGCAACACTGTCCACATGGCCTCCTGCAGCATTCTTATATCCAAGGTAAGTCTTTACAGTCCTGAGGGCTGGACTACAAGGTGGAGGAAAAGCTGTTCGGATTGCCCATTTCAAGGGGTAGTTGTTACTGGGTAATACCCTACATAGTGCCTGGTGAGGAGTTCCTCAAGGGTCTATCTTGGGACCTCTTAGGAAGACTAGAGACCCCAGGTATAAATTGGAATGAGAGGGATTCAACCTGAGTATAAAGAAAAAATCCACCAAGAGGTAATTCAGCATTGTAATAGGTTGCCCAGTGATGAAATCACAGGTTGTATAAACCCCATTAGGGGATCCTGGGCAACCCTGTTTTCCAGAAACATACTTAATTTTGGCAACCCTTTTCAAGTGCTTGCAACGTGAACAATCATTTTTGTCCAAACTGTGCCTTTGGCCAGGCACAGAGAAGGCAAAACCTGCTATGTCTGGCTGAGGCCATGCAGTGTGTCATCAAGAGCTGCAAATTATCTCACAGAAGTTGGCACCAGCTTTATATACAGGTTGGGAAAGTGAAATGGAAAAAAATGATCCCAGAAATTATCCAGGTCTCAATCAAACATGAAATTAAACTAGCCAGCAAAGTTCATAAGGGTCACTGTTAGAGGGAGAGAGGAACTTCTGAAATGCATCTGTAGTTGAATGAATAGCAAATGAAGTAATACTTCATAGGCTTCTGGAATGTCCCAAACTTGCCCCACAGTTAACATGAGCACAAGTGAACAAGAATCTTTCCACTAATTTGATGTTGACAGCTTTCTCCATTTCTACTTTTATTTCTTTCCTTTAGTCTACAGGGATTTTTATATTATAAACAGTTTATGTTGTCTGTGTGTGACGTTCGGCACAGTGATCTAAGGCCAATTTGTATCAACAAAACTCCGAAACAAAACAAGTCCCATATTTGTTTCACATGGAATTCTGATGTTTTTTCAGCATCTTTTACAGAAACAAACAAACAAAAACATGGAATTAAAAAGAAATCTTTATCTAAACCTGTAAATTTTGCTATTGCTTTTTCTGTGGCAGGTATTTTGGAAGATTTTTTTCTTCTGCAAAAACTGGAAATGTCATCATGTTTTGTTCAGAATACTTCAAGTAATAGATAAATAAACAACAACTGCAAAACTGGCATAGCCAATTGACTTTCAGCTTCACTGTTGCTGTTCTTCTACTGTATCCTGGCTGAAAGCACCAGAGAGAAAGTATTAGGAGTTAGCACTTCAGTTGTTGTCAGTGCTGCCTTGCCTCCCTTTCTTCAATAGGTTAAGCCAAAAGAGCAAGTTGAAATGCAGAGTGCTAATTAACCATCAAACAATCACAAGGAAGTTTTCTGCACTACTTCGCCAGACCCATTGCTGGAAAGGAAACTTTCTGACTCCAGTAGTGTGGTGAAGCAGCAAGGAGAGGAGGGATGCCCCAAAGTAATATTTGATACCAAACACTGAAAGGACATGAAAGTGTGCATTAGTACAATACACCCCGTCAATTTTTAAATCAAAGAAGGAAAAAGGAGGGGAAAAAAGGCTAAATTTAACCTCTTAACACTAATTGCTTAATGAAGACTGACAAGAGTTATGTAACAGAGCCATTTTATATTAAGAACAAACAGTGCCCTCTGTGGTTTAACAGAAAATGTGGTGTTGATTTCTTCTGTATTGTATTTTTAAACACAGAAGCTAAGAGCACCCAAAATTGCCCTATTTAGTATAATCACTTAGCTCGATGAAAATCCTCAGTCATTTTAGCATGCTTGCCTCAGGAATGCAGATTACAAGTAGCAAACAGAAAGTAATCCACAAATAGCTTTAGAATCCTGTTTGAAAAATTGGCCTGCAAGCTATGTAGGTCTAAAAGCCAAGTGAGTACATTATGATCCAAAAAAGTGAACGATTTTTTTAAATGATTTATGTAAACTAGGAAAGAAAAACTCACTTTAAAACAAACTTGAGCGTGTATTGTTGATACGATCACATTTTAGAATACACTAAGTGTTCCAAATGGCCCTCAGATCAATTTTGGGAAGTAAACAAAGCTCAGCTTTCAATGAGATTTAGGTTTTAAAACACAAGAAATTAGGTATAGGTTAATTCAAACATTCATTAAATCCAGACTGCCATGAGTTATATTCCATGGTCTAAAGTGATGACTAATGCAGATAACAGTCATGCTTATGCAATCTGTTACAGATAATATGTTAAGTAAAATAGTTTGCACAAACTCTAAAATAAAGGATCTTTCCAGTTAACAAAAGAGCCAAAATTAAAACATAATTTGCAACATGCATTTTGTTCTATATTTGAAATCAGAGAGTGTGTCCACATTTTTTACGCACACATACACACGCACAAACACACACACACACACACGCTCACATACACATTATTTTAATAGATACCAGATGGCAAAAGTACTTGACATCCAGTTTACTTTCAGCAAAGCGAATGTGGCAGCCTCGCCGTCGTGCCTGTGTGGTGCAGAGCGGCCCCCAGCCATGGAGCACAGCCCCTGCCGGGCCAGTGGCCCCAGGACCTGGTGTGACACACTTGGTCACCAAGGAGCAATGCCAGCTAGGACACCTCCTGGGGACTCCTGTGGAGAAGGTGGGGGCACCTTGGGAGCAGGAAGCAGCCAAAATCAGCTCCCATCCCTTGCCAGAAGACAAGCCTGCAGATGGAAGGAGGACACAACTCAGGGACGTCAGTAATCTCAGCCTCTCCTTTTGCAAGAGAGCTTTTGGAGAATTGAAGGGTTGCTGGGCATTTTCCACACCATTTGCTTCACCCCTGCTCCAGCTGACCTTTGTCTCCCACTCCATGGTTTGGACAACAGGAATGGGGGACATTTCTGTAGGCTAAGAGCAGGGGCACCATCATGAACAGCTGAGCCACAAAGTGGGGTACAAATCATGTGGATGTTCCCCTCTGTGTAAGGCACTATGATTTTTCCCACTATTTGCATCTGGACAAGTCTTCCCTGATGACAATTTATAGTACCTCGTGTTACACTCCTACAAGCTCCAAGCCATGCACCAAGACTGCTCTGGACACTCTGCCAAGTTAAAAGGTGCTGGCTGGCACCCAAAATCCTTCCAGTCCAAACACAGGTGACAGCAGAGGGAAGAGAGCCCCCTTGGGTACATGGCACCTGATGAGTTTGAGTACACATCTGCTGGCAGAGTCTTTCATGTAGTGTCTGATTTGCCTTTGGGTGAGATACAGGGAAAATCACCACTCTCTGCAGCCCAGTTTCAGTGGTTAGCCATCTGAAGCACCGGTGTGTTCCCACAGACACCAGGATGAGACCTGCTGAAGAAGCTGGAGGAACAGCAAAGCAGGTCTGCAATACAATAAAGCTATTACCCTATTTCATTTATGGCTGTTCATAAAAGGCTCTGAAGATGTAAAGGGTAATATAAGCACTGAGTGATATTGTTAGTGTTTCAAAAGCTACTATGGCTTTTAGGTTTGATACATTTACAGCATGAAAAAAAGTCCTAACACTGTCCCATAACTGGAAAGCCATCAGTGGGCAAAGAGTGTAAAATGAACATACAAGTATCTATCAAAACAATTATATTAATTTGGGATAGCTGTATTTGTAAAGTATTATTAGAGTTAGCTGGATGGCTGAGATGCATATGGGAAGATGAAAAAATTAAATATTTATTTTACTGCCCCGGATGTCACTTTTGTTATGATATCTCAATGTAGAGTGCTTTTCTGGCTGGGCCCTTCTATAAACTCAGCCTTGCAAGGCACAGCACAGACATGTCTAAATAATCTCCAAAGGCAGTTTCGCTTTGCTGATTGATGCTGATATAGGTGCATGTATATGGAACCTCCTGCTTCATTGTCACAGCACCTTTTTTCCCCTGGCATCAAACTTCAGCACCTCAGTCTTGTGGCCCTTGGGAGCATTTCCCAGTTCCTAAGAAGTGGTTGGCTTGCCTGAAAATTCCAAGGAAAACATTTCCAAGTTACTATTCTGGACTTGGAGTTTTGTAACACAGAACTAGTTCTGCAGATGAGTATGCCCAGTGTTACCTTCCCTTTCACCAACAGGAAACTAATTTCAGTGGAAATTCCAAGAGTTCTGACTAAATTAACATTTAAAGAGAAATGGCACTTTAATCATAAAAGAAAGAATTAAAAAAAGAGGCTGGGCAAGTAGACACGCCATCAAAACAAAATAAAAATCATAAGCATATAAAATACAAAATATATATTTAAAAGAACACTGTGGGCTATTGAGTCTCGTGGAAGCTGTGGACAAATCATTTCCTGTCACCACTTTCATCCATGGCTGCATTTCCTGGCAAAAGCTCATCTCCTGGCATTCCAGAAAGACTCCTAGGATACACTGTCATATCCTCACTGGGAATAGGATCCACTGTCAAAGATATGGGGAAGGAAAAACCCAAACCTTGATAGGAGAAAAATGTAAAAATTCTAAAATTATTGTTCAGAAAACAGCTAAGGCATAGAAATACTTAATCTACTTAGAATAGTTTGATTAATAATTTGGATACTATATCACAGAAGAAGAGACATAATTAACAATCTTTTATTTACAGTATTAGATTATCATTATCATCTTATTGAAGCCTCAGGCTTCTTAGTGAAAAGCCATCCTGTAGACCAGCTGGGAGTATAAAGGCATCTTGATTCTTAAGGAGAGCCTGAGGTTTCTATTTTTCTCATTAATATCTAAATATATAACCCCAGCAATATATTTCCTGTTTTCTCATGAATTGTTGTCATGATTTAATCCCAGCCAGCAGCTCAACACTACACAGCCATTCACTCACTCACTCCTCCACAGTGGGATAGGGGAGAGAATTAGAAGAGTAAAAGTGAGAAAACTCATGGGCAGGAATAAAGACAATTTAATGAGTAAAGCAAAAGCACACAAGCAAACAAAACAAGGAATTAATTCACTATTTCCAATGGGTAGGCAGGTGTTCGGCCACCTCCAGGAGGGTAGGGGCCCATCACATGTAACAGTGATTCAGGAAGACAAATGCCATCACTCCAAACATCCTTCCCTTCCTTCTTCTACCAGCCTTATACACTGAGCATGACACCATATGGTCTGGGATATTCCTTTTGTCAGCTGGGGTCAGCTGTCCCAGATATGTTCACTCCCAACCCCTTGTGCACCCCCAGCCTACTCATTTGGGTGGTGTTATGAGAAGCAGAAAAGGCCTTGGTGCTGTGTAAGCACTGGTCAGCAATAATGAAAACATCCCAGAATTATCATCACTGTTTACAGCACAAATTCAAAACACAGCCCCCTACTAGCTACTGTGAAGAAAACTAACTCTGTCCCAGGCAAAACCAGCGCAACTGCATGTTCAAAGCACTGCGGGTAGCACAGATGGTTTCCCATGGACAGCAAGAGTTTCATCAGGGTAGACTGAAGTGGTCTTTCAAATATACTTTAAAAAATTCAATCATCAGGAACAGTCAACATAGGCTCACAAAGGGAAAGACCTTTTTAACTAGTTTGATTATCCTTCACCCACCCAGTGGGTGAAGGGAAGGCTATGGATACAGTTTCTTTGAATTATAGCAAAGCTTTTGGTACTGCCACAGAATCACAGAATCACAGAATATGCTAAGTTGAAAGGGGCCCCAAAGGATCATTGAGTCTGGCTCTCTAATGCCTGGCCCATACAGGGATCGAATGCACAATCTTGATGTTGTTAACACCATGCTCTGAGTTAATCTCAGGGTCAGATAACTCACAGCATCCTTCAGGACAAATTGTCCAGTTGTGGGATGAGTGTGTTCATGGTGAGCTGGGCAGGTTGCAGTGAAAGCTCAGAGGGTTGTAGTGAAAGGAGTACATTTGCCTGATGACCTGTCTCAGCAGTGTTCCTCATGGCTCAATTTCAGAGCCAGTTCTGTTCAATGTATTTATTAACTATGTGCATGTAGGAGTTGAATACACCATTAGGAGGTTGCTGATGATATCAAACTTTTTGACAGCACAAGATGCTCCTACAACATTGATTCTTCAGCACTAGCCATCTGGCTGCCACAGCAGTCTCAAGCAACCAAGTAGCAATCTTCAACTATGTCCCTACATATGCAACCCTGTAGCTTCACTTATTTCATGGGCATTTGACTGATGCTTAGCTGAAAATCACTCTATTTCCTCTTGCTGTATGCCGTGTAGATTACAAACTGCCACCCACCAGAACTCTGCTGAAGTCACAAGGATTGCAAAAGTTAGGATGTCTCCTGCAGCAAAGGCAAAAGTAGAAAGGAACTCTTCAGAGCAGCATGCAGCTGCTCTAATCACAGGACTATCCTTTCCCTTCCTACAGTCACCTGTAGGACACAGTCCAGTTTAATAACTTTTGCAGCCAGGGAAGCAAGTGCCCTACAGACAAGAGTTTCTTTCCTTGAAAAAAACCCAAGCCACCTCTTGGGCATGAGTATACTGTACCCTGAATGCTGTACTGCTCTATGGGAAAGGATGACTACAGGTTGCCTCATTTCACACAGATTCAAGGGAGACAAATTATTGCCAGAACTTCCAAGTTTTTGAGCAATTGCTTTTTCAGCTTTAGGTGCAGTTCTCTCGATAAAAATTATATGTGTGAATAAGGTTGGGGAAAGGCTGATTAATTGTTTGCTAGCTTGGGTTTTTAAGAGAGAGAAAAAAAAGATAAGTAACATGGCATAAGTAGCCCCATTAGGTAGCATTTGTGGGAATGAAGGCTTCAAAGTCAGTGTTCTGCCTTGTGACATGAAGGAAGAAGGCCCCAAAGCAAGAATAAGATGTACCTGTTCCAACAGAACTGGACCAAGATGAGATCAGACATGCAAAGGCCTAGAACACTTTGCAGATTTTCTCTGGACAAAGACCAGCAACATGTGGGAAGCACGTGTCCATTCAAAGCTTCACAGCATACTCTGGTGGTCGCTGACATGCAGCATAACCTCAGTTGATCCAAAACCCTTCATCCAGTCTCCCTCTCAGAATAGATATATTCTCTTTGCCTCTCCAGATTCCTTAGATTTTCATTCCTTTCTCCACATTCTTCCCTATCAGTTCCAGCCTCCCAGACACCATTGTAAACGCAACTATTCATCCAGTTGATTAATATATTTATTATTACACCGGTGCAGTTCGATATGTTCTTCTGCTTTGATCTCACATAAAATAACACTTAAAATTTCCTTACAATAGATGTTTGAGACCATATCTTTTAAAAATTCTGATTCTAATGTATTCAGTGAAGAAAATGTGCCATGTAGCTCAACAGGTTAAAACCACTCTCTAAAAATATTTGAATCTTATTTCTACTCCAAAACTGTCAGCCTACATCTTAGGTTCTTTTGTCTTATATGATACCAGAGCTCTAACTCCTAGCATTGGTTAACTGGAGTCTTCATGCAACAGAATCAATTCTATGTAGTGAGAGTACCTCAAATCTTTACCTTAAATTCTAACTTCCCTTCTTGTTAAAATAATCAGATTGAACCCCATGAGTCTTTCACCACTTCCAACCTCCCTGAACTTACCTGTGATTCCCTCTTTGTACACGGAAGGATATGATCAGTTTGTTTAGATTACTTTGCCTGACAGAATCCTTTGAAGAGTTACTTTTGACAAGTCAGAGCTGCCTATCTCACGGGCGAGGCTCATTTTCTGTTTTCAGAAGTGTGGCATTACCTTTACTGGCATGCTTGATTCAGAAGACCTATCTTCCTTTTTATTAGCTGCCAGTCTCTGTTACTTATCCCTCCCCACTCTCCACATTGGTTGCAAACCTTCCCTACAATTATTTCCTCTACGATCCTAAGTTCAAAAAATTGAAGAAGACAGGACCTACAATGACAAGATGCAACTAAAAATATTAAATTTATTCCCGTGGTTTATTTTGCTTTATTTCTATTAGCAGGCTTTTGGACTTCTTATTACTTATTTAAAATCAAGTCTTTTAGTATACTACAGAATATATGTTTTAGAGTTTATTCTTTCTCCACATAGTAATCTGGTTATAACCTTCTTATGGTCTAATTCTGGCATATAGTTCTGTGATTATTTCTTTTCTATCGACTAAGATTAAATCTGTTATACTGTTCAGTTCTGCTAAATTGTTTAAAATTCAGCATGTCTTGAAAAGTCTGCAGTATTTTAGTGTTGACAGAATGGGAGATCCAACATGTCATTCAAACTGAAAATTCCAGCATCTTACGGGTTTTTTTCATTCCAGCACACAGTATAGGGAGGCATTTAAAAAAACCCTACTACAGTGTTTTTGTGAATTCTGTTGAAAGCTAATTACAAGTATCTCCTGTTTTTTCACAGAAAAGCATTTGGTGTAATTTTCATGACCTCATGTGAACCATTCCAGGAAGAGAGAACTGCAATAGATGTAACCAGATTCTTTCCCATGTGCAGCCACTTCACATAATTCCTCACAGGGCCAGATTCTAATTTTTGTTGCTCAAAAGGTTTAAGTGAATTTTTTCTCTGTCATCTCCAGGCTTCAGCAGGCCCTTCAAAGGGATGATCATTCATAATGGGTGCTGTATCTCCATCTTCTGCACTCTTCTATGCAGGAATCTGCAATAACAAGCAGCACACACACACTTTTCTCACAGTATCAGGATACACTAAGGATAAAGCTACTGCCCATCCATCCCTTCTCCACTGTGCTCAAACACTGAATGCAGCCCCAAGCAGCTGTGCCAGACAGGAGCTCCTGTCTACTGGGACAACATTCTGTCTGGTGACTGTACCCTGGTGAAGGGCATTTCATGCTGTACTGTCACAGGCATGCACATTCCAGGGAAACCCATCAGTTGCTGGGACCAAAGCAGCTGTTTCGTCCCAGCACCACATTCTCCAACCACAATTCCTCTGAAACCAGAGTGCAAACTGTGTGTAGGGGAGCAGGAGAGGAGAAGAACGGAAGGGGGAGGATGCCCAGTGACTCAGAGAGAGTCAACAGCCCATTTTATGTGGCCTGCCATTCCCCTTTCCTTCTTGACTCTTCCTAAATAGGTTAGGTTCGGAGACCTTTGCATTCCAGGCAGGCATGCGAGTTCTGTGGGCAGCTTCCAGTGACGGCAATACGCACAGATTTACTACCAGGTAATGGATACTGCTGTATAGACAAATAAATACTGGTTTTCCTCACATACCTTTGTGCCTCAGTTAATTTTATCATTATCTTGACTGGATGGAAAATGAGTACTTATTTGTTTCCATGTCTACATTGGTCACCAGGTGAATCTAGCTGTCCCACTCCTTAGAAGGTTTGGAGGAGTCCTCCTCCACTCAGGGATAAAGGCACCATCCACTCCTGGTGCCAGCCCCATCTCCAGTCAGCATTCCTCTTTACTCCCAGCTCCCCAGCCATGCCCAGTTCTCTGCCCATGCTCTCTGCCATGCACTATGTTCATGTGCTGGCTGAGGACAGGAAAAAAGTTAATTAAAATCACCCTATAAGCATGCATAAAAAATAAAAGGGTTGTTTGGACCTTATGCAAAGAAGTCTACTTTATTTCTAACATGCCAGTTCCCACATCTTACACAGAAGGGCCTGAGAAATATTTGATTTGGCCCCAAAACCTCAAGCTGGCTTGGCTGCTTAGCTTATGGGTCAAATCATCATTTGAATGACTTCTAGATTTTTGAATACATGGCAAAAAAGAAAGGAAAATAGGTATTTTCAGCTTGTCATAGGCAATTTTAGGCAACAAATGAAAGACTGTGTTCTATACAGGTGACTCTTTCCCCATTGAATTTCAAAGGCCTGATGACATGCCTCTCAAAACTGCCCTGAGAAAAGGATTTTTAATAGCCAAGAATGTCAGGAAACATTAAGAGTCAGGGTCCCATTCAACTCTCAGTATTGCATATTCGTACTGTCACAGAGCACACTCAATTATTCTTCATCTGTGCTTCTAGGCACAAACAAGAGGGGTTAATAAGAAAT
Organism: Dendrocincla fuliginosa; assembly: GCA_035047845.1. Lineage (NCBI taxonomy): Eukaryota > Metazoa > Chordata > Aves > Passeriformes > Dendrocolaptidae > Dendrocincla > Dendrocincla fuliginosa. The sequence continues at coordinate 128,407,265 of JAWWMO010000083.1, read as the reverse complement.
GCTCCTTCACTTAATCACAGTGCCTTAAGGGTTCCTGTCAGGAAACACAGCTACCAATACCATGAAGTCATTTTAAAGGAATAAGTAAGTAAATAAATAAATAAATAAATGCATTGCCCAGGGATGATTTTCACTTTGGCTCCAATTTTAATCAGGATAATAACACCCAAGAGCAGCATGGCAGTGCTTTTTCTTTCATTTTGTGCCATGTTGAAGTGATGTTGTTTCACAGCTTTAATAGTCCTGTCAGCATTCATCAGCAAATCAAGACACCCTCCAGAATACCACCATAAAAACACGGTGGATTTTTAATTAGAACAGGGCAGCCTTTAGCACACAAACGACATGTTAAATTGATATTTCTCACTACAAGCTCAAGATTACCCAGTTTCAGCTGTTTCCAAATGAAGCAAATCAAGCTTAATGTGGGCTCAGCTGAACAAATGTATTTTCTTAGGTTTACAGCAGCTTTTAACTTTTACTGCTGTGTCTTTTTTTCCCTTTTTTTTAAAGATGATGTTATGGTAGGAAAATGTTACACTTGCCTATGCAAGATTTACAGATGACCTTTTTTACTGGACAAAAGTTCTGTGAGACATTGGACAGAGTATAAATCCCAGACTCAGCTCCATCAAAAGCTGATAAATAAGTGAGGAAGATTAAGAGTGTAGTTTAATGAACCAGTATGTTTTCCATTACAGATATAATTATTTGCCAAAATTTGTCCTTTCCACATTCATTTTGTTTTGAAAAACAATGAGTCCTTCATAAAATCATCTAGTAGGTTTTCTGGATGCACCATTTTTTAGGATATCTGTGGTTTGTGGTTTTGTTGATGTGGATCAGAAGAAGTCAAAGTAATTTGTTGCTTTTCCTGAAATCTTAAGTATCACAAGTTCCTGGATTGTTTCTTATTAGTAACTGGGAATTCCTAAAGTGTACTCAGGATTCCCATCCAGTCCCATTTTACGGTAACAAAAACCACAGGAAAAAAAAAAAAGTGGGTTTTGTTACTTCTGTTTTACTTTCCCATAAATTATGTGGAGTATACTCCCCTGTCATTTTACTGTTTAGCCAGACATTACTCAGAAGGTGTGACATCAGGAAAATGAAACACTTTCAAAGATTGGCTCAAATGGGTGAAAGAGGCGAAGCTGAAATCAGACAACATGCACTTCACTCGTTCCTAGCCCTAAAGAGCAAGAGGATGAACTGGTGCAGCCCATCCTCAGGGCAAAGTGAGTTCAGGCATTTCTACCACACCAGTCTCGCCTCCCATGCACAGGGGCTTACCTGAAGCAGCCTAAGGACATTAGGAGTCAGGCTTACAGCTCACCTCCCCATCTTAACAGACACTCACTAGAGAAGATCTTCTAGTGAGCACAGCCGTATTTCCCATAATAATTCATGAGTGTTGTGTGTCAGTCCACTTACGGAGATGTTTATTGTTGGAATATATGCTTTACCCTGGGAAGAGGCCAAAGCACAGCAGCAGGAAGGAAAAAGCATGGTTAGACAACTGAGGATTGTATTCCGGAGTCCTTCTAGGTGCTGCAATTCTTCCATCCATTTTGAGTTTGACATAAGGGTCTACAGAGCTCAAAAATATTATAAGAGTTGAATCCCTTGGAAAAGGATTGACAGTAGCCATGTGCTGAGCAGGTAGACCACTACACTGCACAGCAGAAAACTGGTGATAATGCAGAGGCAACACTGCTCTTGATGCCTTGCTTCTGGGGTGGGCTGGTAGTGTGATTGCTGCAGACATCAAGGGATGAACCATCACTTGCCTTCCAATGACCTCCTCATGTCTCTGCACCCCATCCTGTTGAAGGGGTCTGGAAGAGGAAGACAGCAGGGAGCTGTACCAAGGTCATTGAAGCAAACCTCAAATGCTGCTGCACCAGAACTTCATCCCCCTTCATCTGGATCTCCTCTCATGAGAAAACACTCCCCAGTGCCAATCCTCCAAGCAGCAAGTTGTTCTGTATATATTTTATCCTGATTTCTCAGGACACTTGCAGGACATGCAGGCAGTTCAACCAGTTTATCCCATACATGGAATGATGCACTTCAACAGGAGGATGGAACAAAAATCTTTCTCCAAACTTATCTCACGTGTCCTGTTGCTGGTTTTGGGTTCAGCTCTAAATTTTGTGTGTAAGGGTTTTTTTAAATAAACATATACGTCACAGTAAGACATTCTCTCTCATTTTTCTCAGTGTTAAGCCCAAAAGTCAATCATCAAAGCTAAATTAAATAAGCACAAACCTTTACTTAACTTTTAAATACCAATGAAGCTTGAAAAAGAGATCTTGTACCTGAAATTTTATGGGTAAATTATGACTTCACTTTCAAAATTTATCTTGGCCAAATTTCTGGAGTCAATCCATCAAATGCAGCCTTCTGTGGGAACCTTACTTCTGAGAAACAATTTCCTACGTTGAGAAGCAGAGAATAAGTACAATAACAAATTCATCCCTTTGCATATGGCTGTTTTAAAGAAATACACAGACATCATGATAATGCAAAACTCAGAGGGACTGAGACAATGTCTGCATTTTACCATTTGCCATGGAGCATGTTTCAGCTCCATGGTAAGGCTCAGAGCTGGAAGGTGCTGTGAATGTCCAATTCAGCAAACACTGAAGGGCACAATTTACTTCAAGCATACAACAGGGACTTCAAAATTAATGGGAAATCAAACAGACCAAAGAAGTGGAGCAAAGAAAACACTGCATCATAATTCAAGAAAACACAATTAATCATACATAAAGTGACCTCCACTTTGCTGGACTTCCTGTTAGTGAAGCTGAAAGTCCATTTCCATCCACATGAGTTTCCCTGTCCCATTTAGCAAGTTGTTACTTCACAAGTCCTTACTTCTATCTGTGCATGACTTACCTTGAGGTGAGACATCAGCCTTCAGGGAAGCATCATGGCATTGAGCTGAAGTTTGATGGGAAACATGACGGTATATTATGGTGGAGTCATCCTCTTCTCAAGAGCAGGTAACTTCAGCACTTTCCAGGTGGAACTTGAGATGCTGGCTTTGACCCTTGGGACCTGTCTGACTTTATGCTTATGGGGCTGGGAATAATGCAAACTAGAGCTAAGAGAAACAGACAGGACTCATAACGTGTTCAAGGCATTAACATATATTATGTAGGGGGGAAAAGAGCATTTCAGGTATGAAAAAAACCCCATGGTGATATGAAGGGGTTTGTTTCTGCTTGTGCTGGTGATCCTGTTAATATATGACATTATAGTTGCATGTTTGCATTTTGTACATAAGGGAAAGAGAGAAGCACTCAGCAACCAGAAATAATTTACATAATTAAGGGTATAGGCAACACATGGTGAATTACTCACAAAATGCTGGTAGAGAGGTATGAAAGCAGCCTCTTCCTTTCTATATGGGACTTGGCAGACTAAGTCCCACCTAGCATGTGGCAGTCAGGTTCAATTACCTCGGCTATCTTATGGCCCATCTTTCTTTCCCCCTAAAAACTCTCAGGGCTGGGTTGTTGCTGGGGGGATCAGCTGAGAGATAAGAAATGTGGCTTAAAGCTTCCAGGCCCCCCACATCCCTATAACCAGATCATGGTGATTTTAGGTGAAAATGGACCAGAACTTTGTCTTCCAACAAATTCATAGATATTTCCCAGTGGGAATGCTTCAGACACTGTTACAAAGAGAAATAGTTGAGGAGAAACATGTGAGAACCACTACTAGAAATCCATCAGTGAAAGAAAGGATTTATTTTCAAAGTTCAAATAATTCAACTGAAGAAGTACTAGCTAGCAGAGAGGAGCTCACATAAACATTTCGCAAGTGGGTAGCAGGGAGCAAAGAAACAGAAAGGAGTAAATAAATTACTCCTCTCTGCCAAATAAATCATGCAAATTGTAAGCCTTCTGGGGCAGATGCTTTAGAGACTCTTTTCTGTACAACTTGGTACAGCATGCAGCAACAAGGAACCCCAAATTCTTTAATGGGGTCCCTATACATGAGAACAATACAAACAGAAAATTGCATGCAGATAATAATAAGGTAGACACAGTCCTGCAAAGGGCTATGCAGCCATGACCACATTACTTAACATTGTGCATCATTAAGCTCTTGTGTCTTCCTGCTCTGAGGATGCTGTAGACCCAAAGCAGTAGACACTCAAAGGCTGCCCAAAGCCCCAGCTGCCTCTGCACCATCGCAGTTTGTAATCTCATGCCGCATTATCTTCCCGTGTGCCTTTGCTTAGGGAACAGATCAGGAAACAGTCACAAGTTAAAAAGGTCCAAGGAAAAATGATATGGTGTTTTCTAGACAGGATTTTACAGAGCATATGTGGCATTCGTGCTATGTTTGTAATTAGGTTGACATATCTTAATGCAGCTTCAAAGAAGTGGTGAAGAGAAACTTGAGAGAGGGAAAAGGAAATGTTCCCATTGGGAACCCTAGATTGAATATTTTGTATGTATGCCTATTACCCTCCCCCCAAATTACAGTGGGTAATCCATGAGTGCTTAACCTTTGGGCTCTCTGATAATTAATTAGTGTACTTTAATTACTACATGCAGTGTTAGTGAGGTAATATTTCATCATGTTTCAAGCAGGAAAGGTTTTGGCACAGTGCAACCTTTTCTTAGTCCAGATTGGAATAACAGGGGTTATATGAATGTAAATTACACTATTTGACAGCTGTGTTACATCAGCATGTTATGACTAAAATTGCTAAATCCCCAGACCCCTCGCTGACCAGTGATATCAGACTTCCATTGAAAACTGCCAGTGGAAAGGGCCTGCAGAAGACAACCCTGGTGCAGAGCTCCCACTGCCGTACCTTCTCGCCCTCCCCATCAGCAGCCCCCATCACCATCCTGCTCTGGTCACGCATGGGCTTCCTCTGTGTGCTCCTCTTCCTTGACTCACTGCCAGCCATTCAAGAGTTTCTTCCTTCTCACACCCACCATGCCTTCTTTCCTCACTGTCTCAGGCTTTGACATAACTGGTTTTTCTTCTGCTTTCTTCCGTCTTGTGATCTTTCTTTCTAGCCTTCCTTTAATTATTTCTTTTGGGTTCTTCTTCCCACTTTTGCTTCATGCTACTTAAACTGTTTCCTGTAATTCTGTATCTTGTTGAGCTTTTACAGTCTTTTCTCCCATTCCCATTGTCACTGTCCTTCCAGCACATTGCATTTCTCTTTCACTGGCTCTTTGCCTTTCCTGCCTGCCCTTTCATTTTGCTCTACTTTGCCTTTAATGCCCAATAGGGCCATGGATGCCAGTATGGAGCCATCCATAAGGCTACAGCATGTGCCCTGAGCATGGAGAGCTGTTTGGATGGAAGAGGGACTCAGTGGACACAGAAGTCCAAAACTGTGCCCAATCTCATGGCCAGGTGGCCTTGGCAAGGCTGAGGTCCCCCATAACAACAGTGACTACACAACCTAGTGATACTCTGCTCTGGGAAACAAAACAAAATCAACTGGTTCCTGCTAACCTGATGCAGTTCCCACTCTTCATTCGACTGGAACAGAAAACATTACTGATATTGAAAGGACAAATCAAGATGATTCCCATCTCAATAAGGGTCCCTCTCCAACAATTCACCACCACTTTCTTAGAAATATCTTGCTCAAAGTAGGAGTCAGCTTGGTTTGTCCTAGAATATATAAAACTGGTCATCTGCATGTGACACGTCACCAATACCTGGTTCTCCTCACCACAGCGTTTCCCCCTTTCCCCTGCTTTTCCAGTGTGCTCTTGTTCCAGTGACCTACATAGCCTGAAGGTACTGCAGCAAGCACTTAATCTTGCTCTTCTGCAACCCCTATAGCCAAGCCAGGCTGTCAGAGTTGTTTCTGTTGTCATTTGCTCCTACTACACCTCAGAAGATTCTGCTTCTTAGGTCTGGAAGAAACAGGGTCTCCCAAAATTTTGTCCCAGTATCAAGTCATCTATAGCATTAACTTATTTGCAGACTTGTTTGCTATCCCCTTTTTGTGTCCAGAGCCGAACCTGAGCATACAAGACTGGCATTTGCCTTTCATCTAGCACACACTCAATGTAGCTGTTTTGTCACTAACCCCACCAAATTAATTTTTTTAATTCATGAAAATTATCAAAATATTTATACTTGGTAACAACATGCAAATGAAGTATGATTTGGCATGTCTTTTCCCTCAGGCATCGAGGGATTTTCTCTAAACCTGTATCGTTCAGAGTCTCCTGCTCTAGGAATTGCACATGTATAAACTCTCTGGGAGTGACCTGAGGGCTCAACAGCTTTGGTGGAAACAAGCTTGAAGTGGGGCATGTAATTTTCACCTGCATTACAAATGATCTACAAACCAGCACAGTCCAGAAACTCAATGCAGGAGGCATTGCACAAATACAGAACTAATAGTAGTCCTTCCTCCAAGGAGCTCACGGCCAGTTCACCAGGTAAGAGACAGCAGGAAAGGCCCAGGAATGCCCAATCTTGCAGACAACGGCTGTACCATCAGAGTAACCTGGTCATAGCAGTGTGTGGTTGTGTTTCACAGAAAGAAAAGGCCCAGAGATAGTATGGACCTGTATATATGGATATCTATACTGCTCTCATGGGTATCTATACTGGGGCTCCTCTGAAGACCAGCCCAGAGCTGAGTCCTGACTCTATTCAAACCTCTGGCCCTTAGTGTGTGCCTGCACTGGATGCACACCATTATGCACACCTAAAACACAATTTTGACACAAAACAGTTTCAGTCTCTTTTCTCTGTTGCACCCCTGCAAGGAGCTATCCCAACCCCATCCACTTCATTGAGGCATGGTCCAGGCAGGTGGTTTTGAGGGGAAGCAGGCACGTTGTGTCCCAATTGGAGGACAATTCAAAGAGGGCATTGCCTCACAAGTCCTGCTCCATCAGCACCCTCAGCCAAGGTTGTGCCTTATGTCCTGGTTCACAATAAATCTTTGTCCTTCATCGTGCTCATCATTATTCTCTGAGCACAGGAAGGGGTGTGGAGAAGAGGAAGAAGCAACAGTTCTTCATATGAAACAGAATAAACACAATTGCTCAGGATGTGAATAGAGGCAAGGATAGTGAAGTTCTGCCAAAAGCTAAGGAGCATCTGACTTTACCATTGAAAATATCCTCGAGGATGCTTTCCAAAGTAAATAAACTATGTAAATACTCATTTTTCCTAGACTTTTCTAAGAAATAAAATCCTGCTGACCCTGGTGTCACTGCATTTTATATCACAGCATCTAGAAGTAATTTATAGTAATTGGTACATTTCCTTTTTTGTAACAGACAGCGATTATCCCTGTTTATAAGATGAGGAACAGAAGTTAAGTGAGTTGCTTGAGGTCGCACTAAGACTGAATGTTGGTCTTTTGACTTCCAAGACTGTGACTTAAAACATAATCCTTCCTTTTTTTTCCACTACCATTGCATCTTTCACGGTACTCAAGACTGAGCACAGTGGTTATCATAATTTTACACTAATTTTGACTAATTTTCTGCATCACTGCTCTGCATTTAATTACTTCAAAATGTATCTCTGAATCATTTAATATACTGTAACTGCTTTGGTGTGTTAGAATAGAAGCATCAAGTGGTCTGGCAAAGCTCAGCACTAAATAAATAGACCCTCAGGGAAAAATCTGAGAGAGATGGGGAGATATTTCTTTTCCCAAAAAAAGCTATGATCGGCCTTCTTCATGTTTCCCAAGTCTGTTAGAAAGTTTCACAGAATAGAACTGAGAAAGTAATTGCAAAAACCAATGTGATTGATCCAGCCTCCTTTTGAGCCTCAATAGCATTCAATAGGAGATATCTGATTTTCTTAATGTGCCAGTTATTTACACTTATTTAGCCATGAAAAACAACAGGCTGATTGGGAAGGGCAAGGAAATCAACAAATAGCAAATTGCTGGAAACGAAGATTTAATTTGCTAAAATGTTAAAATGCTCGTAACAAAGCTAAGAAAATTGACAGGACAAATTCAGGGTTTTAACAGAAATTCAGCAAGCAGCATCTCTGGTAACAGTAGAATGCAGAATAAGACAGCCAAGACACAGAGTGACCTCTGCTCTTTACAGGAGATACAGTGGGTTTGGGAGTGTGGACCGCTGGGGAGGATGAAACCACAGATCCCCAGAGGCACTGAAACTGTAGTGATTAACGAGGCCCAAGAATAAGTATTTTATTCCAATTTCCTTAACAGGAAATTCTACTTCTTGTCCTGTGGATTCTTTGGTTAATTAAAAAAAAAAAGGGGGAAAAGTGGCACAGAAAATGTTGAAATGTTTGATAAACATTTCCAAATTAGGGATAAACAATTCTTGAAAATTGTATTTTATGGTGGTAATATGTAGGTGGCCTGTAGACTGATAGGAGAACCTAGTTGCTGGCAGCACTTACTAATCTCTAGGATGGAGTTAACTAGTGATTTGCACATCGGCTGAAACATCTGAAGAGAGTCCTACTTTAAAGTAATGGGAAGATGGCAGAAGATGAACACAAGTTTATTACAAGCTGCCAGGGGACACCTGGCTGCTGCTGAGCTTGGGCTGGCTCTGGGCAGGTGCATCTCAAGGCACAAGCATCTTTTGCAAAGATATCCTCTCTTTTGGGAGACCCTCAGTGATCAGAAGGGGATTAGGAGTGGGTCGAGCTGCCCTGGGACAACCTATTCAAATTGCAGATAAAGCCCCTCAGGAAGCCCTTGACAGTACTTGGAGGATAAGAACATTCAAGAAGTTCAGCCTTGACAACACTGCAGAGCCCACCTAGGAAAAAAAAATTCTTGAAGACTAATTTGACAGCAACATAACAATACCTAATGCACACAAGCCAAAAGAAGAAAACTGGAGACTAAATAAACCACAGGTTTTTAACTGCAAGGATACCTCTGTCCCTGGGCACGCTGCCCTGTCTGAGGCTCTACACTAGTTTCAGCAAGTGGGACTCCACCTCCTCTGATTTTAAGTCAGTGAGTTGTTTGCTTGGTCCCAGCTATTTTTCTGGGCTTGGAGTGGAAGGAGGAGATCATCTCCAGAAGGAAATCTGTCTTACTGGCATTAGACACGTGTTTTAGGAGGCAACAAAACACCTTCTAGATATATCAGGTTAGAGAACTAAGGTTAAATGAAGCCTAAATGAAGAAACCACCCAAAGGCAGCTCTCTCATGGGCAGTTCCGTCCCTCCTCTCACTGCTGGGATGCAAGGCCATTCTCCAGCCATCCCACTCCCACACCTCTGCTCACCAAACCAGCCCTGCCTGCCTACTGGCCACTGTGCAGGGCATCTCCAACTTTCTCTGGTCAATGAAACGTAGGACATGCCCTGTTTCCCAAAGGCACACAACAGTAGAAGTGGATTTAAAGGTACAGATGGAGCCCAAGATGCCAATGGAAAGTGGAGACCATGGCACAGCAAAACCACATCATTTCCTAGGCTGGGAAGTGACTTCAAGTGTGTTAGCACCAAGGACCAAATGACACGTCCCTGTAAATACAGAATGCACGTGTGCTCTGGCACATTTGAGAAAGGTCACAGTAGGTGACGATCAACCAGCTGCACAGCGTAGAAGTACACTGAGTCACATTTTTCTGAGACACTCTGAGTGCCACGTTCCCAGGGTTACTCCTGGGATGCAGTGTAGTTTATACAACAGCCTTTCTGCAGGACTGAGCCAAAATCTACAATGCAGACTTTTCTTTTTTTTTTTTTTAATAATATTATTCAACCAGTTCCACCCAAACTCCACACATTCTCTGAGCATTGATTATATGGTACAGAAGGGAAATTTTAAAAGCACATACTGTATACAGAATATACTTTAATTACCTCCTGAAGTCTGTGATTTTTGTTAGAACGTATCTCTAGTGGCATGCAAATCTGGATTTTATTATTATAAACTAAGGTTTGATTGAATCTGATTTGAAAATGAATTCATTATGATAATATGAAGTCATACAAAATTGCCTACTATTATTCAATATTTTTATCCAGCACAATAAATAAATTGCAGTTCTCCTCAATGAGGAACAGGAAGAAGAGTACTGCACTGTGAAAAACACATTTTTTTTTGCAAAAACTGCTCAGTAATTGTTACTGGATGCACCTTCTTTGCTTTTAATTAACTTGCAAAATAAAAAGAACACTACACTCGAAGAAAAACACTCTTGAAGTTATATTCTGTGCATTTTTTTAAAGTTTGTTTTCCCTGTAGTAGTGTGAAAATTTGAACATAAAATCTTCTGCTTTCTACTTACATGTGCTCACTTGGTATGCTACGTTATTAGAATAAGGCTACAAACACAACTCTGTTTCTATTGCTCCCAACTTCAGGGGTCAGAGAGAAGGTTGTTTCCATCTATGTGATTTCCCAAATTCTTTGCAGGCAAAATTCAATCCTCTATTTTCTGCTCATTCAAAGCTGAAAATAATAGCCACTAACTTGCATTTTTCAATGTCTTTCAGTAAAAAATATTTTTCATCCCGTTTTGTTAGCAGATACACAGAAAAAGAAGGAAGACTTGGCAGCAGGTTTTGGAAACTGACACATTTGAGAGCTGAAGGACTAAGATTTGGAAGGAAACTCCAAACTCACAGATTCCAATTCAGGGATTCCTGTCAAGGATCACCTTGCTGAAACCCATTCTTTTTTATGTTAAAACAGATTGGTATGGGTACCACTGCCAGGGTTTACTATCTGTGAAGGGACATCCAATGGTCAGGGATGAAGCTGGGCAGGCAGTGAGCAGATGAGGAGGTGATGGAAGCTGCACATCGCAGCCAAGCACAGGTGTAATATGGTCAGTGCACCTCTGTGCACAGAGACAAATCCATGCCCAGAAAGCCTCTGCAATGTGCAATCGCTTCCGGGGCCCTGAGGGCCATCATAGCATCTCCTGGGATCTTCCCACATGATCCTCCCCCAGTGCCTGGGGCTGCCCTGCCATATCTGCGCCCTGACAGTAACCATGTGTGCCCTGGAAAGTTAATTATGTTTAAAGTTGTGCCTTACCATTAGTTGAATGGTGTAAATGAAACAAGTCTTAATTTTAAGGGGAAAATTATTTTCAGAGAGCAAACTAGTAGCAGTAACCACACCTTTATTGCATATTCTGCTTTGCATCTCCAGATATCTCATCAGTGGGAGCATCTGTCCCTGGGGAGAGAGAAGTGAGGATAAGAGACGTGTAATACAGCTCAGCAAATACATGTTTGTCCATAATTTCCCTGGGAGCTTAAAGGTGGGCATTTGAGGTATTGTGGAAGCTTCTCTGGCTAGGGATGAAAAATGCATCTTCTGAGACAATATGAGGGAGGTCATACTTTAGAAGGAAGGAGAGGGAAAGGTACATTTCCAAAGGTAGTCACCCATTATCCTAGACTTAGTGCAGGCCCAAAATGGGCCAAAAGAGTGTGAAGGATCTGACTGCCACACAGGTATACACTCAATTAGCTCTGCCCCACTGTTGTCCTCCTTTCAGCTGTTTTCCATGATACTATGTTGAGAAATTTTTGGTGAAGTTCATTTCCTAGTCTTTCTTTGTGGGCAGTTGCAAGTGCTCAGCCATGGTTTCTGCTGACCCCCGTGTCAAAACACAACAGCAAAGCAAGTAGACAGAGTTTGCAAGTCATCTAATCTCACATAGTTACAAACCACAGCATTTCTGTGTCGGTATCAGTTCAACCAATATGAACAATGAAAAGAAACTGCTAAGAAAACTTTAAAAGGTAATAAAAAAACAAACAAAAAAAGTTTAAAATAATATCAGTTTAAGAAAACAAGCGACAACTGACTGCTCTCCTGTAATAAAATTACGCATACATGGAAGTTTCAGTAAAGTTTTATTTTCTTTTTCCATTAGATCTGAGAGAATCAGAGTGTTTCCCCAGTGAATGTAGCTGACTGAATGATTTCATTTCTTCCTTCTTTGGATTGGATTAGGTTCCTGCCATCTGCTTAGTGTCCTAAGTACTTTTGAGGAAAATTCTTTTCACTCGTGTGGTTATGTAATGGTACATAGTCTGTTGCCATCCTTTAAAAGATAGAGCTAGGAATAGGGAAAAATAGTTAGGGTCACCATCAGTTGCTGCCTGTCGTCTGTATTCTTTTAAGTCTGCCCTGGACTTTCCTTTCAAACTCATCTTCCTTTCTAGTCCTACTCCTAAAGATCAAAAGTACAACACTGACCCTAATTCCATTCACCTACCTTTGTATTGAAACCCACAATTTTTTTGGCTTAATATGCATTCTCCTACAAGTCTTGGTATGAAGTTTTCAGGAGATGTAGACCTCCGTGTTTCCCTTGGTAGCTCAGTTATTTTTCTAGCATCACTTAAATATTTAACTTCTCTTCTGTGTCTGTCCAATGCTAAACTGCATCCAGGGTTTTGCTCTGCCTTTGTTCTTGAGGTTAGAACCCTTAATGTTATGCATTTCCACTGAATGAAAGATCTAAGTTATTAACTAGTCAGACATACTTAGATTAAGCTTATTTATATCTTCACATGTTAATGGCCCATCTCTCCACTCTGCATTCCAGTACAAGAGTGTAGTTTTTCAGCCCTATAAAGAATATGTGGAGAGGGGAAATCATCGCCCTATATTGACTTGATATGCACCAACTTTCTTTTTCATAGCATTGCACTGAAAGCTAATCCTCAGCAGTGTGTCCACTACGACTCCCAAATTCTCAAATATTTTCAAGTAGCAGACAAATGCTGCAATTATCTTGATAGAATGACTAGAGTTCTGAAGAATACATAAAAACCTAAATATTAAAATTAACAGAAGGTACAAGGGAATATGAGTCAGTGCCAATATATGCATAACCTCACTGCACCCCTATCAACATAAACCTTGAGCACTTGCCAGTATCGCATTAAGCAATGGGATTGCTGTCTGGTTTGGAAGTTTCAGTTGCTTCTTCACCTGCTTCCTGAGGGTGGGGAACTGACTGTGGATTATGGTGTTTTCCTTTCCCTGGAATTCTCATTCAGATTTATTTTTCATAAATGTTTCATCTGCCCTACATGTATTCAGGGAGGACAAAGCTGGGCAACATGCCTCTTACATATGGTGTGGAAAGCACTGAGGTTTGGGATTCTCATTATTCCCATAGGAGTCGGCTCCACAGTCTCCGACTGGCTGCCCAGAAACATCTGGCTCTACTACAAGGCCAGAGCTTGTCTGTCAGGCTGTCTGAAGACTACTGCTAGCTGGATGTTCACTGGATTTTAGCATCTGTTTAAGAGTATTGAGCAACACCTTGCAACAGTTGGGGTGAAAATGTCAAGTTACATTCAAAGACACTTCAACAGTGGTGCAAAATGTTAAGTATTACAATTGCAATGCAGGGAAAAAAGCTAATATTGCTCTAATTTCCATGCAAAATATCTTCAATGATCACCTGAAGTTCAATGCTTTAGCTTCATCACAACATCTGCAAAAATGGATGTCCCTTTTAGCAAAGCAGCCACAATTCTCCATGCTAAATCACATGAAGAATGCACAGAGTCAAAAGTACTGCTGACAAATACCTCTTCATTCAAAGTACTATGAAACTGAATAAAGAACCTTGGAAAATTATTATAGATGGGAAAAAATACTTGAAGAAAAAAATAACAAACCAGTAATGAACTAAAGTTGCTTCTCGTTGCTCACTGGCTTTTAAGGAAAATTAAAGTGTTTACTACTGTAGAGACATTGTTATTCCCATAAACTCACAGGCAGAGCTTTTCTACCTGATGCCTATAAATGACCCCCCCTATCATCCATCATTCTTCTTTCTCCAGCCTGTGGACCCAATGGACTAATATAGTGCAACCAATTTTTAAAGGCCCCAACTCCTTTTTAAAAAATCCAACACTTTCCCTAGCTGAATAGTAACACCAAAAACTTTTATTTTACCTCAGGACTCATTCCATATAACACCCATAAATAATAAATCAAACCACCAGCATTACCCTTCTAACCTCCACCACTGCTCACACTGGGGTAATTAGAAAGGCTCTTTTTAACTTTCTTGGATAAATATGAAACAATGGCCCAAGAATATGATGGGTTTTCATAGGCTGCATTTGGCATCTTTGTAAAATGAAGTTCATAAGACTAATCAAGTTACCAACATTTTAGAAGTTGTGAAACTTCCTGCCCCAGATGGCTTAACAGGTGACTCCTATAAATTACACAGTACATTACAGCAGCATCCGCCAGTCTTGTTAGAGTAAGGAGTCAGTCAGCATTTCCATTATAAACCCCTATTTTCAGAGTTTATTAGATAGCCATAAAAACATTTTCTAACCCGAATCTTGGCACACAGTGGATTTTCACCTTATGAACAAACTTTCTGTGTTACAGAAAGCAGGATAACCATCTGAAACTCACATTTCAAATTAGAACAAAATTTTCAAAGCTGATTAAAAACAAAACCTCTGAATTTTTTAGAACTCCTCTTACACTTCCTATTTTGTCACTGAGGATATTAAGTTTAACAAGGTTTTGCTACTTTATGAGCTATGATTTTTCGCTAACTGATCCTGACTGCAGGTCATTGAATTTGCAACATGATAATTCCCTTCACAATGATGCACCAAAACATCAGGAAAGGAGTCTAACATCACCTTCTAGCAGAAGGATATCTCCAGCTGTGGTAAAAAAAACCAAAACAGAACAAAACAAAACAAAAAAACCCAAGCAGAATAAACACAAATACAGTCTTTAAAAAAATATTTTGACTGCAGCCTGGTTCTCTGTGGTTAGGTACAATAAATAATTGAGGCAAAACGATTATAGTTAAACAATACTGAACACTGAAGGTGGAAGTGAAAGGGAAATTCTAAGCATCTCCATATTTCATATATTTCTAATTCTAATCTACATACTGCCTTTCAAACATTTGCAACAGCCTTAATCCCATATAGCCTAGAAATAGTAGCTCACGCACAGAAACAGGATTTTGAAAGACATGTGGTGATTGTTTCAATATGTAAAGTATTAAAACCACTTCAGTAGGTATGTCTTTCTGAAACTTGAGGCAGACAACACCCTCCAATGTGAATTCTGTGCAATTTAAAGCTTCTTTGCTTAATGCAAGGACCTCAATTTGTATAGGTCATTAGCTCAGACTTTTGAGTCCCCACACTTCAGGCTGTTCTGTCTGCCTGTGTTACAGAGATATCATCATGCTGGAGTGAGCAGGGGGTAAATGAGGGACCTCAGAGACCACAGGCCCTACAGACCTTGGCTCTACAGACCCACACCAGCCATGCCATGCATGCCGAGCACAGTGCTGTCCAGTCCTGTGGGAGAGCAGTCAGTGTCAGATAGCTTTCAGAGGATCTTCTAGACCTGCTGCCGCCTTTTCACACACAGTCTCCCAGATGAAACAAGAAGACACAACCACAGCCTTGCCTCTTACATTTTTGGGGGGAAATTACTGCAGCAACCAGAATGGCAGGACTGCATGAAGCCCCACTCAGCTGTAGATCAGTTTAGAAATTTGCTCTCACCCTATTTCTCTTCTTCTCTGCTTGCCCCATCTCCATGACACAGGAAGCCAGGCAAGGCAAGCATGCAGGATCAGGCCCTCTATTAAAAATTCCTCCAGAAGCCCTCAGGTATGTCTGTTGAGTAGTGCCTCTCACTGTTCATGCCACCAAAAACTATAGCTACATCTCCTCATGACACATCTTGTACTGTGCTACATGACTAATACCTGGAGTTGCTATTTTGGCTCAGTCCTTCAAACACATATTTGCCCTGAACAAATAAAAGATTTCAGCAATTTCTAAAGGACGGTTCACACGCAGACAGGCTGGCTCATGTACAAGTGTTGGCAAGGGCAGAGTGATTTCCACGCTGTCAGTCAGGCAACACGTATCCTATTTCTTACTCCAGCCAAACTGCAAAGTCAGCTGAAGTCTGCAGAGGGGATCTTTCTTATACACCTTGAGTTCACCTCACTCTCATGCAGGGAGGTGTGGAGATTCAGAGCTTTGCATCTGCTTTGTACTGCTGTAATTGCTTACAGAAGGAGTACAAGACAGGTCAGTGGTAATTTAAGCTGGTTAAGCAGTAACAGGCAAGACCCCAGACTGTTCCACTCAACAGGATGCATTAATTTGTTGTAAAGTCAAATAAAACAGAATAACAATATAACAAACCTGAAGTACAGATGAGAAATATCACAATGATAGCCTCACTCACCAGACTTCCAGCAACAAGACAGAAGAAATACCTTTAACATGCTCAGTGTTTTATCAGCTCCTACCTTACCCGTGCTCAGTGACTCTTTTTACTGGGCTTTTGCTTCAAATCACACTACTAATTTACATTACATACAATGTACTGTGTTTGGAAGAATGTAAGTGAAACTGATTTCTGTCTACATTTTGGCATCTTTGCTGAGAAATCCCACATTGATGATGCCTGCTGTTCTTTGCTACCTTCCTTGAGCCTTTGCTTTGCATTGCTTCACACCTAACTTGTGTGTGGTACCCTCACTCACAGACTGAATTTGTCTCTCCATAGCAATACAGGAAGGATAAGAAAGAAAAAGATAACTATCTACAGAGTGCCAACAGATCATCCTCAGAGTGTTTTTATTTTCATTACATTCTGGTAAAATCACTGTATTCCAGCCACGTTCAGATATGACAAAATTGTTATCTTCTTACCACTGGCCTAGAAAAGGCACAATGAAGGTCAAGCCTCACCAAGGGAATATTTCACATTCTTCCTGGCCCAGAAAGCTTCCCTGGGTCAGAAAGATCCACAGACAAAAGAAGCCTTTTCCTGTATGATTCCCAAACTTGTTTGCCTTTGCTTTCTTCAAAGAAGTACAGAAACAGGAGATGGTATGCAAACTTTACAGTGAAAAGAGCTTCTACAGTCCCAGTGGGCAGAAGAATTGTTTGTTTAATATCTTTCACATTTAGAGAGAACTATATTCCTCTTGAGATTAGTCCTCTGTGTTGTTTTCATCTAAGGGATGTGAGAAGGGTAATTAAAAGAACATTCTTTGCTGCAGCAACTCCCTAAACCCTAGCTACAAGATCTATACATGTCACCCCTTGATCCACACTATTTTTCATTGCTACTTTTGTTGACACTATCTAGGTAGTGCTAAGTCCTCCAGCTCTACTGATTTCCTGTGGAAGACAAGACACTGGTTTAAACAGACTACATGACTGATGGAGTTTGTATTTCATGCTCTGCAGCTTTTCCATGCATGTTTTTCTCTTTCAGCCTTTTAGGGTTCTCTCATTAACTGGGCCACCATTCTTTCCAGCTGCAAAAAACTCCTGGCTCCTAATAGGTTTTCCCTCCCTGTTTTCAGAGGAAGTGGAACAGCCTTTTAACTGGCCTTTTATATTAAATTATTTAATTTTCCATCTTTTCACTAGAGGTGGAAAATGTAAAATTCCTACTGCAATTATGCACTTGTAGACATAGTGTATATGGAACTGAGTCCATTTAGCAGCCACCTCATAGTCCCTGTAGCAGGTCTGAGCCTTCATGTCTTCCCACCATAATTTTGGCCCAGGTGATTTTGGATCAAGTGACTTGCCCACAGATCATTTCAGCAGGTGTTAGGTGGCCATGAAAATTTCTGAACTTGATCAGTCTTCCTTGCTTTACAAAATTTAAACAGTTCTGTGTTTCCTGGTTGAAAGGAACACCACTGTTTGTCTTAAAACCTTCATAACCTAATCAAACAACAGCAAAAAGAAGTATCTGTGAAGAACTGTAAGTATGGCTCAATTAGAATAAAATCTAAGACCAACAATTCTTCCTTCTTTCTGAAATGCTTTCCACATAAGTGATACCCTGCTAATTATTAAAGCTCAAAACATATTCATTAAAGAAGAAATTTGCCAGATTGTGGACATCCGACTGCAACGTAATTCATAAGACAGGATAAAACTCAAGCCATCCTCTGATGTAAAACAAACAAACAAACAAACAAAACCAACAACAACAAAAAAAATAAATAAAGCAGGGGATTCCAGGAGAACGTTTGAATGTTTTAGCCCACTTTTAAGAAGCTGGGTACCTGATATCAGTGCCTTACTTCATGTTTAAGTATTTATTTGCAGTTTCTACCTGGATTTGAATAAATTTCTGGTTAGCAACCAGAAAACCATTTTTTTGACAAGGAGAGGGAACAAACAGATATCCCATTTTTCTGAGTAAAACTGGTAATTTTTGTGGGTTTTTTAAAAGTAGGGGCTAATTTAAACCACTGGAAAACAGCATGAATCAAGCATGGTGCTAATAAGGTCACAGGTTTGATCCCCATATGGGGGGAAGTCCCCCCCCTGAAGAGTTGGACTCACTGATCCTTGTGGATCCCTTCCAACTCAGAATATTCTGTAGTTCTCTGAATCATTTTATGATGGAGGCCTTGAATACATACAGAGGTCTTTATCTGTCTGGTCCTTGCACAATGACTGTGTAGCCAACTTCAGTACTACTGATCCTAGGCTTTTAATTTAATGCAAGTGAGCAATACAGAACATAAAGTTCCTCAAAACTTTGTCAAGAGCTCACAGGTAGAGCACAAGGCAGGACATCCAAAGCCTTTGACCTACGAGTCACCTCATTAGCAGTCTCAGCTCTTGGCAATTGCAAGTGGCTTATTTTCACACCACAAAATAAACCACCAGCATGCCATGCCATTTTCTGCTTGTCCCATGGTACATGAAGAGACAGGGGCACTCATCAAACCTCATCTGAGGCTCAGCAACTCATGATGCCATTGCCACATGCAGTCTGTCACTTGCCAGGCATCCAGACCAGTACTTACAGACAAGCATCAGCATATTTCTTTGCTTAAACCCATCACTTAAGCCTGTGTTTTCCTCTTTATCTACTTGTACACTATTTTTATCCAGTCTGAAAGAGCAATCCTGTTAAAAAAACTTTAATCTTTTAAAAAACTTCAAGTTTTTAGTAATTTAAAGCAGTTATCACCCTTGGGTTTGGATACCTTTGTGCACATATGCATAAATACACACACATATGTATACGTTTGAGTGGATATAGCTGGTATGACTTCATACATATGCTGTGATCAACACATGTTAAGTACCAAATAAACAGAGAACATCTAATTCCTGTCCCAAATAAGAAATAGAATACATTCAGTTAAAGGATAGCACAGAACTCAAGCAATTAAACTAACATTTTGTAAATATTTCCCTCATTACTCACTTGTTTACTGTGATTCTTAACCTAGTTTTCCACAACTGTCCTTACCCTGTCTGTCCTATCTGTCCATCAGTTTCCCCTAATTGCATCTGGCAGACAGTAGACTTCTTAGAGAACACTCACACATATTTGCTGAAAATCTGAAATGTGTGATGGAAACACAAGAAGAACTCAGCTGTTGTTCAATCTGTTTGGCAGCAGCTGGTCGATCCACAGCCATATGTTCTCTAGAAAATGAATATGTGTGTGTCTATGATCATCACACACAATGTCTTGCTTAACAGCAAAAAAACACCCATAAGAGACCTTATAGCACTGTGAAGAGGGAATAGAACCAGAGGCAGAATGTACTGTGCTGTTGCAAGGTAGACTGGCAGTGTGGATAGTCTTCAGGTGGGCAGGAATAGAGTTACTGCACTGACCTAAGGAACATGAGACCCAGGACAACAAGCCTAGGTGAAACCGCTAATGCTGCTGCTCAGAGAGCTTCTATGTTTACAGAAAAATACCAAATCCCTCTCCCAGAGCAGGCTTCCTCCAATGCTCAGGCTCCTCATCCTCTCACCATGGAAGGCCACAGTTTCCACACCTGCTTCCCCAGGAAAAATTTTGTTTGGGAACTGCCAGCAGTCTAATATGTTGCTTGCACCAGGAGAGAGAGCACTTGGCAGCTTCTTGCTCAGCTCAGATATCTCAGACTGTGATATGTCTGGATTACACCAGCTCCTGGGACTAAATCCTCCAAGTCACTCCCACACTTGTGTTCCTTCCATGGCAGTGAAGTGCATCTCCTCCAAGCCCCTGGCCTGTTCCTCCAAAATATCCCTTCCTTTAATTGGTCTTGGCTAAGGAGTGAGTATGAATAAATCCATTGATATCACAACTTAATGCACAGCATCTAAATGCATCAAACCTTTAAATGACTAAACTTAAATTCTCAGAGATACAACGCAAAGCTAGACAGCATCCATAAATCCAGCAATTATAATGAAAATAATGTAGTAGAGAAAGACATTTAACTACATACAGAATAGCTGAAAGTAATTCATGCTGTCTACCCGACTACCTGCCAGCGAGATTGTAATTCAGCTGACAGTGTTCTCAGCAGATGTTGTCTGATTGTCAAAAAAAATAAAATGTCTGGGTTCACTTCCAATATAGAAAAGGAATGGAAATAAATATGAAATATTTTGCCATCTGTTACATTGCTGAGTCACTGGAGAATATCAACCCCAAATGTGCATACTTGCAGATTAATTGGTCTATAGCTGTCTGGCAGCTAGAATCAAAAAAAAAATTCTCCAAGGCACTGATTCCACCACATTACAGAAGATATATGGAGACTGCTGTGAGGAGAAATATTAAACCCAAGCACTAGGAGAGGGCTACAAGAAATCCTTGAAGATATTGTGCTGTCTTATTATACATTAATTAATTTGCAGATTTTTCAATGAGCCTCCTGAGAGCCTGTAAATACTGTGCCTTTGACCAAGTCACTTATTGCCTGGACTTATTGCACAGCCTGCACTTGCAGGGAGCTATGTGTGCTGTACAGCTGGGTGGGATTGGGGGTGGAGAAAGGAGAAGGAGGGATTTCTCCCCAGGGAGGAAGAGGGATTTCTTGGGGTGAGACTTTGCATTGAATGCAAGCCCCTAGTGGTAGCATCATGAGGTTCCAAGCAGTATGATGTCTCCTGAAGCTGCAGGTTATGCCAAGATAATTCATCTATTTCAAGTGGTTGTGATGGTACACAGAGGAGCACTAAACCCCCTCACATTTGTGTCTTTTTGTTCCAGAGTATTAGTCATCACACTTTGTCTCACCTGAATATACATGCCTGGCACTCTTTGTGGTGCCCTCCAGTACACAAGATTTCAAACCACAGCTGGCAGATGAGACTCATGGTCAGAGGCCAAGCAGAATGCTGCAGACCATGGAAAGCAGCAGCAAGTACTTGTGTTTACATAACTGAACCCTGCCTGCAGCACCTCTTGGATCACAAACTGATCAACTCAGAGTTCACAGATCACTTTATATACCAAGAGTACTGAATTTTGTAAAGCCAGTTCTATCCATTTTTCTATCTTTGAGGCCAAACCATGTGCTTGGACAGCTTGCTGGTGCCATGAAGAGGTCCGTTTCGAGGACTTGGAGTGAAATTCACTCCCACCCATTCCTGTCCCGCAGCACTCACCACAAGATCTAACATGAGATCCCCCTGCACACTGCAAGCCTACACATGGCACCATGAAGGTGCTACCACGCTACCAATGGGGGGATAGCTTTCCTCTTTTCACTTGCTACACACTTAGATCCAAAGAAACATGAAAATCAGCAATACGCTACAAGAATCCCCTAACCAGAGTCTGAAGAAATACTAGGGTCAGCACTTCAGCATTAGCCAAACCAGCACTGATATTCAGGATCAGAGCAAGAATATGCAGCAAGATTTGAGGACAGTACCAGGCAGTGGCTTTAAACCTATCTGGATTCTCACCCTTCTCTGAAGAATGGGTGAAAGAGAAGAAAGCAGAGATGCTGCAGAACAATCAAGTCTTCTAGCCCTGCATAAAGTACAAGAAATTGGCTTCACCTACTGGATGAGGGGAAGAGGAAGAGGTTACTGGCAGAAAAGGGTGACCTCATCAGGAATTTGGGGGTTTTTTCACCTATAATAGAGATAGTTTGCATATTATGTCTTTCACAACATCCTACTCATCTCAGGGAGTAAAGGTCCTAAGGAAGAATGCATTTTGCATGTCATCTAACTAAGAAGGAGTTTTTCCACCAGCCTTTTTGCAATTATGACATTTTATGAGTTGTATTTCAATGAAATTAACTCATTAAAAGAAAAAAATGGGCTTGTAGACTGAGGTCTCCAATATTGCTTAACACTGAAGAATAATTTAAAATGTCCTAACCATTCATTTTACAAATGAAGCAGATAAAGGCATTTGTTCAGATACCAGTAACATAAAGTACTCACGGTGGTGAGTGAGTCTTGAGACCAGGCACTAGAAGTAGAAAATATAGGCAGAATTTGACCGATTCTGTTTTTTTGAAGCACATGATCCTACTGGATTCAACAGAAAGAATAGACAAAAGACAGAAGACAGAAAAGAAGATGTGGCCAAAACCAACCCACACAGGTTACACTAGAAATCAATAACATTAAACAGCATAAAAAGATACTATTACAGCAAGGGAGAGGGGGTGAGTTGAGGCAAAAGAGTAAGTCTTAATGAATAAACTCAGGAAATCAGCCCATCTTCCCAGAAAGCAACAAGAGAGCTTAGAGAAAATTTAAAAAGTGTCTGTGGAAAAATGCAAAAACAAAGAGAAAGAAATTAAAGTAGAGACAGCAGCATGGGGAGAATAAAATAAAAAGAAACAAAGGACACATCAGAAAAACAGAGGTCTGTAAAGATTAAACTGGAAAGATAGTGTAGACAGTAACCCATACTCACTGGGAATTTGGAAGAGAAAATTCAGCCAGTTTAAGACAATTGTTCCATGTGAGCATCATCATTCTGAATCTCATGATTTGCTTGTTTGGTACCTCTTGGAATTACTTTCCCTGGCCATGAACATACTGTTTAGCAGCATGAAATCCACTCATCACAGCTATCAGACCAGGTTTGCCTTTTGGCACATGACCAATATTGTGGCTCTCATGCCCAACTTCCCTTGCATTCTGATTCTCAGTTCCATTAAGGTGCACATGATTGCTATTTCTGCATAGTGTCTTCTCACAGAAGGTTTATTCATATTACAACACCAACTACAAAGAGAGTTTCTTCAAGGGTCTGGCTTCTCCCTGTCCCCCATGGAGTTCCTAACCTCTTCTCCATCTTTGAGTTCCATATGGTCATCACCTCTCACAGGACATCCAAGCAGTTTTGGACCCTCGGGGCTGTCCCCTCTTCCAGTACCTTCTGTCAAGACAAGACTGGGCTTTGACCCACTCCCCCTGCCCTGCATCAAGTTTTACTCTCTTTGCCATCAGGACCATATCCAAAATAAAGTTTTATATATTTTTCCCCTTAAATTGCAAATGTCCAAGGCAGTCTTTTCCTACTAACTAACTACCAGAACACACCAGGGAAGCTCCCTGGCAGTTCGCAAGCTATCTTATGGGCTACCTGCTCACCTCTGTGTCCACAGCTGAAAAGACCAGGATGAATCACCTCACTCAGAGGATATCTCGCTGGATAACTCATTGAATAGGCTATGCAAAGTGAGTGTTCTGGAGGGTTGGATTGGCAGGGTGGGGGATTTCTGATGATAATATTGGGAGCTACAATAGCCTTCCTCTCCTCTCCTTTCCTTTTTCTTCTTTTCCAAAACTTCTCTTTATAGGATTGCATTTGCAACACATATATGTGCATACAACAGGGAGGGCAGTCTTAAATGTTTATGTTTGTGATACTGGTGCTGATTTTCTTTGTCTTGTAGAAAGGGAAACATTTGAATTTCTTTTTTAACCCCAGCTACTGCATGTAGACTCTCTTTTTATACTCTCCCCAAAGCATCCACTGCAGTCATTGCTGGATATTGGCCCTGTGGTCCAGCCCAGCATAACTGCTTATATTCCTGATTCCTCATACCAAATATTCTTCTGGGAGTGGACATGGCAGCTTTCCAAATGTTCCCAGCCTGTGCCTGTGTGCTGTTTCTGCCTGCTAGAAAGGGTCAGCGTGACTCTCACTGGCCTGAATTTGTACCAGCCAACAGGATTAGCTAGAACAAGACCTTAAAAAATGCAGTTACTTTTTATTCACTGCAAGAGGGAGATACAGTAAGATACCAGTTACCCAGCAAAGTGCTGGAACTAAACGTTTTTTAAATTAATCTAGACAGAGTTATATCTGACCTGATCTAGTAGTGCCAACAGTCCTGTTTTCACCAGGCAAATCCTACCAACATCTGTTTCAGTGCTATTTCCATAATTTTAAACAGGACATTGAAAGAAAAAGCACAGCCCTGAAGTGGCTTTCAGTCACTGAGAGGGATCCCATCAAACAGATTAAAACTCTCCAGCTGAGTTTATCTCCTTTACTACCTCCTGTAACTTGCATCAAAGACACGAACTGTCTGGCTCTTTGTTACTGGACCTTTTGGGGAGAGGTTCTTGGCAGACCCATTGATGTCAGTGCTTATGGGCTTCTCAGACTGGGCAACATCAAGTTTGTGGTGTTTTGGTTTGTGATTTTGTTTTTTTCTAAATAAAGAATAGAGCAAAACAAAACATAACCTGAATGATCAGACAGTTGGCAAATACAGAATAATGAATCAATTCATAGATTTTCACACAATACATGAGATGGTTAAATATATAATAAACAGATAAAATGCTTAAAAGCAAAATAAGGCTGGAAGTTACATCTTCTTAAATGTATTACTCTTGAAAAGTCAGGACTTATGGTTAATTTAGGATGCCAATTTAATACTGGTGGGTTTTTTTCTCCAAGCATAGTGAATGTTTTTCTAAACTGAGCCAGAAAAGTGTGCTTGGAAATGGGATAATAGAAAAGAAGAGCTAGCTACTAATGCCAGGATGAAAGTCTCCCACTCTGTCACAATGTGGATGAATCTCTACATGCTCAATTTTTAGGCTTTCTTTGACAAATATGTGCAGCAGGATTGAGTGAGATAAAAAAGAGGAGGGAGAGCTTAAGGGGGGAAATAAAAGGTAGAGTAGGCCTGTGCAGCTTGTTTTACTTTGCTGCTGGTGAAATAACCATTTGTTTCCAAATAGCCCCATAGCTCCCAATACCCCTGACTGGCTATTACTCCACCATTCTGGCCAGTTGCTAATGGCTTTGCATTTTCTTTTACTGTCATCAAGAGTGGCTGGAATTCATTATGAATTATATGAGTAGCCTCCATGCTTTCAAATTAGATTTGGGAATATGCTCAGAACTTATCAGTGATTATCACTTTGCTAATTCTATGGTAGCCTATCATAATTATCAAAAGACTGAATAAATAAAAAATCACTTGGTAAGCTGTGAAAAGCTGTATGTATGTATGATAAAGTGTCATGTAAATTAACAGAGAATATCAGTTGCAAGAGTTATTATTGTATTTAAAAGTTCTATCAAGACCAAAAATAAACTAAAATGATAACATTTGAAATGGCTATAAACTAAAAAGCAAAACAGAACAACCAACCAACCAACCAAAAAACCTGTTCTCTGAAGTTATAATCACATTCTTGTGCCCATTTGTATTCTTTTAACTGACTGTAAAGACCTAATAGTGGCAAAATTCATTTACAAGATCTTCTAGAGGAATAAGAGAACCACCAGACAAAATCCTTTTCCTAGCATGGAAAGAATGCATACTGAAAACCCAGAGGACAGCTCAGGGAGCTGCTCGAAGAGAGATTAGATACCACATAAAAACATTACATTGATTCAAACACAGGGATAGAAGTAGCAAATGTGGCCATTGAGGTTTTATTTTTTTCTTCTATTACTTCTCAGCATGTAATATGTTTTTAAAGAGTCAGGAATGTACTGAAACTTTTATTTCAGACTCTCATAGAATTTAAACTCTTTACATATGGCAGTCTTGATACCTTCCATACATTTTTCCTTACCTGTGCATGCTAACTTATAACCATATATTGAGCTAGATATTCCTACTTCAAATGCATGAAATGCTAATTGAAATGATGCTACAACCCAGTGAGTTCTACTAGACTATAGAATAATCTCCCAAAGGAACTGATACAGAATAAATTGCTTCAGAAATTAGAAAAGTAGACCAGACAAGGTACTGAGAAATATAACAAAGAAAACAATCCCCTAACACAGAGACAGCACCTGGCCTATCTTTAAGAGCTGATGGGGTATTCTGCAATTTGTAATCCTTCACTATCTCCAGGAAAGCCCTTGAAAATGTTAGACCTAATCATGTGGTCAGTATGGGCTGACATACAGACAGGCACTGTTCTTCTGTGGATGATGAATTCACTTAACTATCCATTTTAATTTCATCCGAACCTGGCAGAGAAGAGTGTGTACATCATAGCAACACATGAAGAGTTAGCTGATGACAGTCAACATTATGGAAAAACAAAACAGGTGCAAGAGCTCAGGGTTGTACAATGCTTCTCCCGCCACCAATCTGGCCACCTGCCACTGTCCCTTTGCCCCAAAAGCCAGTTTCCACTCCTTGATTTTGTGCGTTCTGGTGGTCTCACAGACTTCAGTGTTATTGCACAGGACACAGGGAGGGGATTGAGTGCACCAACATTCTAAGGGGAAATTTCCCTGGCGTTACTACAGGAGAAGACAGTGTTCTAAAACACTGGTGAGCAGCACTGTGCAGCACTGTTGCAGGATTGAGTCCAAAGGAGAAAATGCCTGTTGAACTGAATGTGACCAGGTAACAGAAGCTTAAGCTGTGGCTGACTGAACTAAACAAAGCCTGGGAGATGAGAGCATGGCCATTATTACAATGAGTCTACATGTTTTGATCTATACTATAAGGATGAGCATTATCAGGAGTAGTGATCAGGGCACATACATTCCCCTGGAGATTAATCATTGTTTGGAAAGAGCTGAGGGACAGAGGGCCTTAGGGCATTAACCTCAAATGGCTATTAATCCCCCAAAATGCCATCTACCCATGCCTTTGTCACTATTAAAGAGTTAAAAAAATTTGAAAGGGAAAGGGACAGACTGAAAACTAGTATTTTCTTCTTCCTTCCTGTGGGACAGTTCAGATGTGTGCAACAAGTCACATCAATCAACAGTTTTGAAATATCAAACTTTATTGGGACAGAAACAATTCTCCCTCCTCCTTCTTCCCTCTGCATTAAAAGTAAATTTGGTGCCTAAAAGAAAGTGAGCAGAAGAGAGTGACTGAGACACAATGCTGGGCTTAAACCTGATGTATTTTATCCATTAAAAGGCCATGTTGATCTGTCCACTGTAATCAGTTTTGGAAATTCAAAATAGAAAAAATGATCTTCGTACTAGGTGCAACTGACTCCCAAGATATCCGTATACACATAAAGTGAAATAATTAGACCTTGGATGAAAAATCTTGACAGTACAAAGAAAGACCATGATCTAATATCAGAACAAAGTTAACAGATGTCATTAAGTGAGACGATTAGCCGATGACGGAAGGTCGCACCCAGTTTACTTTTCACAGTTGACAGATCAAAGTTATTCGTTCAGTTTGAGCAAAGACTGAATACAGTTGCCCTAGGAAAATCCTTTCACATAACATTAAGTTTCTCTCTGTCTTGTGTTTCTTCGACAGAAATTGTCAGGAAAAATACTAGTGAAACAGTACAGAGCAAGGGCAACCGGCTCATGTCATACTGAATGGAAAGTCCCTTAGTGGTAGGTAAAAATAAATGTGTAATTGTATCCAGTGGCCTTTACACTCATGTGAATCACATGCATGAGATATTATGAACCTGACTCCAGCACGAGTTACACAGCTGCAAATTGGGAGAAGCCATTAAGCCAGATCCTGAGACAGATCTGGCCCCCAGGTCTCCTCTGATGCCAGTTCTTGTAAGCCACCATCCCCTCACTCACATTCCCCTCTCTGCCCCAACCCCTGCCTTGATATCAATAAAGCACAATTATCCAGTGCTTGGGCACAAGGCCAGGAAGGAGTAGCCCCATTGCAAGTGGGTATGGGCTGGACAGTGCTGTGGGTCTTAAGTGATGGGGGAACAAGGAGACAGATGGCATAGGGAGAAGCATAGCTGCCTTTCCTCTTGGCAAGTCCCAGCCTGGTGCCCAGAGACCATCCTGTGCTCTGTCAGTCTCCACAGGTCCCCTCTAGCCAGGCGCCACCAGTGTCAGTGGTGTCACTGCTCAGCTGAGCACCATGCCCCTCATGCCAGTGGGCATCCAGCATGGCTAATGCACGCTGCAAACAGCAAGCTGGGCTGCCATAATTTCTTTTTGAGTATTATATTTTTATATAGCATCTGTCCAGGTTTTGGATAGTTGCTGTTAGTGTTGGGTTTTACTCCTGGTTTTTCTTGTTTTCTTTCCAGAACTGGAAGCAAAGGGAATATTTAAAACTCACATTTTAAACCTGACCTATTTCAAAAATTTTCTATTATAAAGTGTAATTAATTTTATGTTGGATTTCACTTAGGAAGAGACTGAATTTATGCCTGTGCAATCATGAAATCTACAATGAAAAAACACATATTAAATGTCCTCAACTTCAGTAAATTCACTTTAGTCCAACTGTGCATCCAACACTTGTTCATTTATATATTACAAAATAATCACAGAATATTCCGAGTTAGAAGGAACCCATAAGGACCATCAAGTCCAGCTCTTAGGTGAATATCCCCTACATGGATTAACTCACGACCTTGGTGCTATTGGCACCATGCTCATTTACTTAGTTACACGATCATATAATATCCAATAAAATACTGCATTAATTTTCTTCCATCCATTCAATCCACAGGTTGGATTAGTTTGGTTTAAAAACTAGAAGCCTTTATCTTGATGTTGCCCACTTTGTATTAAAGCTTCTATGAATACTTTTGCTCCATCTATGGAAAAATGAATCTGCAGCCTCCAAGTCACAGAACAGGTATTAAAAACATGTCCATATGATAATAAATAAAAGGGAAAATAACACATTTATACCGTAACAAAGATATTCACAAATGCAATGTGGTACAGTTCCAATTCAACAACAGGATGCAATTCAAATATTCTACAAAACTCTATGTCAGCTAAAGTTACCATTTGAATGCAGAGAGACTAGCATTAAAGAATGTTTAAAAATGCAGAAGGATTATTCTGGCCACTGCCCTATGCAAGCTAGGGGATTTGTTGCCTGCCAAACCTGCTGCAGGATGAGAATCAAGACATTCAGACCCTGCCGGGGAAGAATGATTGCTTCATTGTGTGAAGGTATTTCTGTTACATGCAGAACAACAGCAGGGTTCTTCATCAGAGAAGCGCACAGTGGATTATAAAACTCAGAACTCTGTGGTCATCAGGAATTTTAGCAATATCAAAGTAAGAGGACCAAAGAAAGTGGTGCCTATCAGAGAAAAGAAAGGAAGGACTTAACCTTTGTCCTGAGGGTGATGAAATAGCATCACATGGCTGAAAATCAGTCTAGCTTCAGCCATGTGATGCAGTTGACACGGTCACTTTTGTGAAAGTTACAGGATGGCATCAGTAGTTAAAAGGTCGTATTTGAAAAACTCTAAATACACCATCAAACTACTGTCTGGAAGACTCTGAGAGGGTTTATTATGCAGCTACAAATCTGGATATATTTGTTTCTTTTTGCACTAAAAACCATTGTAACAGTCCCAAGAGCAGCAGGCAGACCACAAGAAGTGCAGCACACAACTGAGACATTTACTAATGGTACAGGGTAACATACCAAATCTTACCTCTCATTGCACAGAGCCCATATCCACCCATCTTGGTACTTCTACCATGCCAATGACAGTGGTATGTAGATGGCATTAAGAGTGGACTGAACTGGCAGAAGACATTTTCTAGGGGGATGACTGAAGACATGGGCTGAATTCTCAGCACTGTGTTGCTTTTGTTGAGAGAGCATAAAAATGTGTTTGTGCGCTTCAATTTTCTTTTGATGGAACACGTTCCACAAAGCAGCAGGAGCTCTCTGTCACCGCTATGGGTGGACTTTCAGACAGATCTGTTTCAGCTGGCTTTACCCGGGTATTCTGTAATTGTTCTTTATTTCCTCTCCTCAAGACTATTCTGCTCTCATGTTCCATGGGGGAGACCCAGTGCACCATGCACTGTCCTCCTCCCATAGGTTTCATGACTATGCCTTTTTCCAGTTCCTCCTGTACCCAACTAGCCAATCCATCCATCTCTGTCTTGGTAAATCCAGCTCCTCACCACTCAGCAGTGAGTGGTAACAAAGGTCGTCTCCTATACCTTTGCTTTCAGTAACCTCATCCACTTGTAGGCATGTGTCTTTTTCCCAATAAATCTCTCTCTCCTGACTTTGTATCTTCTCCTGAATAACTTCCAAATCACCCTGGCTTAGACTTTTCTGCCAGCTTAGCCTTCCGTTGAATTCCTTGTGACCAGAACTCGTTTCCTAAAATTTCCTTCTGAAGTTTTCCTACTCTCCCACTGTCACTGGTGACACCAAGATGTTTTTCACAATATACCCCACACCTTTAGAGACAACTTAAGAAATAGATAGTAAAGCTATCTTTTGCTTCTCACAGGTAAATAGTCAGCTTCTTTTTAAACTGACCTCTCACATTTATCACAGAAACTTGGACAGATCTGAAAATTCTCTCCGTGGTTTTGTGATCATGTTCCTCTATGCTGAGTTGTATAGCATCAGATGAGAGTTCAGGATCCAAGAGCGCAAACTTCCATAAGTATCTTTAACATAGCACAACATAAATTTCTTGCACGTCTTTTAAACAATCTCCCCAAGAGTCTCTAAAGGGGAACAAGCAGACATGCTGAGATGCACAGCCTTAAGCACAGATTTTACAAAAGAGTAGTCTGCCAGCCTGGGAAGAGTATTGAACTTCAGCATTCCCCTAAAGAGGGAACCTTCTTGAAAGCAGATGAGTGACTCCAGTAAAAACTTTCCTAACTTGCCCATACAAGTAAGAAAAGACTGAAAGATAGGTCCAGATCAATTTATTCTGCAAAATACCTTGAAAAAGCCCAGAAGTGTACAGAGGCCCGGAACTCCTCTGGTTTGTTTTCAAAATATCCTTTGGTTCCCCAGAAAACTCAGAACTAATTAGTCAGCTTACTAAGAATGAAAGAAACCAAATTTACAGTCAACCTTCTTCTGGCTAGTTAAAAAAGAGGTGCAAAGTTGTGACAGCAGTACACATGCCTGTGACCAGACCTGGAAAAGGATCCCATCTACAGTTATGAGTGGACTTTGTTTCCTTGCCACATCAATGGCTGCTCCAAGCTGTTAAGTGATTACAGCAATGACAAGCAGCCCCTAATTGCTTTTCAGATGATTTTCCAGACATACTACATGCTGGGGAGCAACCACCAGCTATTAAACTGCTGTGTCACAGGCCACCCAGGCCTTGCTGGATAGTAATCATTATCTGTCACTGCTGTTTCATCTCTTCATTCTAGGTGATTTAGATTTTAGCTGTGCATCAGGCCCCACACACCAACCCCAGGCATGGCACTCAGTGTCTGCTTCCCAGCTGCCTGCAGCTCTCACCATCATAGCATGCACTGTTGTACCTCTCTTACCTTAGCAATCCTGTTCACCTCTGAAGCCATTATGTCTTAGCATGCCAATATTCCTTCAGTCTATTTATGAAGGGCATACTGGTAATCACTCAACATTCTTCTCATCACAAGAGTTTGGAACAGGAGGCTAACCCCAAATCATTATTTCCAAACAAACATCATCTCTCCCCTATTTTATTGACAAATCTGTTGGTTTCTAATGTAACTTTTAGGAGGAAGAATGTGCAACACATCCCAGAACACACCCCTGTGCTTAAAAGAAAGAGAAGGATGGCGTTATTAACTAGAATAGTGAATCAAAGCTAATAAATGCATCATTGTACCCAACATTTACAGAAAGGCTTCCTGTTTGAGGGAAAATCAGTGGACAGATCAACACATCCTCTTCTTTTTTTAAGGAAAAACTATATTCTCAGGGATATTGAAAGTCACTCTTTATAGCCAGGTTCTAAATCTCTGAAACCTAAAATGTATTATGTGAACTTAAAATATTAACTATATTTAGGGGGCATTTTATTGTGCATGCAGGCCATGTTATTAAAAAATATTTCTTTCTTAACCTATATGTGTGTGTGTGTGTGTGTGTGTATGTGTATTTGTGCGTGTGCTCTTGAAGAATTTCATATGGTCAGCAAAAAAGGTTTGTGTTTTATTTTTAAATGAATATAAATGTTCACAAGATCTGACACTATATGCAAAAGAAACCAGAAATGGACAAACCATTTGTGAGTTCAAGCAGCCAAAACAGTTTGCAATCTGAGTACCAGCAAGAATTGGTCGTGTACCTTATAATAAGTTATTGTTCGTTTTTGCCCACACACCAAGAAAACATTTCAAAGGTCTGTGTCTCTTCAGACTTCTAACTCAGGAAATAGTTAGATGTTGTTTCCCCACCAAAAAGAAAAAAAAAAGAAGCAAGAGGATAGGTTCCCATTTTAAATGAGGGGAACAAAAGCAAAAGAACAAAAGTAATGCTTCTGCATGAGCATGGGTTTCCCGCCACGACAGCCTGCACTGAAAAAAATAACAGTCTGCAGGCACCAGAGGGTTGGGAAATGCTAAAAGTGCAGCCTGCAGAAAGCGGAGATGACATCTGACCAGCAAAACCACATATGAGGAGGTGAAGGGGGTATGTCCAGTCACATCTTCCAACACAGACACTGAAATGTTTTCCCAAAATGCCTAGTCAAAATACTGGGAGGTGAGCTGTGCCTTCCTCTTTTAACTCTTTTACCAGTAACCTGGGTGGTTAGCTGTGCAAAGGTAGCTCTCACAGCCGTATCACACTTGTTCAATAGCAGCGTGAAGGGAACATGTAAGGAAGTACTTGCCAGAAAAGTGGTCACTGTGGTTATATCCCGTTCACTGAGCACTCAGTATCAGCTGCTGAGGAGCAAAGAAATGTTTGCTAATAATTACTGTTTTCGACCAGTGGTCTTCTTAGTACAGAGAGAGACCTTAAGAGTTGAAAACTGCAGATCTGGCATCACACTCAACCTCAAAGGAGAATTAAAATCTTGAGCTTTTGTTTTTTTTTTTTTTCCTGAGCCTGAAATGCAGTTGCTATCTCTACAAAGGAGGAGACTGGCAAGCCGTATCTCTAGCAAACTTTCCTACTTTGTGTAAGCCTTCATGTTGTCTTATCTTACCAAGGGATCTGCTGCACAACCACCACTCACAAAAGAGATCACAAGGTCATGAAAATCTTGTGATCTGTCTGTGGTGAAATTTCAACCTGCATACAATGAAAGTCTCTTCAGTGCGATCACAGTGACCTGATTTCTCACTGAGGTTTCAGTAAAACTCCATTCTGAAAGAACAGAAAAGCATGCCCAAGAGTGCCACTATCATATAGACAAGCTGATCTGGTGAGCCCTCCTCAACTGCTCAGCCAACCACAAAACCCAGGTTGTGCTATGTAAGCGAAAAAGCTGAGGCTGGGCTCAGTGAGTTCTGTACAAGGAAGAGCTGTTTACCAACCAGGGTCAGGTCAGGGTGCACCAGAGAGACAGGTCTTCTTATGGGTCTTCAAGTTCTTTTACTCACCAGTTCATACTGGAAGACGTCTCTCTTCAGCCATGGCCAGTTCAGGTGCAGGTCAGGCTGTGTTCACTTTTTCTTCTCCATGTTATTATATTGTTTCTTACCTGTCCCCACCCAGGTATGCACCCAAAGAACTAGCTGCAGCTCTTCTGCCATGGGCATTCAAACTGCTGAGTCTTGTGGTTGCCTTTGTTCTGGAAAAAAAAAATCAAAACCAAACAATCATTGTCCTGCAGCTAGTAGAAATGGAATGCCAAAGTTAAATCTGCCTTTCATAACAAGATTTAATCCAATTTATTGTTGAATTTAATGTGAAACTATAGATGTTTTATGACTTAGAAGGAATATCAGCAGCATCTCAGACAGAACAGTCGTTGAATGTAAAGGTAAATCTCCTGAGGGTGAGGTGGACAAGAAGAGCTGGGTTTGTTATTCAAACCTTTTGAGCTTGCAATGCTGGACTAGAAATCTCATGAAAACATGATTTATTGGAAGATTTCTAATACTTCCTGCTTCTGCTGGGGCTGGAAGTACCACAAGAACTACATTTCTGTGGTATTTTGGTATTTCCACTTGTGGTCTCAGCTGGAACTAAGAAGGGAAGAGGCACACACACTTGGAAATGGTATATTTTTGGTCATCCACATTTTTTTGGAATCATGGGGAAGGTTTTTTTCTAGGTCCACTTTGAGGCAACATATTTAGGGAGCTATTCTCATTCTAGTAAGTGCTGTATAAAGCCATGACTTTTCAATTACATAAAATTTGCACTTTAAGTTGGAATTTTACAAAAATTGCCTCTCTGGCTTACTGGTTTATATTAACTCTACATAGTTCTGCAACATAAAAATTTCACAATGTCAGTCATGCATAATAATAATATAACAATCTGAAATAATAATGTAATAAATCCACTCACTAGTCATCATGGGCCAGACTCTGGCAACCCTTTGTGAAAATGTGCTGCAAACACATGTACAAAAAGCCTCTTAGCTCAGTTCTGGCTGGCCAGAAGCCAAGAAGTTATCTAAAAGCAAATCAACAGACAAGTGTCACCAGAAATGTCTAATAGCTAAACAGCTCTGCTGTGAGCATAAGTTATTCCATTTTAGACGTGGAAAGGTTTAATTGGGTTCTATGCAATTAACAAACCTCATTTATGAGTAATTTGTTAGTCATGCTTACTTTCGGCTAAGCTTTGCCTTTTTCCTTCTCTCAGCTTTCCCTCTTGAAACACCTGCAAGTAGATTCACTGGGGTAGCTAAGCAGAGGGGTTTCTGGCCAGAACTCTGATAAAACGTCTCATTGGTACAGATTTTAATCATTTCTATGAAAACAGCTGCTCTCCTTAGAGAATTTGCCCATAGGCAAAGCCGTTTTCACTTCTAACAAGGGCCTGAGGAGCTGCACTGGCAAAAATCACCTGTTGGAAACAGTGAATCAGTGTGTCTCCAACCCAGCATGGTGCTGCTCCCTGCCTCACTAACCTGTCACCCCTGCATCTGGGCTAGGCAGATCTCGGTCACCTCTGGTGGAGAAATAGCCTGGTCTGCTCCCCATTCAGATGTAATAAGAGCTGGGGCAGCAGTCCAAGGTAGGGTAGATGCATTCAAATCACCGGATGGAATAAGCCTCCATGCTGTGCTAAATACCCTGGTTCCACCAGGAGTGTAACTTGTGGTCTCCCTTCAGGGCTCCTATGGTGCCTATGGTGCATACCTTGTACCACCATTTAGCTCCTCAAACTTTAACTGTATCAGCTTTCTAAATACAGACCTGGGTCATATTACTGCTCAACCAAAGTCTTTGGAATAAACAAAGAGAATGAGTTTTACCCATCTGCTTCAATCTTTATATGAAGACAATTGCAAAGAACTAGAAACAAAGCAATTATGACTACGAAGAAAAAATTCTAAGACTGAAAACCAAGGTTCACTGGAGAAAAGGTCTTACAGATGCTGATTGTCATCATGGTGGGACAAAGAAAGAGCAGTCCCACCTGATTTAAACTCAGATTATTCATTCCCCACAGTCAGTTGTCCCGGAGGTTATGCACACTTGTGTTCCTCTTCACTGCTATTGTGAAAAGTGATGCTCTTCAAATGGAGGGAAATTTTACTCTGACTACCCCATGTGGAGCGTGGCTCAGACACATCAAGCAAATGGGAAAAATGTTCGTTCAGAGATGGAAGCAGTGTAGTATGATCAAAGGTAATCCTCTTTAGCAGAGATTTGGAGGCAGGCTAACAAAGCAATATTATTTTCAGGCCCACACTTAAGATGACTGCACGTATCTGTGCTGATAGCACTAGCCTGGGTGCCTCTGCTGAACTCTCCTTTGTTCAGCATGGCTGGACAGCCAGTGTCCCATTACAGTCTGCAGTCTCTTACCCTGGCTGAGAGAGTTTGTCTGAAGGAAGGAGTACCAGGTCTGATGGTGTAAAAATGTAATGAAGGGAATGCTGTACTGCCATCTAAAATGTAGGAGATAAAAGAGAAATCCATGTAGGACTTCTCTGAGCTTGTCTGCAAGATTCTATTCTGATGAACTATCTCTTCGGGCACATTTTGTGAGGCTGGCTACAGATTTGTATGTCTGCTGTACCTGCTTTTATTCCCTCTGATCTCTTCCATCACTGCTTGACTGCATGCTCCTTACAGCAGTTAACATATTCCTCTTTATGTCCAATAGGTACACAGGACAATGGTGAAAACTGGCCCTCACTACCGAAAGCAACAGGTTCTGCCATAGTTCAACATTTCTTTTATTTCAGACTCTCCAGTCCAAGGCAAACATCATGAAAATCTGAAGTTCTTTTTCCCCAAGGACACGACAGAGAAGGACAGGTTACCTGGACCTTAAAAGTAAAAATCTTACTAGGTTTTATATGAAAGTCAGTTTAACCTTTAATGGCAAAACATCTGAAGATTTAGTTCCTGACAGACCAATTATTTCCAATCAAAAAGCAAGTTTGTGGCAAAAATTCACAGTTACCAAGGCCTCTCAGAAATATTTAAAACTTCTATGAACAAACCAGAGAGTAATTAAGCTTTGGAAAAGAAATCTGTGGCAAGAATGGTTATGTGCTATGTCCTCATTCGCTGGGGTGAAAACTAAAATCTAACAAGAGAACTTGAAGATTTAACATAAAATAACAGCCAGGGAATATAAATAAAATGTAATATAGCAAACAGGGAATAATTATTTTGTGGATTTATGACACCTGTTTTCCTGTTCCATATTCAGGACTGGTAACAGAAAAGAAAATGGTACTCACAGAGGTGTAAAGTTCTCATAATTTTTTGTTATTATTATTTTTCAATTAATTTCTAAGTATGTGCTTACCAGCAATATGGTATTGTAAAGAAAAAAATAAGGCCAAGCTATAAATAATATTTCCTCTCCTGGGAGTTTTTCTAAGCTGTAAATTTTTTGCTGTTGTCAGAAATGGGGAAACCCAGAAATTCTGCAAGTTTTGGATTAGTTTTAGTTTAGTATCTTGCTTTTAATCGAACTTTTAAAAATACCAATAGTGGTCTTGAAAAAAATAGCACTGGAAGACCAAGGCCCATCTGGAATTAAATCTGGTCAAGCACGTCAAGGATACCAAGCAGGACTTCTTCAAATACATCAGTAACAAAAGAAAAAGAGAGAATAATGTGGGCCTGTTACTAAATGGAGGAGACACTCTGGTAACAGAGGACACAGAGAAGGCAGAGTTGCCGAACATTTTCTTTGCATCAGTCTTCACTGACAAGATCAGCTCTCAGGAAACTCTGACCCACAAGTCCAGGGTAAAGGAGTGTTGGAAGAAAGACTTTCCCTTGGTCAAGGAGGACTGGGTTAGAGAATACCTAGGAAAACCTGACATCCACAAGCCCATGGGCCCTGAGGGGATGCATCCACGAGTGGACACACAGTGAGGCCGCTCATGATCATCTTTGAAATGTCGTGGGGAGAGATGCCTGAGGACTGGAGGAAAGCAAATGTCACCCCAGTCTTCAAAAAGGAAAGAAGGAGGGCCCAGAGAACTACTAGTCCATCAGCCTCACCTCAATCCCTGGAAAGGTAATGGACCACCTCATTCTGGAGGTCATCCCTATCCACATGGATGACAAGAAGGTGATCAGGAGTAGTCAGCATGGATTCACTAAAGGTAAATTATGCCTGACCAACCTGATTGCCTTCTATGATGAAACAGTTAACTGGAAGGATGAGGAGAGAGCAGTGGATATTGTCTACCTATACTTCATCAAGGCTTTTGGCACTGTCTCTCAGAACATTCTCACAGGCAAACTCAGGAAGTGTGGACTGGGGGAGTGGACAGTTGAATTGAGAACTGGCTGAACAGTAGACCCCAAAGGGTCATGAACAGTGGCACAGGGTCGAGTTGTAGGCCCGTTACTGGTGGTGTCTACCAATGTTCAATACTGGGCCCAGTACTGTTTAACTTATTCATCAATGACTTGGATGAAGGACAGATGCCTCCTCAGTAAGTTCACTG
>JAWWMO010000083.1:128323024-128369167 GCA_035047845.1 Dendrocincla fuliginosa | reverse complement strand
ATTCAATAAAGGTAAGTGCAGGGTCTTGCACCTGGGAAGGAATTACCTCAAGCACCAGTACAGGCTGGGGGCTGACCAGCTGGAAAGCAGCTCTACAAAGAAGGACCTGGGGATCCTGGTAGACAACAAAGGCCAAAGGTATCCTGGGGTGTACTAGGAAGAGCACTGGCAGCAGGTCAAGGGAGGTGATCCTGCCCCTCTGTTCAGCCCTCAGCCCTGGTGTGGCCACATCTGGAGCAGTGTCCATTTCTGGGCTTCCCAGTACCAGAGACACAGGGAGCTCCTGAAGGGGGTCCAACACAGGGCAACAAAGATGATGAAGGTACTGGAGCATCTCTCTTATAAGGAAAGGCTGAGAAAGTTGGGCTTGTTCAGCCTCAAGAAGAGATGACTGAGAGGGGACCTCATTGGTGTCTGTAGGTATCTGAAGGGAGGGTGTCAAGAGGATAAAGTCAGGCTCTTTTCAGTGGTACCACGCAATAGGACATGGGGCCATGGGCAGAAACTGATGCACAGGAAGTTCCACCTGAACGCGAGGAAGAACATCTTTACTGTGCAGGTGATCACGCACTGGAACAGATTGCCCAGAGAAGCTGTGGAGTCTCCCTGACTCGAGACTTTCAGGAATCATGTGGATATGATCCTGGTGCCATGTGCTCTAGGAAAACCTTGCTTGAGCAGGAAGGTTGGACCAGATGTCCCACTGTGGTCCCTTCCAACCTGACCCATTCTCTCATTCTATGCGTGATTCTTTCATTTAGGTACAGTCAGGTAGGTACATAAGCTCCTATGCCATTTACCATACACACGTTAAAGGGATTAACAGCTTCTGCTTTATTGTCTTTTCCATCCAATCTCCCTCTGATCATTTTTGAAGTACTGTGTCTCATATCACAGCAAATCAAATACTGTTATAATTATTCCACCTTCACTGCCAGTAGTGCCTTGGGTATTAGCAGGTTGCACACTTAGCACTATTTCAGTTAGTGATGGGTGATCTCCCAGGCGGCAGCAATAAACCCCTGAGACCTTTCCCTCCCTCCCAAAGAATGCAATAGGGTCACGGCTTGAGTGGCCCCAGATACTACACTGCAAAGGCTTATCAACAAAGGCATGACTTTTTGTGCTAAATTAAACTCAAGGGACAAAATCCTCCTTCCATTAACAAACAGGGAAGAAGGATAACTGCTCTATTTGTGAAGGCAGGAAAAACGTCATATTGACAAAAAGGTCTATGGAATTCACACCAGGGCAGTGACTTTTCTAATGTTTTTGAAACCCTGTACTGGTTTTTTTTTTTTTAATGCATGATGCAGTTCTTGCAAAAGCAAACATATTTTCAGAACAGATGCTGGAGGATGGTTAGACAGCATGACACAAGGGCTCTAAACTGTATTTGCTGCCCAAACATTTGCCCTTAAAGTCCCAGTAGTCAAGTAACTTCATGAATTACTTTAACCTTTGCTTCTCGCAGAACGCACTTTACTTTGATCCTTGAACCATGATCAATAGAAGGTGCAGAATGGCAGGGAAGAATTTTTCAGCTCAGGGGGAAACAATGTAGTTCAAAATGCTCAAATAGCCTTAAGAGCTCCCAGTAGAATGTGTCCGGAAATTGCAGACCAGTTATTTACTTCTTCCTGATGGTTTAAAATAGTACGACAGATTCAGTTCCCTCTCTTCATACTGTGGGAGAAGAACACGACATGTACAAGACATGGACATTTCCTTGCAGCAGCAGACTTTTCTTTGCTCGCACCCAGATCCCCTGTCCTACAGCTACAATAAAGTGGATGAAGGTGCCATACAACTACCCTATCTATCACGTTATGCCAGAAGTTCCTACACACAAATAAAGGACATTTAACAAACAGCTACATCAGCTAAGCAGCTTCCAAGATGAGTGTCTACCACAGGAAAAATGTACTTTCTGCAGCAGAAATGACTGCATGTCACAGTCACTCAGGGAGATTGTTTCCAAGAATAGAGCTACAGGCATATGTACAAATTAACTGATTATAAATATTCTGACTTTGGTTACAGTCACTGGACCAATTTCTGTTTGACATTATATCTGAACCATCCTCAGAGTGGTTTGATGTGTCCCTAAAAATGATGGGCTAGACTCATAGGTGGTTTAAACAGATGCAGCTCATTTTATTCTAATTTCAAAAGCATGCTGCATGTAGTGGATTTGATAACTAGAGTATTTATTTTTCTCCATTAGAACACTAGGCTGGTCATATTCCTGGCCTGACCATGTTAAAGAGCCCTCAGATTTGCAGCCAGTGGAGGTCACTGAAAGATGCTACAGCTCCTTACCTCTTTGCTACTCTAAGGTTGAGTCCAATCATCTCACCCTTGCCCAGCAGCCAGAGGAGCTCAAAGATGTTGTTATAGCATCTTTGCTATAACAGGAAGAGAAGACAACACTGGATGGTGTCCTCTGAGTACACGTTATCACATTGACAAATTATCAGCTCTTGTAGTGCCATGCTGAGAGTCAAGACCTTGCAGCAGGTGCTTGGACACCTGCTGCCTACATCATTGCTCATTATCTAGTCCACTAGGCAGGTATGGAGGAAAGAAGGAGCTCCAATAACTACTGCAAATAAAGCAACAAAGAGGTGAAGGGAAATGTTTTGGCTCCAGCTGGATCCTTGTGATGGACAGCAGAGTATACTGAAGGATTGATAATGTAAATTGAATCCAGGATCCAAATCAACACAATTGCTCTCTTTTTCTGTAACGCAGTGGTGGATGCTACCCCAAACATCTGCCTTATGGCCATCTTGCTGGTAAATACAAATTCAAACACATCTGTAACATTTCTATGTGCACAAGCCAGACCCATCTGTGAGGCTCATGCCATGCCAGCTCTCAAAGTGTTGACACAGTGTGAGAAAGACCTGGCAGCAAAGGGGAAGAGGAGATCAGCAAAAACAAGAGTTTACTGCTTCAGTGCTGTGTAGGAGGCAGATGGTTGACACAGAGCTATGCTTTGCCCTGTCTCTCTCCTCACTAAAATACTGGTGGCAGCACAGATGTCACAGCTAAGGTCAGTATTAAAGGAGTTAGTAAATTGTCCTCAGAGCTTGCTGTTCAGCCTCTATGCATGATAAACACAATGCCAGGGTTAACTAGATGAGTATCTCATAGTAATTGCCAGCTTTATCAGCCCATGTCTTTCAAGGGTTGAGAAATTTTAGCATCTGCTGACCTAAAATACCTGCTGAAGTTTAAGATGACATTTTTCCCTTCTGTTTGCCCAGACTGTAAGCATGCACAGGGACAGTAGAGCTCACCAAGCGGCCTTATCTCTGCTCCTTACCAGGATGGTGTCCAAATCTTATGCCACATTGAACAAAAACAGGCTACAATTTGTGTCGGCAAAGTGAGTATTTGGGAGATTTTACATCCATGTACTCTATTTGCATATTTTTAGGTACAATCAGGGAATGATGAAGATGGTAAAAAATAGCTAGCAATATTTTTATGGAATGTCCAACATGAGACCTAAAAAGGGTTAAGGAGTATGTCAGGACATGTTTTCAGAGCCCAGAGGTGGAGCAAAGGCTTTATCTTTCTTGTAGTGTAATCAGACCTCCATTTTAATTTACTTCATATGCAATAATTATCATCTTACAAGATTACTGTGAAATTAATAATCTGCCTTTGAATAACTGGACAGCACCAGAATGTCATATCAACATTTTGTTCTTTCAGTCCACAATGGAAGGCAGCTCTCTCAAATCTGACCTAGTGTAAACAATAGTCCAGCTCCAAGGCAAAGCTGACCTAGATGACTGCCAGTGGTCCCTTCCAGAAAACACTTCAGTGATTCTGTGACTCAGGTGCTTCATTGAATCTTCAGAAATGAACAACAGATAACCCTGGTTTGGCTTCAGGTTGTGTTGCTCCTGATGAATTCTTTATGTACTTGCTTAGTGTTGCTTATAAGTGGACAAAACATTTTCTTAGAGTCTGTGCAAACACATGGCTATTTC
The DNA here is from genome assembly GCA_035047845.1 of Dendrocincla fuliginosa. Lineage (NCBI taxonomy): Eukaryota > Metazoa > Chordata > Aves > Passeriformes > Dendrocolaptidae > Dendrocincla > Dendrocincla fuliginosa. Next base: position 128,365,160 of record JAWWMO010000083.1, on the reverse strand, counting down.
TGACAATATATTAGAAACATTTTTCAGAGCTATCTGAAGGTTATCTTTGATATCACAAATATTAAATTATTTATATCAAATATGTTATTATGGATATTAAAAATTATTGATCCACAAGAAGAGTCAGCAGAGTAGTACAGTATATTCTGTTCTTCCCAGATCGAAAGTTTTAAGCTTCAATAAAGATGGCCCTTCCTCTATTTGCCTTAATTTTAAAAGGTTTTAGACCTGTGAATTTCTTATTACCTCTTTTTTCTTATCGTTGTTGTTATATACTCTATATTAAACATGGTTTTAAAGTGTTGTCTTTCCAGACCATGAAGCAGGTGAAAATAGCCCTACACCAGAGGACAGTAGTCCAGGCTGCAGTTGGTTCATCCTAGTGTGCTAATAATATGGCAATTTATACCAATAGCAATAATGAGCAGCTCGCTCAAAGAAACATTCCTGTTAGAACTGTGCCTTGGACCTTGTCTGCAAGGAGCAGATTCAGAAGGATACCATATAGATCTGTAAGCAACATGTCCAGGATCCCAGCCTGCTACTGAGAAGGAGATGCATATTCTAATTTTCTTTTTATCCAGCTGACCATCATAGCATCTCATTGCTTCTTGCCTCAGGAAATTAAGTTCCCATGTCAGAGTAAAATGTCATTAAAAATGAAGCATGAGTTCTTGACATAATATTTTCCTCTCCCTTTCCTCATGCTGTAGTTCTTTCAAACATGCCCTCTTGGTCATGAAAGGTATCTTTGTCAATGCGATAGGAACTTCTAAGCTCCTCTGACATTTCTGCTTTCCAGTTCTTAAAAAACATTGCCTCATTTTCAATATCTCTGGAGCATCTCTCTTTCTGTTTTTTATGTAGGATCTAAGATGATGCTCTTTTAAAACACTGTACAGCTTATGACTGTTGTGCCCTTAGATAGTGAGCACACAGGCAAACCATAAGCATTAAATATTATACCCATAATGCAGTATTAGTTATTTGTGAAGCTGAAAGTGGATCTCTGCAGTTTCTTATACTTCTGACTCATATACTTCCAGGTATTTCAGATGAGACTGTTCTACTAACTGGTTTCATTAGATAGCTTTAAACTTCATGCAGTTTTGTGCTGCTATGTTCAAAAACTTCACACACTACTTGGTTTAAAAAGTAACACCTACTCCACTGTTTTCTGCTTAGGTCTTTTTTTTATTGTCTTTACTGTCTTTATCTCTTATGTAACAAATGAACACAGATTCTTCCTTCTGTGCCCTGATGACTGCAGCAAAAAAAAAAGGCACTAAATCCCAGCTCAGACCAAAGACTCCTCTGCTAGCCATCTTTCCTTGTAGAAGTTGACATGCCAGAAAGTTTGAACGCAGAGCCAAATAGAAAAGGTCTGTTTTGGCTGGCATGACTAGAAAGCATGCCAAGTCATTGAGGTGACTGTATACATATAGAAAAATAAATACATAAAATGATATATAGGGTCACTTTGACCAAAAGTCATGCCAAAATATTGTCACTGTCTTGGCTCTGCCAATGGGTTTTGTAGCCTGGCCAAAACCAGGCACTCCATTAGCAGCTTCGTTCACTTGCTCTTCTCTGCACAGGGAGAGCAATAGAGCCACTCAAACTCCAGCTGCTCAGCACAGCAGGAGGTTTGCTCTTTCTGTTTTGAACCTCTGTGCTTGCACTTTTTGGTTTTTGCACTTTTAAGATAACAATGAACTTTCTGATCCCTGGAAAACTCAGAGAGGGGTGCAGTTATGAATGTCTCTGAGGTCAGCCGTGTCCGAGCACTTTCCTTTCAGTATCTCCATAAGACAGTCTCTTTCTGTGACAAATCTTCACTACAGTTACTTATTCCCTCTGGTATAAAAGTCCCATGCAGACATCTGAATTTGCTTTCCCTGCTTCCCTGACATCACCACCTTTCCTCCTCTGCTTTTCAAGGATGGTACATGCCGGGCACAGTGACATTTTCCTTCTCAGTGGGGACACCAGGCACCAGAATAATGTAAGATAACATGGTAGTGACACAATACAAGATGCAATGTAGCAATAGAAACATCTCACTTTGTTCTCACAGGACTAATTTGATAAATATTCTGCCAACCACCTTCTGCAAATGCAGTCAAGGAGCAATCACCAGGCCAGGGAAAAGTAGCTGTCTTGTGCTTTACTTTGGATGCTCAGCTTTGCAAAACAGAGATGGTTTAAAATATATGCCTCCATTTGTTGTCCAAGGAGGACTTTTACAAATTTTGCTATATTGTATTGTGGTCTGACAAGCTGTAAAAATAGAAAAATATCTCAAGTTCTGACCATATGCAAATTCCCTAAGCCCACGCTACACCAGTGAACTCCTGCAGTATAAAACACAGGGATGGGGATGTCTTTTCAGACAAAGCTTCACAGATACTAGTTTAGCACAAAGTAGAAAAGCAATAATTCCCAATGGATATTGTAATTCCCTTGGATGATGCTCCTGAATGCATATCCAGTTTCAAGAGCTGTGTTTCTGTGTTAAATACCTGTGGATGTGTATACTTGTGTCTGTATTCAGCCATAAGGTTTTACATGAAAGTCCTCAAAAGACAGAAAAGCAGGTTATTATCATAGGTTAAGAAATAAAAACTATAATTAATCCAAACATCTTCCTGTTTTATCTGCCACCTCTGAGAGCTGGAAGAGCTTTCTTTTGACTCTAAGTATGCAAGCATAGAATCACACTCGCTCCTTGTACTTCTCGCTTTCACTTTCTCCCCCATCTTTATATTTATTGTGCTGCAGTAAGGGCAGGATGAGGACTGCACTATTTAGGCTGCTATGCATACCGGGATCCCTTCCCCTGCCCTGCTTTTGTGGGGTGTTAAGGTGGCTGACGCGTTTCAGCCCATTTAGGAAGAGGGGCTTTTTGCATCATTTCATCCATGTTGGGCGTCTACACTCTGCCAAAGCTGCGTCCTAGGGGACAATGCTCCTTTTTGGATGTTGAAGAGCTTGGTACTGGTACTTGGAGAACATGTATTGTGTCTTTTTAGTGACAGCCTCAGCCAAAAACATACACCTTTTCACTAATTTCTGTTTGAATTATCATCCCAGTGCAGTCTTATCATTTTTCTTGCTATATCATCTTTCTTGCTTATACCAGACATCACAGGGAGAAGCACTGTCAGATTTATTGAGTCTAGGAGCAGAAGAGTTTGCCATTTGACTTCTTTCCTAGCATAAAGTTTTCAGGAATTAATTCCCTTTTCATGCTGAGTGAAACTGAAGCTTGGCTTTTAGAAGAACATCCAGTCTTAACAGAAACATTATCAGGAATGTCAAGGGTGGAGGTTCCATCAACACCTTTAAGAAACTTTTAAGTGGAAAATTATCTTCACTATTAAAGTTCTAAAATGTCCAATTTTGCTTTTGAATATTTGGCTGTTCTTTTTACTCTTTGAGCTGTCATACCCCTGTATGTGTATATGCTTGAGAAAAGATTCACCTCATATCTGGCTGTATCCATCTAGGAGCTGGACTTCAGCCCAGACTGTATCTATAGTCATCCTGGTGGAGGACCAGTGCCTTCTGCATTCCCTTCTGAGGATCATCTTGGAAAACCACTTCCATAGCTTAAAAAAATTACAATTATTGAAAGGTTAGTGAATTCTCTAGTTCCCTGCAGGCTCCAGCCACACAACAGGTTTGAGTGAAATAAAATCCGGACAGTACAGATCTGACCTTTGTTTTGCGTTCACAGTCCGGTGCTAGAGAAACTGCTCTCGAGTTTGACCTAGGGCTGGAAACAAGGGAGCAAAAATCTCGTGGTGAACGAACTGAGCCCAGGCTGGGGTGCTGTGACACTCTTGTCGAGATGCTGCGACACCCGGGTTCCCTCCGGCCGCTGCTCCCGCAGCTGCTCACCTTGAGCACACGGCGGGGGACACCTAGTGGGGCCTGGGGCTGCTGCTGGGGGTGCCCTCGGAGCCCCAGCACAGGAGCCCTGATGTAACCTCCCTATGCATCCCCTGAGCAGCAGCTGTCGTTTTAATGCTGTGGTTAGTTAATGCTGAAGAATGTCTCTGAAAACCGCAGTGGCTTCCACAGGTGGCTGTCTGCGTTCCATTTAAGCCAAGATTCACACCTTAAACATAAGGCTGCCCACTGGTAAAACAGACTAAGCCTGTGCCCTTCACAGCACCCCTGACAATGAGGGAAGGCTTTGGAGAGCACCTGCCAGAAAAGCAGGATGGCATCCTTCACCAGCAGCACTGCAGTGAGCAGAAGAGGAAAGCACACTTCAAAATCAAGGAATCTCCCATCTCTCCCCACTCATTCCCACTGAGATGTGGCCTCCAACTCCATACAAGGCAGTGCTTTCTCTCTAATCCCTAATATTCCCTACTATAGGGGATATTTCCTGTTACCTGTGAGATGTTTTGTCTTGGAGCATAAGACACAATTTTCTGCAGCAAGGCTGTTTCTCTTTTTTGTGGTATGTCTTTCAGCAATAAGAGCTCATCCTTTAAGGAATATTAATTACTTGGTTTACTATTACAGTACAACTGCAGTTGCTCCCTTGTCATAGCAAAAGTTGTTTCATTTCTTTCTCCCCACAAGTCCTAACTTGGTTCCAAATCCCATAGCCTCTGAGCACCTCACACTCTTTTAACCTTCATTTTTTATGCTTGCAAATTAATGTCTTTCTCCCTTACCTGTATCCAGAAAAAAACCAAACATATGACTCAGAGCTGACATCTGAAGCTGTGGGGTAATAGTATAGCTGCTACATTCCCAGATGCATGATAGACCCCCCTAAAATTCTTAAATAGTTTCTAGCAAATATACAGGAAAACTAAGAGAAATTAAACATATTGTAGTTTGAAGAGGAAGGCCAACAACTGCTGCTCAGTTTTAGTGTTTAGACCACAGTTCCTAAATAAACGTTTGAACATATGGACTGCATAGTCCTTAAAGTATCACAGTGTGTTACTGCAAACAGATTTTTTTTCATGTTAGAGAAAAAGAAAGAAAACAAAAAATCGAGAAATACTCAATTTCTTAAGAGGCCAGTCAGAAAAAGTTATCTGGCATGGGATCCCAACTTCTCAGACTGGCTAAAAACATAACATCCAATCTACAGTGAATACAGAGTGATGGTCGCCTTCCAAGGGCAACTCTTCCTAAAACAAATGCCCATGGCAGCTTGAATGAATCAACCTGAAGACAGCCATTTCTCACCACTGAGGTGGAGCAACTAGATTAGCACCTGGCTTCAAGATGCTTATAATTAGGTGATATGAGAGCATCCCAATGCCTAAGAAGCCATTACACTGAGTGAATATGATTAGCATGGATTTCACTCAAAGCTTCATGCTTCTCCCCAGTGAAGGACACTGAGAACTCAATCTTTCTCCCAAGAGCTGGGAAATCAATAGAGGGAGCTCCCTACACACTCTCCATGCCAGATAAGAAATTGTTCACCTACATTAGCTAGCAGGCCTCCTCAAATCAGCTTCTGTAAGGTATTGCTTATGCTCAGAGGACTGGTGGAATGAAGGGCTTTAAGAGAAGGCAAACTATCCTTCCATTTTTCCTGCGAACCAGGGAAAGAACACGGAAAGAATATGCAGTGAACTCTGGAACTGAGCTCAGTGATCTCCATTAAAGTTCAGGTCACCAGAACTCTTCTAGGCTTTGCAGCAGGGTAGAGTGTGCTGACTAGCCCTCAGCTCCCTTCAGGACCTTGCAGGATCAGGAAACTCAATGGAGTGCACCGGAGTGGACTATGGCTGGTACGTTTGGACAATCAGCACACTTTTGGCAGGCTATGGCAATTTTTCATACTGCCAGTGGTACTTAGCATTGCTTGCCTAATATACCTTCAAATATTGTGATGGAAATGTGCAAAGCTTATGAAGTTCTGTGGGGGGGCTTAAGAAGTATCTTCATTCATACCTTGTGAACAGAAGGAAATGATTTCCATGAAGATTTGCTGTCTTGTTTGGATGCCAGACAGGGAATTACACAAAAGAAAGACCTGAAATCCTTCTTGACAGGATGAAGTAGGTTCACTGACAGACAAGGAAGGGATTTCTCACTTTTAAGATAGATAGCACCTGCAAGGGCTGCTTAGAATAGATTACCATTTCCCTTGATTCCTAACAGTGAATTTCTAACCAGTGGGTAAAGAAACCCAAACCAACCAAACAAACAAAAAAGTGATTCTGAGTATTCAGAAGACAGCAGGGTGGGATATGAACATCTAGACACTGAGGACTGAGATTTGTTAGGTCAGAAGGTAATGTTGGAGACACCAGCCATGCTCTAGAAGCGTAAATACTCAGCACTCATGTATAGAATGACACAGGAATTAAGACAAGCAGAAAATGTCATGGACTCTTCATTCAGCCAAAGTCTGGTGGAGGGGATTCCTCTCCTTTTAATACTAACAAAACCCTCTCTCATTCCTAACAAAAAATGTCTTTGAGAGGAAATTATCATTAAGACAAAAATCAGTCAAATTTTACTCACTTTATCACATAAGAACTCTGGAGTTTTGAAAAGAAAAACTAGACCCCCGCAATGTAAAATGTAATTTACCCCTCTGTGCCAGTCTGTCCCAGACTGCATGATGTGGGAGACTCAACCGAGTCAGCACGAAGTTGCTTTGTTCCCATCTTATGAAGGTAGGGACAGACCAGTTTCACACAGTCTCTGCTGAAGACATAGATATGAGAACCCTGAGAAAAATTAATCTGTCCTGTTAACTTCCTAGTCCTACGGAGTTTCATTCTTCAAATAATTACACAGCAGAGGCATTTTCTGGAATACTGGTTGCTCTCTGTTAGGGCTTCCTTCACCACCTTGATATGTAAGTTATATGGAGAGATACTACAGCTTCCTTTCTGTGGGAGAACAACGAGGCTTGAGAAGCTTAACAGCATGTTCTACATTTTTAACTCATGACCTCTATTGCTTGTTTGTTTTTTATTCTGAATTGAAAGTACTTGACAGCTATTCTGATCTCAGGCTACTGATAATGTGCCTGCAGCTGAAATGTCACCCAATTTAAAGGGGGCTGGGTGTAGATATCAAAACCAAAACAATCACTTCTCTCTTTGACTTGATCTCTGGGGCATCCAACCCAGATTTAGCACTATCTGAAGTATTCAGTGAGTGCTTCCACAGATGTGCAGTTCCTTTTGAAGAATTGTCCCAAGCATCTTTTAAGCCTTGGGTATAAAATAAACTTCAAATCTGTTACAGCTTGAACAAAAAGCAAAGCTGGCAGCCATTCTTTCCTCTAAAGACCTCTGTTTACTGTAGAGAGTTTTAGCCATGTTTTAATTTCAGAATTTTTAAAATATGTATTTTCTGAGAAATAAACATAGATGACTTAATTGTAAATTAAACCTGAGTCCTCTGGCATCTAGCCCAGGCGTCTACCAAGAAGTCTGACTGTCTTGCAAGTTCAGCTGCATCTCCCTGGCTGCCCTATAGCCAAGACAAGCTCTGTTTGTGTTCCTCTTGAAATACTTATATTTGCTGATAGAGGGATCAGCAAACCAAAGCTTACTGTGTTAGACTTTCTGCTCCCAAGGAGTCTCACATGGTTACTGGCCAGCATGGTTACATCCACACAGGTGCAGTATAGAAAAACACTTCTGTTGGTATAGAAAAACCCCGTGCTGAGCATCAAAATTGAGACTGGCAGTCAGACACTGTGTGGTAGTTTATGTCCTGGAAAGGCAAAAAAATAATCCTCAGTTAAATCAGTCAGGAACACCTGAGAGGGTGGCTGGAGGGTGAGATGGGTGGCAGCAGAGAGAGTGTATAAACACCACACTGGATTTGCTGGCAGGTCTGCATCCTAAGGCATTCCTCCTTACCAGTGACAAACACAATAGCACATTCTTAGTTTTAAAGAATTTTTTTTTTTTACAAAACATAAATGCAGTAGATGAACAGCATAAATTTCAGCAGTGTGGAAAATAGCCAGGTGAGACAACAAAAATGGTGTTACGTCTTTAAAATAGCAGGTCATTACATGACAGTCAGAGCATGGAAAATGGAAAGGATATGGTTGTATTTCCATTTGATCCAGATCCAGCAGAAGCTTTTAACCACCACTGATGAGATTAAGTTGGACATAATAAGCATGCAATGACAACCCAGAGTACAGTAATTCAGCAATTCTGTTGTGTGTGATAATGGTTAACAGAAAATAACAGTACCATTAACACACATCCAAACACTCCGTGAATTACTAGCTAACAAGGGAAAAGATGCACCCCTCACAAACCCACGTGTCACAGTGCAAATGACCTGGCTGCTCCAATGACGAAAGCTCAGCGCTAACCACAACAGAAGAGCAGGGGGAATAAGGCTAAACTTCAGTAGAAGTCTCTGCCTCCACTACAGGTTTCAAAAGTTACTGAGCCAAGGGGAAGTGTCTCGAATAAGCATAGATGCAGTAATAAACACATGATGAGGTGTCATCACAACATTGTTGATGCTTCTCTTACATCAGGAGGGCAGTCATAGGCTACAGAAAAGAAACTGGACCATTATCTACAGTGTCCATACTATCGCGTTCAATTTATTTGCTATGTCTGGAGCCACCTGTAGAAGCAAATTCCTGAGCTGCCTGTAGAACCAAGTTCCTGTACTTGTCTACCTACAAACAAATTTTATTTTTTTTTTGTTAGATTTCATACCTGACAAAATTTCTACTCCATGTTCTGATACCCTAGACAGTGCAGAGGCCAGCTTTACACATTAAATCATGCACATAACTGACAGACGCAAAAATTCAATGCCACCAAAGAGTATCATAACACTCCTATACAAAACCACCACATCAGTAAAACTTTGCTTTAAAAAAGATCTTGTGCAGAGAATAACTATTTGACTTACTATGACAGAAGGATGACAGAAATTATGTTGCCACTGTGGTGAGAAACTCCTGTTAGTGTAGGAGCCTTAGAAAACGAGACTTCAGCAGTGGTACTGAAATAACTAGATCTGCTTTAGAAATGGGTTTCACCAATAATAATAGGAAACAACAAATCTTTTCAGGCATTCTCATACTGTTCTCATACTGCATGACCTTAAGGCAGCCAGATAAAGACATGGTTACAGACATACCCAGAAACTATGTTACCATTGAACAAGTATTTATTCTGATGGAGAAAGATGCTTTATAGTTTTCCTGTACAGTGTGTCTCACAAACTAACACTGCTGGCAGGCAGCAGAGAGCTCTAAATCATTCATATCATCCATCACATGCATTTTCTGAAAGCGATGCCCATGACTTTCAATAACTAGCCCGCTGTCCAGTGTTGTCTGGATGATGTTACTGTACTCTAAAAGACTTCTGAAGTATATGAAAAAGACTTATCTACTGCATCAGCACAATAGGACTGAGACAAACTTTGACAAATACCACCTTCTGTCTACAGAATTGGCTTTTATTGGGCAAGCTATTCCTTCCATTTGAATAAAATTTGACACAGTCTTTACAAAAGCCAAATTCCTGAAAATAGTGCAAAAATTGCCCTTTAAAAATAAATGATGGTATGCAAATCTCATCCCTATTATTATTGTAAAACTATTAAAAATATTACTTTGAGGAATCCCAAAGTTGTGCTAGATGGGTGCTGCAAAAATGTTTGAAATTAGGAAGATCATGGACAGCCCAGGACTTAGGCTGTTTGATCCTGGATTATCTACAACTTATTGATGTCTTAGATGATAGACCAGAACTGGATATGTTCAACTCCATTAGGACAGCATGGAGAAAGGCATGGTATTTGCCCAAGAATTTTTAAAGGCAAAAAGAGTGAACAGTCTCTTGTGGACCCCTGCTACACACAGACCACAGACCACACTGTGAACAATGAACAGGTCCAGTGAGCAGAGATCTGAATTATCCAATGGCCAATAACACTGCATATTTTTATATATGAGACAGACCCAGAAGGGATGTGAAAGCCGGCTGCTTGTCTGGCCTGCTCCTATTCTTTGCCACCTACGCTGATGGATGATGACAGCACACTTATTGCACAAACATACAGGCTGACTGCAGCTGCAGGAAAGCAATGTAAAGAGCTTTGCTTAGCATGTCTGACTCAATAAAAACAATGTGGTTTTCTGACACCAAGATGGCTTAGCAGTTCCAAGCCTTGAGCCAGATCCACTGTCACACTTCTGTAGATTCCAGAGTAAATCATCTCTACAGGGCAAACATCCTATACAAACTATTTACCAACTTCTTATTCAGGTGAGTCTATTGCAGGTCTGCTCACATGGATCATGATGATTTCAATGGGCTATGGGTACAAAAAAGTGTTTATCCAATGTGTGCCGATGTCCAGGATTGGATTCTCAACTAAAAGCTCCTCTGGAAACTTGTGTTACTTGACAGTCCCACGACAAGGCAGTAGCTGTTTATCTGTCTTTTCAGTCTCTTCCTCTACCTAAGTAGTGGGAAAAAACCCCACTATTAAGTCCCTGTAAGATCAAGCACCATTTGTCATTGCACTACCTCTGTCATTTCATGCAATAAATCGAAACATTTCTTTGTATGTTTCATGTATTTGTATAGGTGTACAAATACATAAAAGTATGTATATCTACATAAATATATCATTGTTTATATTTTCACCAGATATTTCACAAAAATAATTCATATCAGCCAACAAATTAAATTCCCTCTTATTAGCATCTGACATTTTTTGAGGAAGAAGTGTCACATACAAAGATCACCTAAACATTACGTACAGTCCAATGGGCAAAGCGAACATTACAAAGGGACTTTGAAAAGGTGTTTGCAGACTGTTGCCTAGGAAGAGAGGGCTTGAAGAGCCCTTGTTACAGGTACTCTGCAAACATACCAAGCTGCGCACTGTGTAACAACCTCATTAATTTCTATATGGTGGGGCAGGTACAACATAAGCTACATATTGCCTATGCAGATGCTTAAACCTCATACCTGGAATTGTTCAAGGCCAGGTTGGACGGGGGTTTGAGCAACCTGGTCTCATGGAAGGTGTCCTTGAATGTGGCAAGGGGTGAAACTACATGATCCTTATAGTGCCTTCCAACCCAAACCATTCTATTATTCCAGGATCTCATTCGTCCCAATCATCAAATGGGAGCAGCAAAAATTAAAACATATCCACTAACGTGTCAAGAGGCTAAAATTTTCAAACAGTTCACTTGGAGTAGTCAAAAGTAGAAAAAATCTTCCTGTTTCTTTTCATTTTGCTCCCCATGTTTCTCATTTTGTACCCTGCCAGAGACAGCATCAAAACTCTTGGTCCTATTTCTATTCCTAGTAAGCCATATTGGGAAAAAACAAAAGCCTCCTAAAGAAAAAAAATAAAATGAGAGAAAATTATCAAAATATACTACAAAAAGTATTTGAACAACAGCTCAGTAAGAAAGACAATATGTAACAAACTCCAAGAGGTCTCTGAAGACCTGAACTCTTCAGTGCTGATGAGAAGAATCCAGAAATACGCTGAGATGGCTCCAACCTTTATATCCTTGGTGAGGAGTTGAGGGACATCCTGAGAAAGTGCTCTAACAGGTACAGCAATCCAGGAGTTGCTAGAGCAAGGGAACAATGTGTGGGTTTATCACTAATAAAGTGAAAACCCACTTCCAGACAGAAGAAGGAGAAAAAACCAAACCAAATCAAACCAAACCCCACACCCACATTTATTTTCTTTTTCACAAGAGCAATTTTTCAAGCCAGGTGACTAGACAGACACTTTCACCACCAGTGCAGTCACTTAGACAAGGGTCTGATGCCCAGAGGGGCACTGTGCCAGACATCTCATTCTTGGCAGCAGGAAACAGCAGGTGCCTTAGACCCGTGGGAAGCTGCAACCTGGGTGTGGGTTTGTGATGGCTCTGGTGATACCTTTAGATGTGCAAGATGCACATGAGAGAAACTGAGGTTGTGATTAATGCTGTGGGATCCAAGAGACATGTTCAGCTCTCAGCATCACCCATCTCTGCCCTGCATGTTGCAATCTTTTTCCAATTTACCCACCTCGCCTATTTAGTCTATGCATGTAATTGCCATTGCTAGTCCCATGCCCAGCACTATTCCACTGTTGCCTAGGGCCTGTAATAACAGAAAATAATAACAATCATAATCTTAGAAACCAGAATTTGAAAAAGAAATTGATTTCCAGAGTTGCTCTGGCCAGCTTTTAACTTTCTTTGTGTGCACAGCTCCCTTGGTGCTGGTACCAATTCTACATTTGCTTTGGTTAGTAGAAGACAAAACTTTGTGCATTATAAAAAGGAGTTTTTCACATAACTCTCTTTTTTTTTTTATAATAAGTGAAGTGTAAAAGATTTTAAAAAACATCAGGGAGAAAAAATAAAGAAGAACTTAGTCACCAGGATATGAAAAAAATGGTTTTTCTAGACACCCTGGTTGACTTCCAAGCTCCATCTGACAGCTAGAGAAACACAGTCTATCATGGCTGTTTTTCCATTTCCAATCCTTTCCCTGAAGCCCTTCATTCTGTAAAGTATACTCTCTCAGTGTCCCACACACTTCATCCTACTCATGACTGGCTTAAGTGATGCATCTGAATGATCCGTGATGTATGAAACACAGCTTTATACAAGCCTGACGCCAGGGATGGACAGAGGGACTCAAACAAGCTTTTTTTTTTTTGCAGGTGTGTTAATTTGGGACATGCATAGATGCTGAATCTGTCACACTAGATCCATTACTCTTTGCACTCATGTGTGCACATGATCATATAGAAACATATGCAGATACAGAAGAAAAATTGGGAAAAATTGTAGAGCTTTCCCTTCCATAACCTGATCTTTCAGCTATACCTTACCAACCTGAGAGGAGTGGATACCCTACAGCTTGGAGTGGGAGGATTTGTATTCCTTTTAAAAATAACATATTTTAAATTTTTAAAAACAACAATATTTTTTATTTATTCATCCTGTATGTTCTAGCTTTAGCAATAGCTGTAGTATGTCAGACTTTACTGAAGATCTTCCAGTGGTTTAAGAATTGTTATACTCCATCAAGCCACAAACTTCTTAGTCTAATATCTGAAAATCCTGAAAATCCCAGTGGTAATCAAATTATGGAATAATCTGTTTCTAATAAGCCACCTTCTTTTTAGCCATTGGCTTATGTCCTTATTTTTCCTGCTCTCTATTTTCAGTATTTATGTCAATAAACAAGGTTATCTAAGACAGCATTGCTCACCAATTTCAGCTGAGATGCATCATTTCATACTAGAACAAGATATGTTTTCCTCTCCTTGTGGCAATCATTGCCACAGTATCAAAGCATTCGCTTTCGAAACAGTAGGATTTTTTGGTTGGTTGGTTTTGGACACTGCTAATTTATTAAAGGACTTCATGGATCTTTCTGCTGGGATCTCATTTACTAATTATCAGAGTTCATTTTCAATGCACCATACCTCCTGTATCATGTATCCTTTCCAAGAGCTGCCATGCATGGCATCTGGTGGGCAGTGCAGACCTGCACATCCCAGAACTCCCCTCACTGTTCACCTCCTTCTGCAGGATTCTCAGTGATGATATTCTACAGCATGGGTTGTACCTGTTTCTCTTTCAGCCTGTCTAAACCCAGTCATTTCTTCTTTTTCTTATGTTTTTTTCTGTTGGTTCTTTTCTAATCATTGACACCACTTTTCTTCTTGTTCTGCGCCTGCTTAGTTTCTTTAATAGCCTCTTGTGAGAGATTTTGTAACAGACTTTTTGAAAGCTTTGATGATCTTCTCCTGAGCAGAGGGTATGACATCATGTCAGAGCCAACCATTACCTTCCCCAAAATCTGCCAAGGTGAGAACAGTGGTGGGGACTGAACAGCCATTGTATGTGTGCTGGCTGGCATAACCTCCTCATCTGATGGTGCTTTCCGTGGAAATTGTGGCTGCATTCACTTTGGCTGAATTTTGAGGGCTATTTTTTGAAGGTTTAAAAACCTCAAGGGACTTACTTTTATTATTACTTTTATTCATGTAAATGGTCTTGACTTTAATTTATTAAAGAAATAAAAACATTCCTCCTCTGTTTAACTTTAGTCAGCTTTCACTTAGTATAAAGAAGTGGGATGGCTGGAGCAGAAGCCAGGTGAGTATGGATCCCTTGTTTGCTCGGATGGCTTCTCTGAACCACAACAGGATCAAGGAGCCTGAGAGAATGAATGAGGGAGAGAAGAAGTGATGCTACTTGTGGCCAAAAGGACTGTCAGACGATGGTAATGGCTTGGGGCAGTGAATAAAAGTCCTTTAGATCTTCCATAATACTTTCCTCCACATTAGGCAAGAGATCAGAAGAAGAAAAGCAGGTTTGAGGGAGAGGTGGACAAAGGACCGAAGAGGGGAGTTGTGGACTATTTCCAAGTACACAAATGCTTGAGCTGTAAGCACAGTCACTACAGTGAAGGTAAGTCTCGGGGACCTTTAAACAGCAAAGTAACTATAATTTTCAATACTCTGTAGTACAGAACACAGACTATGGATCTGCTACTCAGTAATTCTGGGTGGATGGAATGTCCAGAGCTTTAAGTCTCCTCTATTCAGGTATACTAGGCTATGTGGACAGATGAACAGAGAGAGAAGTACCAGTACAGGTTGGGGGTGATCTATGAGAGAGCAGCTCTGCAGAGAAGGACCCAGGAGTCTTGGTGGATGACAAGTGGACCATGAGCTGGCAGTGTGCCCTTGCATTCAGGAGGGCCCATGGTATCCTGGGGTGCACCAGGAAGAGTATGGCCAGCAGGTCAAGGGAGGCGATCCTGCCCCTCTACTCAGCCCTAGTGAGGCCACATCTGGAGTACTCTATCCAGTCCTGGGCTCCTCAGTTCAAGAAAGACAAGGAGCTACTGGAGAGGGTCCAGCAGAGGGTAACAAAGATCTGGAGCATCTCTCTTATGAGAAAAGACTGCAGGAGCTGGACCTGTTTAGTTTAGAGAAGACTGAGAGGGGATCCCATCAATATATATAAATATCTCATAAGTGGGTGCCAAGGGGATGGTGACAGATTCTGTTTGTGTAACCTGCTCTAGGTGACCCTGCTTTGGCTGAGGGGTTGGACTAAATGATCTCTAGAGGTCCCTTCCAACCCTAACAACTCCATGATTCTGTGAAAGGCGTAATTTTGGAGAAAACCAAGCCTTGTTGGATTTTTGCAAGCAAGTACATGGAAAAAGCAGACATTTGAGATCATTTCAGACTTTGGTTTGATTCACTAAGGGGTAAATTTGTCACTGTTTGGATTGGAAGAAATTCTAGTAGTTGCATAAGGGTTTGGGTTTTTTTTTTCTTTTTTTAATGTGGGTCTTCCCAATAATTAACAAATGGCCTTAGAATGTGCAATATTGTTGCATTTAAATAATAATTATTCAGCAGTCTCCAAAACTAGACACATCTTCTCCAAACCATCCTTTCCTTCTCTTCTTATGTGGGAATTCACCCTCACTTGAAAGTATCTTCTGTGGAGATCCAGGGACTTTTATCTACTGCTCTAGCTTCTGTCAGGGGGAGCCTTTGGTAACAGATTGTGCTCTATCTTTTTCAATAAACTCAAGTGTTGGCATGTAGGAATTGATACTGCCTTAAGGGGGTTGGGAAGCTTTTGAGGAATTAGAACTAGACATCCTTTGGCCACAGGTGAGAAGGCAGTATGCAGTGATTTACTAGCTAGACAAAGTGGAATTGGTTGGGTGTTTTCCAGGAGGTACATATCTGAGTACAGTATTAATGAGACAGTCAAGAAATGTTAATGCACTGTTTTCTAAGTTAAGAGACGTGGATGGTGAGCAAAACCTCGTAAAACAATGAGATCAATGAAATTGAGGGATTCAACTATCATTTTACCTCTGCAGGTGGCTTTCTGTAGTAAACCTTACCCATATTAGCAAATGAGGTCATTTTTCATCCGCCCTTTGAACCACAGATTTCCATCTCCAGTACTGTCAGTCTGGTACTTTTCATGAACCATAAAATCTTTTTTTTTGTTTGGTTGTTTGTTTGTTTTTAACAACACGAGACAAAGAAATGGTCATTACATTACTTTTGCGGAGCAGTGCCATTGCTTTGGAACAGGCAGCAACCAGGCACAGACAAGGCCACTGCACACCACATCAAGGCAGGAGTCCAAGGGATTGATAGGGAGAAAAAAAGAGGTGGGAAAGGCAGATAAAAGATAAACCAATATTGCTTTATATTTAGAGACAGTAAATGCTGTGGCATGGATAAGGTGATTAACGGATAACACTAATGCAGGAATGAATTTATATAAAATGAGCCATGAATACAGAGATAAAGGTAATTAAAAGGCTTTAACTGTCAGATGGTAGTGGGATTCTGGCATGCATTTCTAAAGAGTACAAACTGCTATAAAATGATGCTGATTCAGTTTAAGAAAGTGATTGTCTGATGTAATTGAGAGTAGAAGAGCTGCTGCATTACCTGAGGCTGCAGGCCCAGGAATGGCCCCGTTTACATGCCAAGATATATGCAGTGGTGTACCCAAGCAAGACTACCTGAAGCCCCTCAGCCAAAGAAACTGACAGTCAAGTGCTTTGCAGAGACATCCTCTTCTTACAGGCCAGTTTCTGCTGGCTCAGATGAGTAAATAACATCCGTCTGATTCACCTTCTAATGGACCTAAGCTATTTATGCATTATTCCCAACATCTATTTACAAGAGCAATAAACCTGTCTTTAAGTTCAAATAAAGTTAAAAAAAGCTTTTCATGTAGGAAGATGCTGTCTTAGTTTTATTTGATCTGTTCTTAAGATAAAGACCACTGCCTGCCATGCTCTATTGGCATGCAGATGCTACTCCCATGTGTACAACCATGACCAGCTTAGAACCAGCCAGCTTCATTAAGCCACTCTTCAGAAACTCTAATCCTGGTGTTATATATTCCCTCTGAGACTGGCAGAACCTGTCCTTTTCCCAGAAGGCCAGTATCTTCTCTCGACTGTTTTCATTTCCACTTTTTAAGGCCCACTTGGGGAAAGGTGAGATTAATGTGGCCTAACTGTGGCACTCAACTCTAGCTTTGCTAAAGCTAATGGAAATTGCTTGGAGCTGCAAATGCACAAGCAAACGCAACTGTGGGCTTAAAACCAAGTATCCTATGTCTTCTGCATATGCCTGACCACAGAAGTCCCCTCTGGTCTTAAGGCCTTACCTAAGATCAGAATTGCACCCATCAAAACTGTAGAAGTGCATTTTTAAAGTATTTTAAAACCTTCATTAGTATAATTCTGCCATTAATGTCACTGATACTTTTCCCAATTGTTAGGCACTTGTATAATCTCTGCTGTGCCATCCTGCTGGTCTGTGTGTGTGATGTGGATGCAGGACTGGGTAAAAGCATCCTGAAGCTTCTAACAGCTGGAGGCCCTTGGTCTCCTGAGATGACAGGGGACCAAGAGACCTTTGGTGTAACCAAAGAGTGCACCAATATTTCAACACGTGCTCAGGATACAGGTTTCCCTTTCATGACTTGCAGCTCGATCACCCACTATCTGGATTCTCAGCAGCCACTACGCCTTAAGCAAAATCTGTTACTCCTCCATAAATGAATCATACTACAAAAACAGTTTTTTACTCACATCCTTACAGAAAGACCTGGTGAGTTGGTATAACATCCTCTTGAGCAAATGAAAGCTGTGCTTTGCAATCTCCAATAGACTGCAAATCAATTAAGAAAATTCACTTTCAGCAATGCAATTTGTTAATTTCTTTTCAGATTACTGCCTTGAAAACATTCAAATAAGACCTCACTTGACCTAGATTTCGGTAAACAAAGCGATCATTACTTCAAAAAATACAAAGTTGCTAACCTTGGGAGCATGGCAGTATTTTTGGGCAGGTTGTCAACAACTGGAGAACCCTTTCCAGAAAGTCACGCCTGAGTGCATGCCATGAACACGCAGTGCTGCAGTAAAAACCTGGAACACCTTCTTGTGGGTGTAGTGAATAAAGTAAATTAATGCTGCACCAAACTCCATAATTACACTTTGCACTGCCTGCAAAAATGACTGTGGATATAGGTGTTGCATGGGAAACCTGGAGAGGAGGAAGTGCTGCAAGAACAGGCAGCAGGAGCATGGATGCCTCCGGATGATCCAAAACTCACCCCTTGGCTGTACTGTCCTCTTCTGACATTCCCTACCCAGCTGCAGAAAGGGGGTGAACAGGCCCCAGGAAAATATAGCACAGGGACAACCTCCCAGATGACCAATAAGGTTTGGTGAGGGGAGGAAGGAATAGCAGTGTCCTGCACATTTCTGCTTCAAAACATTGTAAAATTAATACAAGTCCACATGACATACATGTCTTGGTATGTGTTTGTTTTCTTAACACGCTGCAGATACCTGTAGTGCTCCATGAACATATGGTGTAGGGTTCTTGTGGCAAATGCCAGGGTTTGGGAGTTGAAAAGAGGGTAAATTAGTACCAAATGTCCCCTTCACTTTCTTCATGGCAGTGCTACACTGTATCCCCATCTCTGAGCCACTTTTTTGGCACAACATGCTGTTACTGAGGCAAGAATGAGCACAGGTGGCATTTTTAGTCTTTTTTGATGGGAGGTTATGGAATGGTTTGTAACAACATAACAGAGTTTATCTTCTTAAATAAATTTACTTTTCATAAGAGATTCCTGGTAAGGAGGCTTCCTACAGGTACCTTATTTGCTGCAAATGCTGCACAATGTTTCATTTCCTCTGAATTTTCTGCAGTGTTTTTGTCTCTGTAAGAAAAATCTCCACAGCGGGTGAGTGAGAGTGTCTTCTTTCCTGCTGCTTTTAAAGAACAATTTCATTCTGGTTGAAAATAGTTTGAACATCCGGTCAGAAATTTGGATTTCAACAAATTGGTATTTCCATGCAAAACCCAGCCGTGTCACCTGACCTGCTCTGTGTTGCACATGTTGCAGATCTGGCTCGGATTTTTGTGCAAGAAATGTTGAAGTTGCATGAGGAGACACTAGACCACTTCACACAAGTGCCAGGATCATACACTTCATTTTACAGACAAGAAAATTGAGCACAAAGAAAAAATAAATTATCTGTCCCAGTACAGGACAACAGGCTCAGAAGGAAATTTTTAAAACTTTGTCTTGTTTCTTTTTCACAAGAGATTGTTTTTATCGTCTTAATGCTCATGTGTTAACGATTTCTATAGCCATGATTTCAGACAGCTAGAAGATGGAAGAATGGAAGATGGAGGATGGATGTCAAACCTGTGAGGACATAGTTTCCCCAAAAACACAAAGATGGAAATCCCCAAACTGTTAAAAGCAGGCCTACAATTCTCTTTATTTGCATCTCTTTACTTGCACCTGACTTTTGTTCCTCATAAATTCCCTGATTAAATCTCAGAATTTTTGCAAATAAATACACAATATTTTCAAGAGGTTTAAATGACCCTTCTCACATCAAGTGGAGCTAATTGAGACATCTAATAACAATTATTTTCCTCAGAAAATCCTGATTTGCCAGAAGTAAAGCATTACACAGGAAAATCTGCATTCAGACACCTTCTTCCAACATTTTCAAGAGCATTTTATAAAGTGTTGAAATTATCAAAATAAAATGTCTAAGGAGTTTTGATGTTCAAAATTCTGGTTTTCCAGCTCAGTGCCACTTTGTTTAAAAATATAACCAAATTAAATTCAAAGTCTTTACTCGGGGTGACAAAAATGCTGCCACATCTGATAACCTGTTTACACAATTTTTGTGAGAATCAATTACATGATAAAGCAAAAAAAAGTCAGAGCCTGTAAGCAAAGTTGATCACTTCTCAGTGTCTTGGGTCGTCAGTTAAAACAGTGAATAGTGGGTCTCAAGCATTATTACTTGATTATGAGTACCATTCTTCAGCAGAACACTATTATTTAAGTAAAAATATGTTTTAAGGAATAGCTGTAGAAAGCTGGTTTTTTTGCCATCTGGAAAAAATGAAGGAGACTGATTCTAAGATTTGTTTCCAACATTTGTAATGTAGATATGATGCTGTATGCATGCACAAAACCTGCAGGTAATGATTTTTCCTTGTGAGTATATCAGGCACTTTCTGGTGATTTATTGAATTGCTTTTCTGCAATGGTAAGGAAAAAAAAATCATGAGGGTCTAAGTAGGGGAGTAAATCTCCCAGAGTTGCTCTCTGCCTCTCAGTGCAGCCCTGCCTCAGTGTCCCTGCAAGGTGGCTTTTAGTCCCAGAGTGCAGTCTGAGCAGGATGAGGCTGAGGTTGCAGGAACATGTGCAAGGAAACCAGACTCCTGTTTTCTGGCCATGCTTCTGTCAGTCAGAGCAGATGGCAGTTAAAAAGTAAAAATAAGCACATCAAAGGGTATGTAGGCTCACAGTGAGTGACAAGCTGGGGTAAGACTTGGGTAAGTTTGGGAAATACATGGGGTTTTTCCTGAATAACCCCAAAATCATCTCATCCACCCTGCTGGTATATTCACCTGCTTTAGCGGACATTTACTGTTCCTGTCCTGGAGGCTGATGACTAAAGTGGTGGTCCTGCTCTCCCCTCCAGCCCCATCCTCATCTCACCCTCGTGTCTGCAATGAAACATCTGCCTGCAAGAAGGGGCACCCGGTGTGTGCATGTGCGCAGGCATGCACAGGTGCATGCTTTCCAGAAGATGCAGCTCACCATGATGTTTTCCTGCCATCTTCTCCCAGTGCAAGCAAAGCCACTAGAACACTGGGATGGAGGCTGTGCCCCAGACTGACCAAATCTAGGATTTTCTTCTGGCTTCACTCAGGGCAAAGACCTAAGAAGGAAGTTCTCTCCTGTTTCACCCTGCAGGCTGAGCCTGAACCAGAGAGAAGAGGAAAACCCATGAGGGAAACCTGTGCTGTGCTCACCAGAGGCAGCGTACACTCAAAGATGAGACAGAAGTGGTGAGAATGGGACTTGCTGTGACTTTTTCCACTTCTTCTACCTGCCTACATTCTTGCCTGCAGCCCCTGCCTGACCTCTGCCAGGTTGTAGGAGCTCATGGCCTCGCTAAAGCACCACACTGGGCACCTTGGTGCCTGGCTGCCAGAACAGGTGCCTGTGGTTGCAGGCACCCTTGGTCAAATGCATTGCCTGATGTGTTAAGTATGTTTAGTGTAAAAACCCATTTCTGTCCCTAATCAGAAGCAAATTTTGCCAGGAGTATGTTCATGTCAAGGGTCTGTCCCCCACTCTAAGGGCTGAGTGTGGGCTTCATCATGCCTATACATCTGTGAGAATATTTTCAAGTGCTTACACACTCTTGCACAATATAAAATCATAAAATGAAATTTAAATATCCACATTTTATGGGAGTAGACAGATATGGGCATTATCAAATAATCTGGCTGCAGTTACAAATATATAGTAAAATTTAAATTTACAAATCTGACTGCTTATATCTAAAAGCCATAACGTACTTTATACATAAGAGCACTTTACATCATACACATATAATAAAGAACTGGAAAGTCTGAATTGCTCTACAACCATGAGACCTCATCACCTTCTAAGATTTAAGAAAGAAAAAGTTCAAATGGAAAATTTAAACTTGGGCTACCAGGGTGGATTAGAAGATCTAGTGACATGTATCAGAAAACAACTCCTTTTTTTAACAGCACTCTTTATATAATGTGCTTTAATCCAATAGAATGATCATAGTCCTCTTTCAAGTGCAATTCAGAAGCACTTTCACAGAATCACAGAATATGCTGAGTTAGAAGGGAACCACAAGTACCATCAAAGTCCCACTCTGAACCCTGCACAGAACCGTCCCCAAGAGTCACACCCTGTGCCTGAGAGCATTGTCCAAATGATTCTGGAACTCCGTCAGGCTTGGTGCTGCGACCACTTCCCTGGGGAGCCTGTTCTAGTGCCCAACCACCCCATGGGTGAAGAAACCTTTTTTAAAATTGAACCTAAATGTTCTCTGACACAACTTCAGGCCATTCCCTTGGGTCCTGTTACTGTCACCACAGAGCAGATATCAGTGCCTGCCCCTCTTCTTACCCTCACGAGGAAGCTGTAACTGCAATGAGGTCTCCCCTCAGTCTCCTCCTCTCCAGGCTGAGCAGACCAAGTGCCCTCAGCCGCTCCTCATACGGCTTCCCCTCAAAGCCCTTCACCATCCTCATTTCCCTCCTTTGGATGCTCTCTAAGAGCTTAATATCTTTCTTACATTGCCGTGACCAAAACTGCACACAATATTCAAGGTGCAATGGTTATTCTCAGTGTGAACAGATTTACTGCAAGATTCATGTTTCAGAGAAAAAAATATAGATATTATACAATTCAAAATGTGATGCACCTAATTCACTTCTACACATACTGATTAATACTTTTGAACTTCTACCATCTTCAGTTATTTTTGAAGTTACTGATGTAGAATTTTTAGTATTTGCCTTAATGCTCATCTCATGTCTCAGGTGGACTTTCTCTAAGTTAAATTTTGTAAATGAGCAGATATTAACATGGAAGCATCAGCATACCCTCACGCAACCAGTTTAGTGACATGGCGAGCAAAGGAAAGGTCAGAGAAAAAATAAAGCATTCATATTGAAACTGCATCCATTGACAATTTAGCCTCATGTGGATTTCTTTCTCTTAGTCACCTCTGCTTGTGAAATGCAGAGGGATGTTCTGTGCTTGAAACCTCCACCTCTGTTTGATCTGGTTGCTCTACATCCATGAGGGCTTACAGATAAAGGACTGTATTCCCCTCAATGCTTAAATAAACTACATTAAAACTGAGGTGAATAAAGAAAAAGAGAAAACAAGCTAATCCTGTTTTATAGCTCTAGTTTCATCATTATTTCTGCACATTATCTCTCCTATGTTTAATAATTACTTCTGTACAGGACTAAGGGTGGTCTTTTAGTTAAAGCACATGACAAGCAAATCAAGACACTCAGCTTCTAGTTTCAGCTTTGGCACATTTGCTTTTTAGCTTTGGGGAAATTATGTCTGTGCTGGTTTTGGCTGGGGTAGAGTTAATTTTCTTCATGGTGGTTAGTATGGGGCTATGTTTTGGTTTGCAAACTGAGTGTAGTCTTATACATGTGTATACAATGCTCAGTCCTTCTACAGAACCTTCACTCAGCACTTAGAAAATCCATTGAAGCCTTTGGCTTTTTACTTGCAAAAGCTGACCTTAAGCTTGCTTAGAAAGTCCTGAATGTCTCAGCAGCAGACAGTATATTTTGGTATCTCAAATGTTAGCTGAAAGATTCATTGTGTAGTACACTCTTAGCCAAGGGAGGAGAATTGAGATATGAGCCCTTTGGACACAATGAGGAATATCAATCGAGTTATTTCCCTCCTGCAAGCTTGTGTGCTCCATGGTTGTTGTTGGATTGATCTGGACTTCAACAAAGTATATGTGCAATTTTGAAAGAGGTGATAAAAATAAGACGTGAAAAATCATGGGGACAAGTGCAGTAGAACGCAGTTCAACTTGTAATTGCTTTGTTTAACCTTTCACATTCTTGCAACTTGTCTCCCATATTAAAAAAAAAAATAAAATATGTATTTCCTCCTGTTTATTATTTGCACTAGGCTACTGAAGGAAAAAAACAGTGAAGTATGCCTTTGAGTCAAAATGGTCTTTGCCAGGAATAACAGCAGAGTTCTTGCACCAGTGCCTCATTAGTTTAGGGAAAACAGGTCCCTAAGGAAATGGTGGGGTGTAAATACATTTAAAACTGTTTAGTCTTACAAGTAAAGGGGATGCCAGATTTTTAAAACAGTGGTGGCTCAATGATGCCTTAACACTGTGTTTCACGTATCATAAATTTTAGCTAGGTTCTCCAGAATGTTTATAAGCACCATAGAGTGCTACTATTACAGACACATACTTTTAACCTGTGAAGTGCATGTGTGCTGTTTGTCATCTCTACAGGTTATTCTTACTAGTGGCAACAATCCCTGATAGATATATTTGATAGAGGCACAGAAGGATCACTCTGCCCTTGACACTCCAATCCCACTCTATTCTGCCAAATAAACTAAACTGTTTTGTGTTCATGTGACATACACAAACATCACAGGGTCAGTGCAGAGGATGCTGAACGTGGATGAGGAAAGTTCAAACTTCTGGACAAACTCCTAGTGCCAGCAGAGACTCATATGTAGATAACTCACTCAGGTTTCTGAAGATCCAGAATCTGACCCGGAATCAGCCTAGTAACCACATCCAGTTCCTCCATGTCAGTTCCATGGATCTCAGCTGCTGATCTAGCTTGTGATGGGTTTTCCCATTTGGATGTCCCCATTGGAAAGGGTACCAAGATGTCCAAAAGTTGGCTGGAGGTGCCAACTCCAGCCTAGACAGTGAGACATATATCCAGGGGTTCTTACACAATTTGAGAATGTCATCTTTCAGCCAACAGATGTCTGAACATAGATACAAAGGATTCATTAGTCAGTCTCTGAGATGGAGCTACGCAAAATCTTGCCTAAAAGCATGTGGAGCTCATATCAAGTATTTAACAAAAGATAAGCAACTACAGTGTCCAGAGGTTTAAATGAGAAAATTTCCAACAACATAAAAAGACTAAATATATCATCAACACAAGATCCTTCAATGCTTTTATGTCCCGTGGCAAATAAATGTCCTCTGCGGCAAAACCCAGCCAGGTCAGAGACAATAAGAGAGAATATACCTTCATTATGTTTCAGATTGGGGGGAAACATGTCATGCACATCAATTAAATGAGATACCTAAAGCCAAAACAAGTCTGTGATATGCAAACCTCACAGGCCACCGCAGCAGCAACTACTCTCATGTATTCTGGTGAAGCAATAACCCTGTCCTGAGTTATAGAATACAGACAGGAGGCAGTGCCTTATTCAAAGGTGATACTCAGGCACATTTTAAATTATAAGTCTCGGAATACGTGGCAAGTGTATTTCTGTGTCCATTAATAAGATATCCCTTACTGCTCAAGGTTTCAGTGTAGCAGTCTGACAGCAATAGGCCCTGTTTCCACTTAACACATAGGAGCAACATTGCATCCATCCTGAGATGCCAAAAATTTATGAAGCAAAAATTCTCTAGGGAAAGCCATAACTTTATATAATATTACTGGATATTTATATTTACAGTGGGACATGGGACTTCTCCATTAGTGGATATGTGTGAGAAAATATGTCAACCCAGCCACCCTCCTTGTGCCTGTACATCTGGGGAAGCTACTGCGTATCAGATATTTTACCTGAAGGCTGTAATAACTGTTTTTAATTGCTCTGATCTTCCTCTAAGCCAATGCCAGCACTGAAAATTTGATTTTACAATGTATTTGTCTGTTTTGGAGATGGGAATGGGGTTAATACTCACCACCACCACCAGGAATAAACTCTATTATAGACATGTGAATATTGGGAGTAAAATAATATTCAGAGATTCACTTAGACTTCCCATGTCTCAGTTTTGACACCCTAAGCTGCTCAGCACAAAGAATTTCCAAAGAGAGTTTGTGGAGCTGTAAAAATTTGGCACTTTTGGAAAAGCCACATTTTTTTTAGGTGCAAATTTGAGGAGGACAGTTTCCTACTGATTTTTTTTATTGTGACCACAGAGAAATTTCTCCCTGCCTTTGCTTAATGGGATGAAAAGCAGAGAGACAACACGCTCCAGGATACAGTGCCCCACCATTCCCCAGGAGGAGCAATGCAGGTTGTCCAATACCACCTTCAGCTCAGGCAGGGTAAGGAAGAGGGCTGGAAAAGCTCTGCCAAACCTGACAAGGTGGAACCACTTATAGGGGAGTTTCTGAAATATTGCAGGAAAGATTTTTCTGCAGGAATAGACACAGGTATCTGAGTGTTGCTGGATAAGAGTAAAAAATAAAAAAGTATTTGGGAATCATGACATCCATCCATAGACACAGTTCTGCAGGATAAGTGTTTTCCTTTTCTCATTAGGATACTCTAGTTCAGACAGACTGTATTAATGCCCAGCAACCTCTGTGGAAGATTCCAGCCATTGCCAGAGAGAGGCAGAGGAGCCTGGCTTTGTCCGTGCTACTCTCCAGAACAGTACCCTAAACTTCGAGGCTGGGCATTGCAACTAAAGTTGTATCTGCTCAACTAAACCAGCAAGGTGAAGGGAAAATCCTAACAGGTCTGTGAGTGTCCTTGTAATCCAGTTGTATTTTCTCTGTCCAGCCTTATATTCAAGTCTGAGAAGCATCATCACACTCTGGGCTAAATATTTCGCTAGCACTGATGCACTTTTGGGGGAGATAAATCTAACACACACACACACACAGATACACACAGGAGAATAAGCCTACTGCTAGGTTACCAGCAGGATTCCAGAAGCTTGCTTCACTCTTACTGACATCTTGAGCACTAAATGATCTCACAAAACGTGCCAGGTGTCTCCTGTTACAGCTGAATAGGAACAAGAAAGGACACAATACAACAGCAAGCAATCCATCCTTTCCAATGTTCTCAGGTCTTCAAATAAGCTTGAGCTGGATTGTTCAAGTTTGAAAGTAAGAAAAAAAATTTTAGTCAATTGATGCAGTTACAGGCCAAATATAGTACCTGGTGCAGCACTACCCAGATATTAAGACTAAAAAATTGCCAGAAAACACACTGAAGCAGGCCAGGATCCTCTAATGAAGTTCATTGGGAGTTTTCAATCTGCTTTCTGGATAACACTCCCTTCCACCACAAACACCAAGGAATACAAGAGTGACAGTTACTGCCATATTAGAATAAAAGTAGAACTAGGTAAAGGTTGGCCATCAGTTTTCTTTGAAATCTATTTTTCTCTATCTTGAGTCTTTGTGATGATCCGTAGGAAGATTACCATGCTTTCCTTCTGAAAATCACCAAGCAGCCACGTGGTGCCAAAGAGTGAAAACATTCCAGAGCCTTCCGGAAAAGACAGACCACAGCATCCTGCACTAGTGATCAGTAAAGAACACAGCTAAAGGGCTAGAAGACAAGGTTCCTCAATGAGGAAAATGATACAGTGCAGGTACCTCAAATGGAGTTTGTTTCCTCCACAGTAAAATAAATTTGTTTCTTCTTACTCTGCTGAAAGACAATAGCCAAGTCTGATTCCAAAACCAAGATCCAAGAGCCTGAGATTGCAGTTGATCCTTACAAAAGTAAAGGACAATTGATTCAACTCTACTTGATGCCTAAATGATAGTTTGAACCTTCATTTAATATTTAACCAGAATAGCCTAACATTTTCCAAGCCTCTTTGGATTTCCAGTGAGTAAACTGTACAATAAAATCGAATGAAAAGTATTAAAGAGGTAGAACTCAGGCAGTATTTGTTCCTCCTCATTTGCTTTTGTGTGTTACTTGGATTTATCTGTAACAACACTACATAAAACACTGGTGCACATTCAGCAGTGCCTCTGGAACAAAAAAAGATGATGATAGGAGATCTCGCTACAGCTTCTGCTATTAAGTCTTTGGGAGAGCTGAGAAGAGATTGCTCATTAAATAAGTGTTATAAAGCATTATTCAGCACTGACAGACTAGTTCAGAAGTAGAAAGTCAAAGGTCAGCTGTTCCCACTAGAAAAGTATCCATTGCAGCCAAGCAGTTATTATTGCCTACTGTCACAACACCCTTCCCAGAAACGGGGGAGCGGTCTTGGAGAAGTTACAGAAACTAAAATAACAGTGATTAATCAGGACACCAGTACATCAAGGAATCAGAATTGCAAGGCAATCCAGAGCGCAGTCCTGTGCCACAGAGAGGAAAGTATCTGGGAGCTGCTTTTACTGTATCCTTATGCCATTCACTAATGAGCATAAAAATGTGGACTGAGAAAAAAAGCAGGCTTTGGGTCTGTTTCAGCTGATGAAACAGTTCATAGAAAAATGTAAGTAATTTTTAATTGCTTCTTGAAGGTAACAAAAAAAAAATCACTTTTCCTACGTTTTCATCTGTACTTAGAGTATCTAACGTGTTCTACATCAGAGCACACCGTAAATATTTCTGAAAAGCAGAATCTGAGTCATAAATTATTGGCATTCTGTGCCAGACAAGCTTGTACTAATGTTTAAAGTAGCAGATCACCTGGGAGAAATGTGTTCTACAAGTCGCAGGAGAAAATAAAGAGACAATTAATGGGCATTGGCTGTGCAGCACATATTGTTCCCATGTTGTTCAGGCCAAAGTTGACTGCCTGCCAGTAGATATAGAAGTAATTGTCAACAAGATTTACAGTTACTTTTTCATTTGCACAGTTAAAGTAGAAAGGTTGAAAGAGTTATGTGATTTGTCGAAGGTCTGTGCAAACAACTGATAGACCATAGCATCCTGCACCAATGGTTGGTGAAAAACACAGAACACAGACTTCACATTTTTCTTGATTCTGTAAGTTATTCTTCATGGAAGAAAGCTGAACTGCCTTCCTATCGTCGGCAACTGTTTTTTATTTTACACATCCGTCCATAAAGCCATCCTTCCTGTTGCCAAACTAAGCACCAGGAAAGTTCTAATCCTACCAGTGATGGAAAAATGAGTATTTATTAGCAACCTGCACTTTAATGCAATGAAATCAATGATGTGGTCTTTCAGCTAGAGCTCCTGAATTGGCCACTCTTGTATGTGGATGTGAACGGGGTTATTTAATTAGATGCATTAGACTACAGTCTGATGATAAATATCTCCACTGTGCAAAAATATAAAATAGGAAAGTAAAGACCCTCTGAATATCCAGGAAGTTGGTAAAAATAATCATGTAATGGCAGGTTAGAAGGATCTTTGCAGTCTTTAGGAAGACCTGTCAATAACATTACATGGGTATGACTGCATTTATCATTCAAACACCAAAAATAGAAGATACAAATTATCTGAAGGAACAACCCTGTTCAGAAATCCTATATTTCAGGCTGCAAAACGCATCAACAGCAATTCATGATCAATGTGGAGCCCCAGGCAGTCAGTCTGCAGATGTGTCCACGAGATACTGGATTGAAGAAGGATTCATAAGGTCTTGTCTTTGGTGGCTTTCTGGAGTATCTCCAAAGCCTTGAGTAAATGGCAATGAGATGCATCATACCATCAAGGTCAAGGATGTCCATTAATACACTACCTTTTGCAAAAATGACTGTACCTCTGTGCCGCCTCCTTCACAGCTCCTCCCAGTCAGCCCCACAGCCTTCTGCTCTTGGCAAATCCTCCCACTGGGCCTCACAGGAAGGGCAGAGACAGTGCTTCTGATTTCCTTATTCCCAACTAACACCACATCCAACAAGCTTTGACTGTTTTGTAGCTGCCCCACACCAGCTAGTGTTTGCTTTGTGCTCTGACAGTGTAAACTATGACACAAGTGGCTACTTCAGTCTTTTTTGAATGGGGTCTCCAGTTCCTGAAGGAGAATGCAGTTTGTACATGAAATTCTGAAACAGTTTGGCATTATCTACACAGGTTTGTGAAAACATTTCATAAGCCATCTCAGCTGGAAGTAGGCTTGTTTCTGTCCTCTACCAGAGGTGAAGCTCTTCGTCATGGCCAGTGTAAGCAGGGTTTAAACTCAGCAGAAATTAATTGGGCTAATTAAGAGCCAACTCTAAGTTTGTAGGGTGAATCCATCAGGATTTGTATTTCCCACCAGCATTTAGGAATGTGGCAAATGTTACTCTAATTAGACTAACTGCTGTGTGATTGTCACGGGAGTACTGCAGGCCAGAATCAATAGCCTGCAGTCGCTCAGCAGTGCCAAACTCAGAAATTGTGGCAAATTTGATGTATCAAACTAAGGGCAAAAAGTGATGATGATGCTGACTAAACATGATAATGGATTTGGAGATACCTGAGGAAAATTTTCAGTCTTCCACCCCCATGGAAAGTAAATGTCAAAATTCTAATATAACCTCACACATTATTTTGATGAGTCATGGGGCTGGGATCCATTGGTTTACAACAAAATAAATCCTGAACTTCAGGAGGCTTTTCATCATCCTTGCATTTTATGATGCACTTCATTAAAACGAGTAACACAGGAAAGAGAGTTCAAGCTTCAGGTACAAAAATCAGAACACATAACTCCTAAACTAGAAAAGAGTCAGATTAACTCTGGACTCTTGAGTGAAGCCTGACCAGTTCTTCCTCCAAAATTATCACTGTCATGAGGTGTAAGGGAAAAGAAGTCAGAGGGAGAAACTACATTTCTGCTCCACTGTAGAGAAAGCTTTCCCTCTAGCAAAGCAAACATCAATTCTCAGTTCAACTCATTGCCACCAAAGCTCCATGACTCCATTGTATCCACCCTCCAGAATCTTCCAGGAAGGGTACTCCCTAATTTCCCTCTTAAAGGAGGTTTTTCTAGAGATGACTTCTTGGAAACTATGAAATGTGTGACTTCCCAATCAGTCATCAGTATGCTAAATACACACAACTTGGCACACGTTAGCACACATTACCACTACTCATTAATACTTCCTCACCATTCTACTTTCATTTTCCACACCACACAGTGAACACAGAGATTGATAACAGACAACATGAAACCTTCAGGCCTACATTAACTCAAAGGTGGGTAACACTCTCTCCAACAAGGAAGAAACCTTCTCACAGGAGGGACCCGCTATGGCCAAAAGCAGAGGAAATAACTTTCCCAGAACAACCGTCTACTCTTTTACACAGGGAAAAAAAAAGAAACTAAGAATGTTAAGAGGTTTAGAAAACATGACCTATGAGGAAAAAGCTGAAGGAACTGGGTTTGTTTAGTCTAGAAAAGAGGAGACTGAAGGGGCACATGATAACAGTCTTCCAGTATGAAAAAGGCTGTTGGAGGAAGAGATGATGAACTGTTCTCTGTGGCCACAACACAGAAGAATGGATGAAAAATTAAAAAGTAAAGAAGATTATTCTTGCAGTAAAGAAGATTCCAGAGCAATGAAGAAAAAGAGGGAAAGAGTTTTCAGTCTGTGAGGTCAGAGTGAGCAGTGGACCAGAGCTTCAACCTATTGGGGAAGACAGTGCAGATCTTTAAGAAACTAGATATATGTGGCGCTCATGGAATCCTGCTGTGGTACGGGAAGTGAGACACTTTATGACTGAGCTGTGATACAGATAAGCCTCACACTGAAGCCAGTGGGTTTCTCTGTCAAATCAAAACTTCAAAATCAAAATATAAGGCTGCAAATCAGATCCCAATCAGATGTCAGAACTAAATTTTTGTTCCTAACTCTGAGTAAATACAGAATATTCATTAAAAGAAGCAGGAATTAGACATGCTGGTATCTTCATGGTATCATGGTTCATCTTCAGAATATAGGCCACTTCCTGTGTGACAACATAGGGATAAATCTCCTGAGTGCCTTGGTGAGAAAATACAATTCCTTGGCAAAACCCAAAAAGACTGTAAGGCTGGTTACAATGCCATAAATCCAAGGTAATGCAGAAGAAATCAGTAGATTTATAACAGCATAATTGTGATCAGCATAGAGGCCATTGTGTTTCACTTGGGAAACAGTAGTTAAGCATTCAGCAAAGGCCCTGTTTTCTCACTTCAAGCCTCTCACATAATTCTGTGACACATTGCTGGCTTTTTCCATACTCAGGCTTTACTTTTTTTCACCAGGATATTTCAGACAAGCTTTAGGATGTCAGGAAAAACACCACAAGGGTACATCATGCATCTGGTTGTTCCAAGTGTTTTCAGATTTTATTGTGATGTGTTCTCTCCCAAGTCCACTTGCAAAACTGATGTCTTGCCAAAAAAACCTGGCAGTGCCAGCATACCTAAAGCAAGCTGAAGGACCTGGAAAAGAGGCAAATATGATGACTACTTGCTCATCTGTATTATTCTACACATGTTCTTAAGCTATGATTGCCTCCAGATCTGTTTTAATCTCTCTGCTGAATTAGTCCTGTAGAGCATGTCTAATTGGCTGGTGTTTGAATGCTACATGGACACCCTCTTCCAAAAGACCCTTTTCAACTCAACTGTAGTGTGTACCATAAAGTACTGCCATTCCCTTGAACACACCTGTAACATGAAATGCAAGAGGCAGAAACACCTGGGAAAATGGTTTAGTGGTGAACACGGCAGTGTTGGGTTAATAGTTTGATTCAATGATCTTAGAGGTCTCTTCCAACCTAAATGACTTTATGATTTTAAACAAAAATCATAAACCTTTAAACAAAAAGGATTCTGATTTCTTGACTCCTAAGATAGCATTATGCTCCCCTACCCTCAAAGATTCTTCAAAGAAAGAGTTAATGGGCTTAGGACAAGACTTTGAAACAGGAAAAAGTTTCAACAGTCCTGTTGAAAACAGGACTCTATACCCCACAGAAATCTGCAATTGGATTAACCCTGGACCATATTTCATCCATTAGCCTTAGACAAGTCACCTCAAGTTGTGTTATTACCAGGTCTACGTAAATATGGACTTGCTGTTCCATCTTGCCTTTCCCTCTGTCCTAGTCACAGAGCTCAGCTGAATATTTGTTTTATGGATAAGAAGACATTTGCTTTGTTCATCTGTGATCCTCCTGCTCTTCAGCAAAACAAACAATCAAGACCTTCTTTCAGTGTAACTCTGGCAAGTTATGAAAAATTTCCAAGTCCTTCTTGCATCAACAGCATGCTGCATCTGGAGGTTTCTACACAAACCTAAACAAGCCGAATATGTTTGCCACCAGCCCAGCTGGGGAAAGTTTCCCACACACTCAAATGCTGCTTACTCTGAAGTCATAAAACTTTAGGGATGCAGAAGCTGCAGTATATCATAAGCCCTAGTTCAGATACAAATATTTCCAACCAGTAGGACACAAAAATATGTATGACCTAGAAGCTCAGATGAGGGTCTTGAAAATTCAAAACTATCTCAAAGAATTGCATTGATTTTTTTTTAATAGATTTTTTCTCCTTTTTAAAGATAAAATAGTGTACTTCAACTTTGTACACATGGCCAGTGTAAACTGAATATGTAACCTTCAAAACATGCAAAAAGTGGGATTTCCAGCTGTACTTGTGGCCCAATTCATCATGTTCTCACTGAAGTCATGGCAGTTATCTCATCTATTTCGACAGGCTAGAGGTAACAGTAGTTAAAATAAGAGTTCTGGAAAATAACATAGAATGGTAGCTTGATTGCTTGGAAAGTAGTGTCCCTTACCTGCTCAACAGGGATTCAATACGTGCTATTTTTTCTCTTCCAGGCTTCTCTTACTGCTCTTACTTTGTCCTTTTTTTACATTTTTAACTCCTTACCAGTCATCTTCCTGCTGTGCTTATCCACAGAAGAGTCACAAATTTCTCCCATAAATCCTAGAGGAATCCAGAACAAAAAAATTGCACATAACTTGCACAAAGATGCCTATACTGGTTCACATGTCAATAGGAACGTTGAAACTGTGTTTGGGAGGAGAATTGATAATGTATAAACAGTACTGATGGGCCATGCATCAGGTTTTTAATCATACTTTAATTTTACATTTATTTTAATCACACTAAATCAGAGAGATTTAATATTTTAGTTTCAAAGGAGACATTCAGCAATTAAAAATATTGCTAATTTTTCACACACATAAATAGACAAGTATGACCTGCTACTACTTAGCTTCTTAATCAACAAGAAATGCATTTCATGTGTCACCACTGATCTACCACATAATGGTAACTGTGGTGAAAAAATAACCAGAGGAAACAAAGAGATGATAAATTTTATGTGTTCTGCATACTCACTGGTGAACAGTAGACTTGAGAGTTAGCTAATTGCTTTCCAGATTCATTATACTCAGATCCAATTAGTTTGCAAGGTGCATGGCTTTTGCAAGGAGGCAAGAGCTCTGTAGACCTGTTATAAAAATAATTTATTTGCAAAGGGTTAAGGTAATGTGTGGACCAGCACACAAAGTTTCAGACTTGTGAAAGTTTTTACTCTTAGGAAAGAGTAAAAACATGGGATTTTCAGTCATAGATGCTATGATCATTCCCAGATGGTGCCAGTGATACCAAACAAGGAACTGATCACTCTTCCATATATTGAAAAAAAACCAAACCTGGGTGCGTAGAACGAATATCCAATTATTCTCAAATTTCTTCATGTGTTTGTGCAGTCAGATACATACATGGACACACTGAAGCATATACTGGGAAAAGATTGGCAGGAACGGATTTCTTCTAACTATAAATCTTCACATTAAACAAATCACAACCAACTCTGTGGATGTGTTAATGAAAAAGTAGGCATGCCCTAATGATATGAAAATTTGAATGCACATTCAATGTGGTCTATTCTGGAAGGACCAAGAGGAGAAGAATACTCCAAAGTTAATTAAAATATTTCAAGTAGTTTTGTCAGGAAAACACCCTTTTGCCTCTCAGCCTTACTGAGGTGAAGGCATCGTGTAGCAAACCTGGTACAATTCAGACAATTTTTAGACAAGCAATAAATATATTGAAAACTGAACTTTGGAAAGAGCATAAACTTAGGAGTTTTACTCTAGTCTGGGTTTGGTTTTTTTTGGCTGGGATTTAAAAAATGAATTCTTTTTTATGTTGAAGCTTTTTCGTTTGCTTTCATTTGCTTTCCATTTAGCAAATGGAATACTTGTTTGGGAAAATGTTGAAACATCATTTTTGAATATTCTCTAACAGAGACTCATCAACTCTTGGTTTCGGTGTTTCTCTCTTTAAGAATTAATTTGTAAGTCTGTGTGGGTGACAAAATGGTGTGGATGTGAAAACCACTTGACTCACATCCACGAGGAAAAGACAAGCTAGGGAGCCATAAGTTAAGATATGCACCCTAAAGGAAAAAATGTGCTCACTTTGGCCAAAGAGCTCTACAAAGCCCTTATTTTTGTATGCACACACAACCCGAGCTCCAGCCTGAATTCCAAAGGCTCCTTCATTTTTGAATAGTCTCAAAAGTGTGTTAAAAGCTTAACAAATATGACAAATGTTACATTTAAGGTTTTACAGGCCTTAAGCACACTATCTGTTACACAGAAGTGGGCCTTTCTATGCTTGTCAGTAGTTCTCATTTATACAGTATTAAGCATAAAAGTGGCTTCAATATCTTCATACCTATTGGTGAATGTGGGTAAAATTCCTTATCTGCAGCAATGCAGAA
The DNA here is from genome assembly GCA_035047845.1 of Dendrocincla fuliginosa. NCBI lineage: Eukaryota > Metazoa > Chordata > Aves > Passeriformes > Dendrocolaptidae > Dendrocincla > Dendrocincla fuliginosa. The sequence continues at coordinate 128,330,057 of JAWWMO010000083.1, read as the reverse complement.
GTTCGTATCAATTTACCAAAATTGGTTTTTTTAACATCTGTGAATTTCTGCTATTTTCCCAGCTATATCACTTCGGAGTTACATATTTTTCACCAAATTGTTTTTCATGCACCTTTTTATAACGCATAGAAGCAGGTAAGAGTGGTCCTGCAGAATGTCACAAAGGTGCTTATAAGGATCACATTACTAGGCCAGGTCCCAGTCCTGTAGTCTCCTTGTACCCCCAGGCAAGCTCCATGGATTTCAGCAGCATTTCTCATATCTGCCAGCGTCTCCAGTGTTCCTCTTCCTCAAACCACAGGATCGGCATCTTGGTCAAAGGAGAGGGTCATGAGCTTTTAATGGATCTGCACTAAAATTTTTGTCATACTTTTTATGTCTCCAATGCAAGCACAGTTAAATAACCCATGGACTGCAGGCATTGAACGTTTCACTTAGCTATCCAGGGGTGAATATTACCATTTATTTGGGGACTTGTCAAAGTATTATTTTCATTACACTAATAAATACTGTAAAAGTCAAAATAAAAAATGTTATAAGTTCTGGAACATGTCTTATCTAAATCTATATGATCTGGAAATATTTAGCAAGGGAGTTCAGTAATACAAAACAGAAACAGAAAGGGTCCTGGGTAAAGCCTTAGGGAAATGCCAAACTATTAATTACACATTAAGTGAACAGTTTTTATTTTTTTTTATTGAAATAGCTACGATTCAAAGTCTATGCTACAGTGAAATAAAAATTATTCTCTGGTATAACTTAGCGCAGAAGCCCAAGCTATTTTGATCCCTAGAGTCAAAGTGCTTTAAAAGATTAAATAAAATTGTGTTGGGATTTTTTTTTAAATTAGGAAGTAGGAGAGACAAATTCTGACCCATTAGCACAGAACTTGGCAAACACTAATGATAAATCAAAGCTACACTCTGCAAATATTCTTCCAAGTTTAACTATATACTTGCAATTTATTTTTCTCACATAAATGATTTTCCCAACTTGAATTTAATATTGGTAAATATCACCAACACTGCTAACAGTTTCGATGAAGTCAAAAGAATTGTCCCCATGTGTAAAATGAGAATGTTTGCTCAATCAAGCCCAACAGCTGTTATATGTTGCTGCTTGCACTGCTGGCCATCCCTCTAAATTAATAATAAATAATGAAAATTATCTTAAAAAGCATCCCAAAATACTTCCCTTTCCAAGGGAACATGCCCTCACAAGGCATGGCCATAAGCCATTTCACACTCTGCACAAACATAGGAATCTTGCTTGTGTGCATAAAGCCCCTTTCGATGCCCAAGTCCTTCTGTATACTCTTGTGTGTATTCACACAAACGCACAAGCTGCATCATCAAAATGCAGACACTTCTAGGACGGAGAAGAGACCCTAACCAGAGTACGGATGCTCCTCTGCTCTGGGGAAAAGGTTACATTTTGGTCAGGACATGAGGGCAAAATCCTTCACCAGTACATAAAGCACCACGGGATCTTTAATGTCTAGGCTGAGCAGACATGACCTCAGTTTTCTAAGGTTTCCTTAATTCCTCAACTCCCACCTGTGAAAGGTCATAGAGCAGTTATAGTGTAATTGAATTTGTGCTTTGCTTTGGATTTTTGGGAGGACTGTTTTGGATTTCAGCATGTTTTTGGCTTTCTTTTTCATTTGACCAACCTGTTCCCTCCTCAAATTTGTCTAGTCCTCAGAACCATGAAGTCAGTTTCTGTGAGTGTCTTGGATGCAGAGGCAGGGAGAAGAGGTAATTTAGAATCTGCAACCAGACAGAACACATCATACCATGAACCTGCATTCATCTATGTCTTTTTCAGCCTTTAATGGCTTCATGGAAGCTGCAAAAGTACAATAAATAAGCATGGTAAATTTGGACAGTATGAAGAGGAACTGGAGAAATCAATGCTCAAGTCAGCCACAAAAATCAAGTGAAAATGAAGATACAAATCTCTCTTTAAGGAAAAAAAGTCTTTCTCCACTAACTATAGCTCTTCAGGTATCCTGTTGTGCATGAAACCCTGGGTGTTGACCTCACTCTCCAGCACTGAAGGGAATTCAGGAACCCCCAAATTACCAAGAAAGTGGAAGAGAACTGGGGATAAATTTATAAAATAAATCCTCAAAGATTCTTATTTAGTGGAGACACTTCTCCTTCTTCTGAGGCTTCCCATCCACTAAAGAGGTACCTGTCTCATTGGTCATAGTGATTTTTGCCAGCTGTTAAAAGTGAACAAGTGCCTTCCGAGGTACTGTAGGTGTGATTAGTAACCTACCTATGCACATGGGACTCCTAGCACTGTCCATAGACTGCTCCACAGAAGATGTCTAAGATTTGCAAAGGTGTATGATATGCATATAACTATAAATTAATAAAGCTTCCTTTTCAAAGGACTGCAATTTTCAGGACAAACCTATGATCCCTTCCCAGTTACATCCTGAAATCCGTAAAATTGCTGTATGTGAAAGAACTGGAAAACATGTAGTCGTGCTTAGCAGAAAATGCACTGCACTTCATTGACTTAGACTTGCAGGCAAGCTACATTGACTTTAATGCCCTGCAAGTCTTCCATCAGAAATTAACACACTGCTGATGAACACTCCTTCCAAATGCACATTCCTACTTTTTTGTGTGTAAGAGCATTCTTCTTTGTGATCTCCCAGGGAACCTGAGAGAGGATTTATGTTATCCAGCCGCACATAGTCCTCCTTCCCCACAAGGATATTATCCACTTGACTCACTGGTTAAGGTCAACATAACCTTGAAGAAGTTATCACAGTAAAGCCACACGTATTTGTCTACAGCAGGAGGAATAGCCCAGTACACTGCAGAGGTAGGGTTTGCTTTCAGGAAGCTCACAGATCTGAATCAGGTGAGATCCCAAAATGTGCCAGGGCCAATTTACACACGGAGCTGATCTGTGTCCACTGGCACAGAGAACTACTAAGGGAAAATGGGGTGAAAGTCATTGCATAATGGTGGAAGAGAGGGACTGTCCATAGTAGTTCACCCTCCCAGTTTAAAAAGTCAAAATAAGCTTGCCAAAAGATGTTTTATCTTTTTGCACTCTGTCTTATGTTGACTTTTCTCTGTCTGCCTCCTCCCCCGAGTTCCACTGGTTACATCCTTTTCTTATTACTCTAAAGTCATAAAATTATAAAAATACCTTCATTTCACCTATTGACCACTCTTAGATCTTCTAGTCCATAGCTCCTTTAATGAAGTCCTCAGGCAGCATTTCCCTGTATCCTTATCTGAGTTTGGTAATAAAACATATCTTAAGCCAACATCCTTCTACAATATATGAACTAGAGCTAAGCAAGCTTTTCATAGCAAATGTTTTATTTAGTGGATTGAGCCTTTTGTTCTCTTTCTGAATTATTATGGAGAAACTTTGACTTTAATTCATCTGGTTGTTACTCACAATTGTTCAAATAACTGTGTCAGTGAACATATTTCAGCTGTTCAGATTGTTCTCAAATGATTCACTTCAGTTCTTTCTTTTGCTATTTGTTACGTGCTGTTTACTATTCAAAAGCTGTATTTGGTTTTACCACCCCACCTGGTGACAATATTACCTGATTCTTATGTCACTGGAAGGTTTATGGAGATGAGCAAAATAAAAAAAAAAAAAATCATAATTCCCTCTTTTCCTACCGTTGTCTGTTCACAACACATATTTCTTACGAAATTTTGTACAAATATATAATAAGTATCTGTGATGAGACCTATTTTCCATTAATAGCCTTTCAGTAAAAGTAATCAGGTATCCCTATATTAATGGAAATCACTGAAAGGTCTGAAAATACCATCTAATTGAACCGACAGCTTCAGTCAAATACCCAAGATTCCACCTAGAAGTAACAAGGCAATGGAATACCAGACTCCATTAGCTCTGTACCTCACTTAGCTCCTTCTTTTGTTGAAATGAGCATTTCTAAATATTTTTGTACAATATTCACCTGACTTTAATGTGATCTAAGTAGCATACCTACGTTCAGATTATCCAGTATAACTGCAGACATACCCAGTATGTTTCTGCAAGTATAAATCCACAAGATAGAATACATCTCGATAAATCTATTTAAAATTATTTTGATTTTTCTACTGCATTAAAAAATATATCCAGCCTATAAGAACTGATCATGCATCTCATTTTTCATTTAAAGAGATTCCAATAAACGGCAAAACTTTTATCCAAATCTAGTTTTGATGTGCAGCAAAATTAGGGTGTACCAGTTCAGGATTCAGTCCTAGCCTGTATTATGGGCCTAACAGCTCTGAAAATACAGCTTCTGCAGTCATTTCTTCCACACATGGGGAAACAAACAAAAACAACACAAATTTGTCAACAAGAAAATAGGCTAAAATAACTACAGTGGGCCAAATTCTATCCTGAAGTCAACACTGGAGCTGCAGGCACTTTTTTGTAGGGAGATTTTAGCCTCTCAGTTCTCACATTTGAAAAAAATTTCTTGCAAACATTTTCTGTGAATCAAAGTTTTGTTTAGAACACTAATGAATGGTGATTCAATGAATCCAGAAAAATACTTTTCCAAAAGCTCTTCAGATGCAGCAAATATTTTAAACTGTTTCCTCTATCAGAAGCTTTCACTTACTGTGTCATGTGATCATGTGTTTTCCTTTCAATCTGTTAAAGTTATCAGCCATGAGAGCAATTTCTTCAGATTTCTACTGTAAAAAAAAAAATTAGCTTTAACATTTATTGCATTTTTTTTAATTTATCACTCTTTCTGCTCTAGTATACTATGAACTCTTCAATTTGCTTAAGTGAATATTGGCAGCAAATCAAAGAATGCACTGTAAGTCCATGGAACACAATTTTAACCAAACTATGGAAAGCATGCCAGGGATAGCCATGATGTGAAATGTGTTAGGCACACTAATTTTCCTATGTGGTATATTCTTTCCTGACTATATGCACACAAAGGAGAAAACATAACCCATGAAATGTTATATTGACTTGTTCCTCCAATGTCTTCAGAAATCCTCTATTAATTTTTTCCAAGGATCATTACAGCACTATTTAGACAGAGCTGGCAACTTGCCTAACATTTGTTAATCTTAGTATCATATTTCTATAATATTTTCATTAGTGACATTTTTGTCTCAGATCTATGTTTTCTAGAGCTGTGCTGTAGTTTTGTATTAAGTTTTCTGGTTACCAGGATCTCCACCAGGGCACCAGAAAATAGCACTATAAAAGACAACTGGGATCCTGCCTGTGAATTTGTCTGGACCTGCAGACATCTACAAAAGAATATTTCCACCAAAGGGTGGCTTGCAACATGCTAGGTACAAGCTGTGTTTAATTCAGCAGCAGTGTGATCACAACCCTGTTAAGCTCCCTGTGGAGTTACTCTGGATTTACACCAGTGTGACAGTGATTAAGATTCAACTGTGACACCTAGTTGTAAAAATTTCTCTCCCTCCAATTTCCAAAGGCTGAAGAGTCCAGTCTTCTCTAACTTTTCCATGAATTGCATGTAAACTGCATGCAGGTACCCCAGAGCACATGAACACATTTAACACTCAAGACTCCAGTGTTGCCCTAAAGGAATTGTAACAAATAATGGAAAACTCATTACTTTAAAAAACAAACAAACAAAAAACCCCCACCAAACCAAAAAACCAAACTGAACAAAACTGTAATACTCCATGATTCTCATTTTTCATCAGAACTATACTGAAAATACATCCTTGTTGCAGCTACAGTTCTGCAGATACTGTAATTGGTTTGTCTGGAAACCAATCACACTTCATCATAATGATTTTAAAATGCCTGATTTTATAAAACAACATTTTATATTCACAGGTAAATTTGCTTTTGCAGCTCAGCTTTCATTGGCTAATACTGGTTTTCCCATGAAGATAGCATGGACATTTATAAAACTAAATAACAGGAGCAAATTTAAAACTATATTAATAAGCTGTGTTCATAATCATACAAAAGCTTGGTGCTTGGATGGCAAGCACAGAAAACTGCTCGCATATCGGTCTCCAACAAAAACCATATCATCCCAGGTTTTCTACTTGAGGAAACTCCCCTTCCACCTCCTTCTTTGGTTTATGAATAAATATAGCCTGTGGTAAAGTCAGCAAGCACCAGTCAAGCGCCCATTCCTCCTTCACTTCTTAGTGAAAGTACTGCCCTCATCAAGATACCTGCCCACCACCCACCACTGTTCCTCCCGTTTCTGCCTGAAAGCACAGCAGCTTCTCCTCCCTCTTCTCTGCCCCTCATCCTTCTAACAAAGCACCAAACAAAAGATCATTGGTCCTCATGTGATTTACACAAAGGAGCTGCAGCTAAAAATACTTGATTAAGCTAACCATCCAATGCCATTCGTTCCCTCAGTCATGGACTATGTTGCATTTATTTATGTCTTTGCCAGCTCCAGTCAAGACTCCTACGCCGCTCTGCCAGGGACAACTGGAAATGCCTCAGAGAAGCCTGAGTGAAGAAGATGGATGTCTGTTTCAGAGTGGACTTCAGCAGTACCCACCAAATGAGTAGCTGGTTACGTCTTACATGTAACCAATAGCTACATTGGTTACACTATGGAGCTGGACCTTCTCTCAGGTGTATTCTCCAAATAAATGGTAAAAAAAAAAAAAAAAAGGAGATTCATTAATCCCAACCCATTGAGATAGACATGAACAGCAGCATAGCTGGACTCTACTCCTGGGCAAGCAAGATTCACAATGTTAGGCAACTGTGACAATACTGACAATACAAGAAGCAAGGACTGTATGCCAAAAGCTGAAGTGCCCGAACTGATGGAGGTGAAATAGAAACCAGCCCCTCTCCAGCTAGACTTTCTACATGTGCAGCTTGAGTCAGAAATCCCAGGAATGGGGCCCAACACCCCCAGCACCAAGGGGACATATATCTAGAGCTAGCTACCATCAAACATAGGCAGCAATTGGGTGTCAGCAGCGTCCTTTCACCCTGCAGCTGAAGCTCCTTTCCTTGTGCTGCAGAGCACACTTCTGATTGAAGT
>JAWWMO010000083.1:128256946-128313233 GCA_035047845.1 Dendrocincla fuliginosa | reverse complement strand
CGTCCCGCCGCGGCCCCGGCGCCCTCCCACCCCTCGAGGGGCCGCCTGTGTGGCGCACAGCCCGCCCCGCCCGGCCGGACCCCTCACGGGGGCCGCGAGTGGGAGCGCGGAGCGGCCGGCGGTCCGCGCGTGTCCCCGGAACCCTTGGCTTTCCAGTCATCCAGGGCGTGTGCCAGCGAGCTGAGCTACTTCAGGAAGTCTTTGTCTCTTGCAAGTGGCGCAGCCTCGGATTAAATATGGCGCTAAAAGCTGCGCTAATTTTCTTCTGAGTTAGGGATGGGGATTACTTGGCTCTGTAACTCACTTCGTGTTATATATCAAATATCTGTAAATATAGCAATATAGAACAGGGAGAGCTTTAGCAATAGGATTATCAAAGATTTTGTTCTCTTGATACTTCAGTCATTTCGCAGAATCATAGAATGCTGACTTGGAAGGGGCCCACAAGGATCATCGAGTCCAGCTCTGAACCCTGCACAGGACCATCCCCAAAAGTCACACCCTGTGCCTGGGAATATCATCCAAACACTTCTGGAACTCTGCCAGGCTTGGTGCTGTGACCACTTCCCCGGGGAGCCTGTTCCAGTGCCCATCCACCCTCTGGGTGAAGAATATTTTGCTAATACCCTACCTAAACCTCCCCTGACACAACTTCAGGCCATTCCCTCCCGTCTGCGTTTTCTGTTTATATTTATTAACCATATCTTCTACAATAAGCACTTAACTTAGACTCACCACTTTCTCACCACTGCCTCAAATTCCACAGTTTTCAAAATGATGATACAAATAATGCAGGTTTGGTCATGACAGGGTCATTGCTGACAGCACTGCCAGGCATTCAGTCTGCTGCATTCCTGCCACTGCCTGCCCTCAGGCTTCCATCCTGGACATCAGGTTTCCATCCTGGCCCTCACTGGTGTCTTTGCCTGCCCTTAGGCTTCCATCCACAGCCCTCATAGTTGGCTTTGCTTGTCCTCAGGTTTTTATCCAGGCCCTCACAGGCATCTTTGCCTGCTCTTGGGTTTCCATCCTGACACTCAGGTTTACAGTCCGGCCCTCACAGACGTCTCAGACTCGCTTTGGAAGGTGTGTGGACCAGAGGGCCTTGGCCAGATGTCACCGCAGGAGGGCTGCTGAGCCCTTACCCAACTTTCAGAGTCCGAGGCACAGACCTGGAAGAGCCTGATGACTAATGCAAAAGCAGCAAGCCCACTGTGTTTGGCCACATTACTAGACTTCTCCATGGTTTGCATAATGGTTAGATGAGCACTTAGTTTTAGTCAGTCTAATTATAAACTTGTAAAAAGTCACACAGTGTTCTTCTTTCTCAGGACTTAATTTGTTGTTTGGTTGATGCAGCGTCTCTGACAAAGAGATAGAAAACAGCAGACTTGAGTGTCACTTGAGTGAAAGCAAAGTGCAGGTGACATTTCTGCATCCAATTTGGGAGGAATTCATTCAGAACACTTGCACTTGTATTGCTTGGGAACTCCCTCTGACATTTTCATGTTACTGCTGCTGAAGGTTAATGTGAAAAATCAAGGCTGTCCAATTTATTGCCCAGTAAGTGTAGCATGGGTTATATTGGCGTAGTTTTATTCAGGGTTGGAAGTGGTTGGAAATAAAAGAAGCAAAAAAAAGACCTATGATGGGACAATTCAGCGGGACTAAAAGGTGTCACCCTGCAGTTTACCTCTGTTTAGTCATTACTTGAATGGCCTACCTTAGATACTAAAAAAATATTAAAGGAAAAAGTCTGTAACTGTTTTTATTTTTAACTTGTAATTCTTAGAACTGCTGTAGTTCATTTTGCTACAAAAATGAAGGCTGGTTTGTTTGTTTTTCAGATCAGCTAAACTGTTAATGAGTACTGGCAGCAGCGAAGAAGATATAGATGACATTATTGATGAAATCTGTAATGACAGCAGCTTTACCAAAACACCTTTGGTGAGTAGACTTTGGAGAAATGCAAAGTGGATCAGGTACAACAATGGAAGGGAAAGCACCATAAGCTAAAATTTTTAAGCAAAAAATGAACTAAAACAAGCTGTAGAATAAACTTGCAAAAGAAAGCAGAAAGGAAAATGCAACAATCCTATAGTGAGGAGCAGGAGGGATATAAAGAGATGTTCTTACTTAGGCAGTAATAGGCAATTAAAGGAAAAGCTAGTTCAAGGTAGAGCATAATGTCAAATATCACAGAATCACAGAATGGTTGCAGGTGGAAGAGGGATCTGTGGAGAACATCTGGTCCAACCACCTGCTTAAGCAGGGCTGCCTAGAGCCAATTGCCCAGGTCTGTGTCCAAATGACTTTTACATATCTCCGAGGATGGAGACTATAGCCTCTCTTAAGTAATGTGGTTCCAGTATTTGACCACCCTCACAAAAAGTTTTTCATGTTTAACTGGAGATTCTTGTACTTCGGTGTGCACCCATTGCCCCTCCTGTCAGTGAGCCCCACTGAGAAGAGCCTGGCTACTTCTGCTTTATTTTTCCCTGATATATTTTTTTATTCCTTGATAAGTATCTTGACCATTATCTTCTCCAGGCTAAACAATTTCAATTCTCTCAGCCTCTACCTGTATGTCAGATGGTCTAAATCCTTAATCACCTTCATGGTACTTTCCTGGGCCCACTCCATTATGTCCACATCTCTTTTGTACTGGGCATAGTGCTCCAGTTTATGAGTACTGTGTCCAGTTCTGGTCTCAAACACAAGAGGGAGATGGAGCTACTGGAGTCCAGCAAAGGCCCATGGAGATGGTTAAGACTGGAGTATCTCTTGGATGAGGTAAGGCTGAGAAAGCTGGGACTGTTCAGTCTGGAGAAGAGAGGGGTCCAGCGGGATCTTATCAATGTGTGTAAATACCTGATGGGTGTAGTGAAGAAGAGGCCAGACTCTCCTCTGTGGTGCCCAGTGACAGGACAACAGGCAATGGGCACACACTGAAACGTGAAATTCCACCTGTACACAAGAAAACACTTTTTACTGTGAGGGTGGTCAAATATGGGGCCAGTCTTCATTGAGGGCTTGTGGAGTCTCAGTCTGTGGAGATCTTCAGAATGCAGCTGAACAGAGTCCTTGGCAAGCTGCTGAAGCTGACCGTGCTTTGAGCAGAGGAAGGTCCCTTCCAACTGAAATGATTCTGTGATTCTGTCTCACCAGTGCTGAGTACAAAGGAAGGATCACCCCCCTGGATGTGCTGGCAGCATCCCACCTAATGTAGCCCAGGATGCTGTTGGCCTTCCATGCTGCAAGGGCACACTGCTGGATCACAGTCAACTTTTTATTGACCAAATTTCCCACAGCCTTTTCTGCGAAGCTGCTTTCCAGCTGCTCAGTCCTCATTGTGTTCTGCTGCATAAGGGTTATTCCTCCCCAGGGGCAGGAGTTTGTATTTCTCCTTAGCTGAACTTGAAGAGATTCCTCTCAGCCCATTTCTGCAGTCATTTGAGGTCCCTCTTAATGGCAGCACAGTCATCTGACACACCAAACACTGCTCCCTGTTTTGTATCCTCTGCAAATAACTTCTGTTGTCTCACAGCAGGAGATGGAGATGAATCTGCACATTTACATTGTCAAGACAGTCAGAATGATAGAAGACATTGAAAATACTCATTTATCTATCAGCAGTAGAAAATCATGTTATTTATACTTCATAACCCCTTGTGCAGATTCTCTTATTTTCACGAGGGATATTGTTTTTGCTTTGTCTGTCTTTGATTTTTTACAGAGTGGCTAAATCTGATCCAACAAAAAACACTTGTATACCACAATACATACATCTGAGAGTGAGAGAATTACATCAGTAAATTTGTATAATTTTATCATTTTACATTGCTAGAACTTCCCGTTTAGGATCTAGAATTCTAATATTCTGGAATTCAACTGGTTTTTGTGAAGCAAATAAGAAACTTTTCAAAGACACTTTATCTTTTTGAATAATCTGTCTTGCTGTGTTTTAATGAAGAAAAAGCTCAAAAAGATTGAGGGAGAGGGTTCCTAAATTAAAATGTTTTTAAAAGCAAAATTAGTAAAAGGAAGGCATGAAATACTAGGTCTGGATTACAAAGTCAAAGTGATCATGTGGGGTTGAATTCCTTCAGACAGAGCTGAAAATTCAGCATGGGAAGAGAAGCTTTGTTCTCACTTATCTGTTACTTCAGCAGCTTTTGTCTCAAAGAGCCTCACAGCCCCGACCAAGAAAATTCCCAGATTCTTAGTCCCCTTCTTTTGTGGCTGAGATTTTCTGGCTCCTGCTTATTAAGTAAAACAGAATGATGTTACCTTGTTGTAATGCTGCCTTTTATTCTTTGATTTCTTTTTAAACAGAAATTGAAGGCTAACTCTGCAAGTCTCACACCTGAAAAAAATAGTGCTGTTGCACAGGCACATGGGAAGAGGTAAGTGAAAAATATTTTAGCTTATTGGACATAGCTTGATTGTAACTTCTGCTTAATCTGTGTTGACATTAACTAAGAGAGACACTGAGTACAGAAACATTCTTTTTAAAGAAAAAAAAGATAAAGAGATAATTTTGAAGCATTGTTGATGTGTTTTCGTGCAGTCAAAATTATTTATTAGAAATTTATTAATTATTTAAGTTTTTGAACAACATCTTCTTTGACTTATGGACACACTTACCAAATGCTGCAATATTTAGAGCCATGTATATTTAGTACAGAGGGTGATTTTCAGAGAGTTTTTCTTTAAACACCTTGGTAATGGAAATTTTAAAATTCTGTAGTTAGTTAAATATTATTTTACAAATAAAATTTCTTTTATAAATATTTTGTAAGTATTATTTTATAAATATAATTTATAAAGAAATAATATGAAAATTATTTTAAACCATTCATAAATTTGTTTTATGAAATTATTTTATAAATTATCTTTTATAAATATTTTCTAATATAAATATATAAATAAATTTTATAACTATTAATTTTTATTATTTTATAAATATTTTAAACTAGGAGAAGCATTGTACTACTTTCTCCAACCTGTTTTGCTACAAGTTAGTCTTTTCTAATGAATCTGTATAGATGCTGTCCTGTGTACCTGGGTGGAAGCACTTCACCATCTGGCATAGGAACAAATATTTCAAAAAGGTAGGAAACCTGGTAAAAATGTGCTACTTGCTTGGTCATTATTTTTATTCACAGGTGTGTGTCTGTGGTGGTACAGAGGTCTCCATTTGCACTGGGCAGAAACAACTTCATAGTCATCTAAAGAAGGGGCTGCCTGTAACCGCAGTTGAAGTCAGCTGGTCCCTCCCTTCCAGTCCTCTGTTGTTGACCAACAGATCTTTTGTTTGTTTGAAGTGTTGAAAGATGCATGCAAATGAGACATTGAACTCCCAAAATCAGTAACAAGTAGTTAAGGAAATTGCTGCTTCATTGTTATTTTTCCCTGCCTCTCTTCATCTTTCTATGTAATGCCAGCTATGTGGGCTGGTTTAAATCATCCCGGAGCCTGAACTGAAAGTAGTCAGAGTGCTTTGCAACTGTGGCTGAATTAAGTAGGAGAGATACTTAGAAGATTTATCTACAACATCCTATAGAACATAATTTCATTTCCATGTGGGATTTTTTGTAGTAATAATGTACTTGATGCATATTTGGATGCTGGTTAGGTGCTGTACCAAAGAGGAAGATCAAAGAACATATCAAGAGAATATTAGTTTATTGTCTGTGTTCAGTGAGGTTAGGAACCTGTACAAATAATACATGATCATATAGTTAAATCACATAACATAATGAACGGGCCAGAAGGGGAAAACCATTGAGATTAGGTAATGTTGCTTCCAGTATTTCTCACTGAGTGCTGTACTTCAAAACAGTTATGATCTAGGTAGTTTCTCTGATTGTAATTTGTTCTTTTTTGACCAGAACGTGTGATCAGCTACGTTGTACTGCGTGCGACTTCCGTGTGTCACTTTTCGATGACTACGTCTGGGATCAGTCCTGTGATTATCTTTTTTTCAGGTATGCCTGAGGTGGGTTTGGTATTAACATTGTGTTTTTGTGCCTTGGGGCTTGATAAGAAGAGGAAAAGTGAAAAGTCCTGATCACTGCTGTTACCCAAAAAGGAGCATGGTATGACCTGTTTGGGATCAGGTGGGAAAGTCTGTGGGGAGAGGGAAGCAACGTCTCCTATAATCTGTTTTTATCCATTTCTGTTTCTTCTCCCATCACTCTCCTTCTCTGCTTTTAAAAAGAATTCAAGTTTCATGAGTCAGTCTCTAGTTGATCTGGGAACACAGCAGCTATGGACCAAGAATAGTCTTGGGAAAGGATTTGTTCAAAACAGAATGTAATATATCCCTAAATTCATTCACGACAGTGGTACTCAGAAGTGCCCTTAAGAGCTCTTCTGATTTGAAATGGCCTTGTGAATCTTTTTTCTGAAAAGCTGAATTTGCTTGTTTGGCAGGAACAACATGCCTGAGCTCAGCAAACTAAGAGCAAAGATGATAAAGAAGAAAGGAGCACGAGCATATGCTTGTCAGTGCAGCTGGAGGTCCATTGATGAATTAACTGACCTCCAAACAGAGCAGCAGCTTCGGTGGGTTTGTGGTAAACATGGATAATGAAGTCTTCTTGTGTGTGATACCTACTTGTGTGGACACAGGTCATAAACTCAATTTGCTTCCCAGTTTTCTAAGGACAGGTGGAAACCTGAATACTTATATCTAGTAATAGATTACAATACCCAGATTTCAGCCTGAAAGCCTGTTTTTTCAATTTAGCTGTCTTTCAAGCAATGTGGGGAGTTATTAGAAGAAACAATTTTGAGGCTTTCTGGAAGCTAAATGAAGTTAAATACTCAATAGTGTAAAAGGAGAAGAGAAAATAACAGATCTGGGCATGAGCAAAACACCTTGATACTGTTCCTCATATCTAGCAGAGAGCCTTATTTCCCATGTCTGCAGAATCTCGGATCCAAAGTGGTCGTTTGGGACACAGCCATGACACACAAGCGTATGAACTTCTGCACGGAAATTAACCACGTTCTTCTGCTTTGCTCATAGCTGGTAATGAGCAAGTGGTTGTTGCTCTCTTAAAAAGTTATTGTGGGATCAGCTCTCACCTCAAAGGTTTCAGCACACCCCAGAACTTTGCTTTCTTTTACCCACCAGTAGCCAAAAACTGCAGGTGCTGAATATTTTCTTCCAGTTCATACTGCTTTCTTCTGAGCACTTTCCTCTGACTAAGCACTTTTACCACAATGAATTTCTCTTCCGCCTTCACTGCAAGAGGTGAACAAGTTATTGTGCAATTATTAAATATTGTGCAATTTTAAAGAGATTCTCAAGGGCATTCTATCAATATTTTCAAGGGAAAAAGGCTCAGGATTTTAAGAGAAAATATATATCCCCACTAATTTTGAATTTAGTGGGGTTTTTTTCAGTTTCACTTAACTTTCACTTCAGCTTGTCTTTAAAATACCATCTATTCAGAAAGTGTAACTGTCCTTTTTTAACACACTTCCTTCCACCAGTAATATTGTTACTTGGTAAATTGTCTTGCTAACAGTCACTGTCACTGTAGCTTATGAGCTCCTTCTTTTCATTATGCATAAATAACACAGTTGATAGATTTGAGTTTTATGCAGGGAGAGAGGAAGGAAAGGACTACCAGTCCTGTCATTTACTATGTTTAAAAGTATCTAAAAATGGAAAGTGTGTCAGTATTTTTGCTATGCAGTTTGTGTATCTGTACAGATAAATTCAGAATTACTTACTTTGGGCAATTCTAGCTATACAAAGCAATTTACTTTCCTGTGAAGTTTTGCTTATGGTTCTAACTGTACATTTGTTCTGTTTCTGAGCTTTTCCAAAATGATTGTGTGGTCTTTCTTATAGAGGTGATCTCTTGAATCTGTCACTCTCTGAAAGAGCAGATCTTGGTAGTGACCAGAGGCGTAATGTACTCTGCATCCTGCTTACCTTCCCCTTCCATGAGTGCTTGTTTTAGAACCTACAGAGAACCAGCACGCTGCCTGGGGGCCCTGGCAGTGCTTCTTCAGTGTTCCAGATGCATCTTCCAGTGCCACATGGAACCTTGCTAGTAGAGTCAGAGGTGAGCTGGCTTTAGAGAGGTACTACTTGGCATAATGGTGTGGATGTACTTAGGGGCATGTATTGTTTTCAGTGAAATTGGTATTTCAGGCTGAAGTTTCACCAAGAGACCCAGAGACCAATGAAGTTGGTCACATTGCACAAAGTTTATAAGATGTAGCCCAGACCCTAAGTGATATTTCCATGTCAGTTATCCAGTATAGCTGGGATTATGTAGAGAATTTGTTTAAGGATATGGAAACAATTCTGTTTAAGAATGGCATTCAGCTGTTGTCAAATGGAAGTACGGGAGCACAGTTTTACTAAGTATAAATGTGACCAATTTTTTTCTCCATTTTTTTGCTTTGGAACGAAAAGCAACATTTCTGTTTTGTGAAATGGACAAGGTGAAAATTTGTGACTTTTATTTTGCTTAGGTGATATGCTTGAAAATTTTCTAGCCTGTAGCATTAGTCTGCAGTAGATCCCTCAATCTCAACAAAAGCCATGAAGAATGACGAGAATCCATGTAAAAGCATTCACATAGAAATGTCGTTAGTGGTTTAATCTCATACCGACCTTTCTAAATCTGTGTTCCTGCAGGATTTCTGGATAGGAATACCATTCAGATGTACATAGTACATTTTTATAGCTTTTCTTCATCAAATTTTAATGTGGTGTTCCGACTGTATTTCACTTGACTTACCTGCAAACCATGGAGAGTGTCCAACCCAGATGCTGAGTGTAGCTCAGAAGAGTCGTTATTAAGGATCTTGACCTGCCATTAAACTTAACTTACAGAAGCATAATAGCATTACATATTGCAAGCTCTTCACTGGTTTATGTTGAACAAAGATTTTTTTTTTCCCCGAACACCTATTTCAGTTATGTACTGAAGGTATTCTGGAAATGCTGCCACTTGCTGAAAGATAGCCACTTCTCTTGTTTCCTGACATGTGAGTCTTTGGGTCATGTAACCAGCACATGTGATAGTAGTACAATAGGAGAGGGATGGTATTGGGAGCAGTGTAGGCAAATTTTTCTTCCTGCCAGGCTCTTTTTGCACAAGACCTGACCAGTTTTGTCTGTTGTATGACACCCGATAACCACAGACAGGTGGGAGGTGGAGTAAAGAAACATCAGGTGCTGCTCATTTGTGAGAGCCACATCCAATGCTTGGGGTTTGGCATCTGTGCTTTGAGAAAATTACTTTCCAAATGTCAACACTTAATAAATTGAAATGTTGGAACAAATCTGAATTGTGTGTTGCGTTAATTTTACTGTGGTGGTTCTATCCAAGAGAAGCCTTATAAAAATTATGTAGGACCATATTTTTCTGTTGGAAGAGTTATGATATGCCTTTAGTACAGAAAATGTTGTCCAGCTCATAAAAAGCAGTAAGTCTTGTGTTTTCTCACATCAGTGGGGATGCAGCAAACAGCAGAGAGTTAAGTAAGCTTTAACATTCTTTACCAGATAACATGAGGAGAGCACATTACATTATAGAGAGGTCATACAGGTGGATGCATTTGCCACATTTCTTGGATGTTGACCTAGGATAAAAGGTGGAGCCAGCTGCTGTGGAGGGAATCAATCAAGGAATCACAGCATTTGCTGTGCCTTGGATCTTACTGCAGAAAACTGTTCTTAGTACCTGGGAGGGGTTGCTCTGTGTATGGGAGCTGGAACTTCTTTCTCCACCATCAATAACTGCATGTATACATGTATGTCTGGCATACATTAGAGAAACAGACATAAAAATTTCCTGCCTCATTCTGAATTTGGACTCCAGGTATTCGTGCTATTCAGGCAATAATTATTTCCCTGACTTAATGGGCAGTGTGGACTCCATGAGGACACACAGAAACCACCCACTGCCTCAGGAGTACTCCTCACTTATTTACGACTTGCAGTGTCACAGTGCACCAGTAGAAGGTAGTACTTACGAATGTTTCATTCACATTGACAACTTTTTTTCTGTCAAGATGTGCTTTAAAAGTACCTAATCAGTGGTAATACGTGGTTATACAGTCCAGTCTGCAGAGGGCAGAGCAACACCGCCCAGTGTTTTTCTGGACTAATGAAGGTTTACTTTCAGTGAACCGAGACTTCTTGCGTTTGCCTCCTACTAGTGGGGTAGCCAGATCTGGAGGAGCTCCACTTGATTTTTGCATGACTTCATCCAAATGGTCCTCAAGTGGTCCTTGACCAATACTGAAGTAGATTATCTTTTTTAGCTGTCAGCTAAAGAAGCATAAAAAAAACATACTGTGTGTATGTAGGTACCTTTATCTATGTTTATCCTCCAATAACATCAGTATGAAAACTAAATCCCAGGATTTACCTTTTGCCCTGCCCAAATTAATTTCCTGTGAAAATATTAAATAATTTTGGCAAGTAGAGGTTGTGTATGTTAGGATTTTCTATTATTTTGAATACAAAATTTATACAGCACATCACCCGATGATGAACCCTTATAAAGGAAATAGTATAAGTCTAAGATTTAGAAATTAAAAAATTATTCCTGTCTATGTAGGAAAGCAACATAGACCAGAGATGGTGCAGAGCAGTCTGAGATACAGCATGAGAATTGTCCAAAGACCTGTATCCTGCAGTTCATCATCCATGAGCCATAGCTGAGGTTTGGGTGAAGTCTCATTCTCTGACATCTTTTCTGGTTCTTTGGGAGTCCAGAAGGATTTTGTGTACAAAGAAGATTTATAGTGGATGGAAGCCAATATTATTTCCAATAACCAGTGAAGTTGTGTCTGTTTCTGCAGAAGTGATGAGATGATTTTAACTAGAAGTACAAACATATCTAAACCATAAGCCCAAGTTTGCTTATTTTACTGGTAAAATAGGGAATATCATCTAAATTTAGCCTAGTTACACCATAGATGAGTGATCTCTGCAACACTTCATTCTTTACTTACTTTCTTTCTTCTGATAAACAATTGAACTAGAAGCTTAGTCGAGCATATAGGAACAAGTAAAGTGAGTAGCACACTGTGAGAGGTTTTATATAGAAAAGTTTTGTGAAAACATTTTTTTTCAGGCAAGAAGTAAACCATTAGTTTTTGTTTGCTTCAAACACCTAAGTGAAAGAAATAAAAATAGCATGCTGCAGGGAGAAGTTCAAATGCCTACCATTTGCCAAAAGCAAGGACAAAACTTCACTTTGGGGGTGTTCTTTCTAGGAATATTTTTAAGATTGCAGTTCCACAGACTGGCCCAGAATGCAGGTGTGAATCCATCTTCCCATCCCTGCTTAAGGGTTTCCTGCTGTGTTTTGAAACCTGTTTCCTGAAGATAGGTTCTAGAGACAAGAGCTAACATAGATATTATATTTAGATATAGGAGCTAAGATATTCAGGGATTGTAAAACCCTCTTAGGCAGTGGTTTGTAACTGTTACTCAAATATAAGGAAAAGGTCTTGAAGTTTTTGAAGAGACTTTGGTGAAACTGAAACCCTTGCAGCCTCAGAACTTTTTAATGAAGAACTGAGAGGCAGAGAAAAGGAAGGCATTTTCATATTGGTCAAACCAGCACATAATATGCTTGCTCCTTAACAGTTTAAATTCCTCTATTTAAAAAATGTGATTGCCTACAGAGGGGAAAAAAATATTCACCTTTGAATGGTGACAGGGTATTTATAAATTGTCCACAGAATTTTTCAATCTCTATTTAAAGGCAAGCAATATGGCTTTACTCTAAGACACTGCAATAGATGTGATAGTGAGCGTAAATCTTTCAGCCAGGAGCTTTGAGATAGTCAGCAATCTGAGTGTGCTCAACAGCCCATGTCCTGACTGGCCCGATGTAAACAGCATTCACAGGAAGGGGGAAGCAGCTATCAGAGACAGGAAGGTTGAATTTAGCATCAAACTCCTTATCTAGGCAGAACGGGCTGCTCAGGATGCTGATAAAAAAAAAAGTGTATAAACTGCTAGAGCAGCCTGTGATAGCTGTCTGACCCTTCCTGGGAAGACCATTCTCATCGATGTAATCAGAGTACAATCATACACGTGCACACTGGTTTAGGAAGAGATTATAACCTGGGGCCAGTTAGCCAAAATAATGCTTACTATGGTGTATTATAGTCTCATTCAGTCTGGGTTATTGTCACTTGCAGGACGAGACTAATCTGCAGGCTGAAGTAGGAGAGTGTGTCTTACAAACATAAAAACCTTGTCACAGTAAAAGTTATTATTAGTCTTACTATCCATAAAGAAATATAAGCCTTCCCTGAATCCTAATATGCACTGCAATATCTGGTTAATTTTTAGATCACAAGTTTTATATCAGCACTGGCATGGCTCTGGTTCCAGCTCTTCAGAGATAAAAGGTGCTGCATTATTGTGTTATGTGCTTTGGATCAGTGAGCTGTCTTGTTTATGAGTGGCAGATAAGTGGCTTCAAAACCTTATTTGCAGTGTAATCGGTTGCTCATTAACATATGATACCAAGTTTCCTTTTGATTTCTGTGTATATCTTGGGAAATCCATCTGCCCTGAGCCTGCAGCTCAGCAAGGCACCATTTCATCAATATGTACTCAGTGGCTGAAGAGTTAATACAAAATTGTAGCATTCTCCACATTGATTTGACGGTGAATTATGACTCTTATTTCTCACATCTTGCCCAAAGAATACTGAGAAATTATTTTGGGTTTTATTAAAACTTTATTCAAGCTAAGACTGAGACCTGGAAGCACTTTAAAGTGGTCTTTAGTTGCATCTTCCCACGTGTGTCTGAAACATATCTTTTTCCCTTCCCTTCCCTATCCCTATCCCCTTCTCCTCCCTTCCCTCCTCCTTTCCCTTCCTCTTCCTTCCCCTTCCCCTTCCCTTTCCATTCTAAATTTTTATTTAGTTCAATTTCATTGAGGAAGGCTGGAAATTATTATACTATGAAAAAGGAGAGTGGTAAAAAAGAGTCTACCCATGTCCTGAACAGGAATAAGACATATCTGTCCTGGATCACTGCAAAGAGAACATTCTGGATATGAACTGCTAAAACAATTCAAGCCAAAAAGGTATTGGGATCCATCTGTTCTGCTAGCTGAATGTGGGTACCACACATCACCAATCTCCTCAGCACAGGAGGACACGGTGACACAGCTGTCAGCAGTCTTAGCACCCAGAGTATCCAGCCAGGTGCTCCACACCAGGGTTGCTAGAGTAAGCTAAAATCCTTAATCGCTCTGTTTTTGCAAAAGAGTTTTCCCCCGTGGTATATTGGAAATCCCTCCTAAAACCTGGAGAACATTACTTCTTTATAAAGAATATGTTTGTAAAGTGGATAATTTCCAGATGTGAAATCGTTTGGCAGACCTTGCAATAACAATTCACTGCTCGGGGTTCTCAGCCAGTGCTGGGCATGTGGTTACCTTGGGTATTTTCAGGATCCATAGTAAGGCAAATGACACCTTTAAATAGGGGAAAAACAAACAGTGTAATAGGCACCTCGTGGCAGAGAGCACCTCATCAGGTTTGTCCCAACACATTCTCACGTCATTGTTCAATAGGGTAACAGGCCATAAAAGAATGAAGCAGCTACTTTCCTTTTCTGTCAGATGTTGCAAGTTACTCATATTTCCTGTTCTGCTATTTAAAGGACTAAGGGCTGAAAATGGGAGTTCATTAACTTGTCTGAAATGAAATATTTTCCTGTCTTTCTACAGCCACGCTCAAATGAATGACACTAATGCAGGGCTGGAAGGCATCTTCAAGAAGCAGGTAGTACCTTCTGCCCTGAGACAGGACTACCTCTATGGGAAGCTTAGGCTAAAACCAGGTGCAGGTTGCCACCAGAAATCTCCCTTCGGTCTGTAGGGAAGCTGGATATAGTATACATCAAAGAAAGAGACCACGTTTCCATGCCAGCTGTTCAGTGGGTCCAGGGAGGGACAGAAGGAACACCCTTCTCTCCCTGCAGCCAGGGTTGGGCTGTGTTTTAGCCAAGAACAGAAGTATGTGGGAGAATGCAGGAGGATTGTGATAAGCTAACACCAGTGTGATTTAGGCACTTGGCGGTATTTTTGACAGTCGTACTTCAACTGAGCACATTCACACTTCAACCATTTAAAAATAAAACACTGCTTCCCACAATTTTTTTCTTTCTTGTTGGCTGTTGTTTTCTTTACGGGCTTGAAACTATGCTTATTCATCCTTCAGAAAAAAATCTTATCTCTGTTTGGGTGGCCTGGGAAAAGCTCAGGGCATGCTTGCAATGCAAACTTTGAGGAAGTAAATTTAGTTTCTCAATGAGTCTAGCCAACTCAGCTGTCGTATTTGACAACCAAACATTCTACACTTTTGATGGAGAGAGAGCTCTTCTCTGGGGCATGCAGTGCAGTGTTGTGGGTCCTAATGTAGCCTTGGGCCCCAGGAGGTCACAGGCCACATCTAAGAGGCCCAAGAAGGGTAACTAAGAAAAGCAATTCTATTGTCAGCAGCCTTAAATTTTCTGTGCTGGAGACTGTACTGCTGGGGTGAAAACAAAAGTGCAAGTTTGCAGGTTGAAAGAAAATCCGAGCGGCAGCAGCTGTTGTGTTTTCAAAATACAAAATCTTACTGAATTGCAAAGATGTTTTCAGGAAAATATTTTCACTCCAGTATATTCTGATTCAGGACCAGTATTTAAACTATAGATCATAGAACATAATGGTGTACAAGCATCCTCACACAAGTTGCTGCCATCCAGGTAGGTGTGAGCGAGCACTGAGGAGCCTGCTCACTGGAAAAGCACACCTGAGGAGCACCCCTCACTCTGCTAATTATACTCTAGGAAGTTTTAATATATGGCATTAACCCATCCTGCCAACTCCAGGGCTCTGTTTCTCTTTCATGCACCTTAAATGCAAATAAAGGGGCTCCCACCAGGAGCTCCACTGGTTGCTGCCAGAAGAGAAGCAGTGGGTTTGATGGGGGAAGGAGATGGAGGATGCTGCCTGTGAAATGAGGGCACTTCCACACCTCCTCCTCCTCCCCTGAATCCCACATTGGTAGCAGAGATTTGGAGCTCTACCATGTAAGAAAAAGGAGTCTGTCGAGCCACAAGTGCACTGTGCCTGGGGAAGACAGATGTCAGCAGCCAGAGACAGGGAAAGATGAAAGGGAGGCGTCAGGCTGCATCTTTTTAGAAGTTTGGGAAGTTCAGACAGTGAATATTCACATGGATTGCTTACCTTTTAAAATGTTTCCATAAACTGCTAGCCATTAAAAAAAGGAAATTAAAAATCACACCTCTTAGCGAGAAAAGCCAAAAAAAGGTAAAGAATGTAAGAGTTAGAAAAAGCTACAGCCAAAGCCTTAAATCAGTGTAAATAAAATGTGGTCCTGACTCACAGATTTTTACATCTTACAGTCTTGAGATATTATCTTCCTTTGATTCATAAAATAAATCAACATGATGCAAACAACATCAGGGGCCTAATAGTCTTGAGAGGAGTTGATGCTAAAATAAGGTATGCCAGCCCTGAAATGCCTCCTGACTGTGGTTGTGTAATAGGGATAAGTACAGTACTACTTCGGAGCATTAACCTGAATTAAAGGATGAAACAACTGGGTGGCTGGGTAGGGATCAAGTGACACTCCTGGTCGCTGCTGAGGCCTTGATAGAAGGATTAAAGAAACTGCAAGATGGTCATTTAAATATGGGAACTCCCACTGAGGAGCACAGCAGTTTTCCTAAAAGGGATTTCTGCTCCCTGCAGGACAAGACTGGCTCTCAGGCAACTGCAGCTGAGGAGAAAGGGATTCGAGTGGGGTTCAGCATCCACACTCCATCACATCTGTTGTACCCAGTGCCTGGAGGGCACGGCTGCATCGGGCCCTGCTCACCCCACAGGTTGCAGTGACTCTCCACAGAGCCAAGCAGTGCTTTCCAGGGAAGGCAGATGGAGGAAGTATTAGGGACTGATGCAAAACCAGTTCGTTGTGTGTATTACGCAGCTGCATCAGTAGTTACGTACCTAAATCCCTCTGCATCACGGCGGGGCAATGCTCCCTGTGCAAGGCTGCTTGTTGTCAGTAATCCTCTCAACTCACTGCATACAGCAGTTGCTGCCACACCATGGGAAAAACGTGGTGTGCTCCAGTCACGTAGAGCCTGATCATCAGCTGGGGTCAGGCTGTGCAAACCAGGGCAATGCCTGCCACAGCTGGTCCACCCCCAACCACCAACAGGAGGCTCTGCTTTAAATCCTGAGCCCTTCAACTGAGTTATTCCGAAATATTCTTGGGGATCTAAAATCTGAATTGAAGCAACAGCACATACGTAAACGCCATTTGTTTGAGTTGAACACACCAGCTTTGCTTCAGTTTGAGAGATACCTTGAAGGAACAAACCTTTCCATGTCCTTTGCAAGTTTGGAATGGATTTTAAGGTGCTGCTGCCTGCATAGGGCCTCTAACACACTGTGACCTTGCAGAGCTGCCTTATATATGGCACACAGGACAACATTAACCCTCTCATCACCATGATAACACACTAGATAGGCTTACTGCAGGGGAAGACCACTGGGCTAATATTAGCCTTCAGTAAAGGGAGGAGTGGTCCCTGTGTAATTGTGTTATATTCTGGAGTTAAGAGAGGAATGAGTCAAAGGTCTTGTCCGCTAGGTGAGGGTTTTGAGGATCCCAAGTGTTGGCTCACTCTTTGTCCTTACTGCACTGCCAGCTCTCTGCTGCTCCTGATGTTAAAGCAACTCCATGGTTTTGTTGTGGTGACTTTCATGCTTATAACATCTTGATGAGATGAGCAGGGCTGACACACACATATCTCCTCAACCATCACCACTGCTCACTTCTGGGGGCTTCTTCTCTCAAAACTAGCTCTCAGCATTGCAACAGAATAAGATCTGAGTCAAACGGTGTATGTATGTATGGCACACCAGAAAAAAATCTTCCTTTGCCACTGATTAAAGGCAACATGAAGATGTTTGGCTTTTGTGTTGCCCTAAACTGATCTTTAGTGTCTGAGCATGAAGACATACCATAACTAGGCAAGGCAAGCTGGCTCTAGGACAGCTTCCTGCCAAGACCGGTTTAACATGTGCTGGTGAACAAGTGACTGTGCCTTCACTTGGTTTAGACCATGGTGGCTACATCAAACCAGCTGGGATGATTTTGCGTCATCCCTTTCAGCTCTGTCTAGTGTTATAAAGCCAAAAGTAAGAACTGTCAGCCAAACTTTGATACTCTCCTAAGAAAACTAGTCTAAGAGTCATACCTCGGGAGCTTATCTAAATGTAGGATTGCATTAATTCAACAGAAACAATTAAACTAATTAAAGCTTTTGCAAAACACTGTGCATGTACTCCTACTTGCATTTTAACCTGGTGTCTTTCACACCAGCCCCTACCATTGCTTGCTCCAGTGGTTTTCATTATGTGCTTCCTCCACCTTCATACAGGTCACAAAAAGTAGCTGAGAAAAGCAGTTTGGCAGCAGGTCTGAATTCCTCTCAGGTAAGCACTGGAAAGTATATGGGAAAATGACAAATTTTAAGACAAAAAGCCCACTGGCTTCTGTAATTAGTTAAATGTGCATATAGCTAAAGTCTGGGGATGAAACCACCACTCCTTCAGGCAATGATGCCTCGGGAGTGATCTGTCTGGCCACACTACGGCATGGAGCAGGGATGCTACAGCAGGGCACTCAGTGGTCTAGCTGCAAAGTGGAATCCCCCCTGTCACTTATTTTCCCCATGCTGGGTGCTTCAAAAATAAAAAAACTCACAGGCTCTCACGGCCTCACCTCTGCCAAGCCCAGTGCTCAGGTCTGCTGTGATTTCCAGAGCTCCACTGTCCAGCTGCACACCTGGGTGACCAACCCCTGCACACACAAGGCACTCTGTGGCACTGCCCCTGCCCTTCCCACTGTCCCTGTCAACAGATGTGTTTCCACACGTAGCACTGCAGGGATACCCACACAGCTGTGGTTTGGCATTACAGAGAGCCCTCGGCCTTGCTGGCAGGTGGTGAGTTGAACTGTGCTGGCTCTTCTGGGGAGGTTTTGCCGGCGTGGTTCCCAGTTCAGTACTTCCCACAGCTGAAACACAAAACACTGAGGCTGAAGAGTTTTAAGCCTGCATCCATGCTAAAATGCATTGATTATTTTACAGAATTATACTGTCTGAAAGTGTACACTAAAGATCCCCTCTGAGGCAAATTCTGGGGTAGTGACACAAGGTGTGATGGAGAAAGGCTCGTGGAGGTTTCACCTCTTTTCATTCTTTAAACCCTATTTTCAAATTATGGTAATCACAGTATCTGATCATTTTCCAGACTTGCAGAACCATTTCCAACAGAGCTGTTGTCCTTAAAATGTTTAACCTTTAAAAATAAATAGATTACTTATCGATAACATCTATAATTACAGATAACTCCTGCCCACTGAAATGTTCATTCACTCACTGTGCACTCACCACTTCTTCAATTTGGCATTTTTTTAGGAACTGTTTTTGCAGAAGCAAGAAAGTAGCATAAATAAAGGGCACTTTCATTGTCTTTACCTGCCTTTAAATTAGTGGTGTTTAACAACATGTTTCACAGCCATTGCTCCTAGATACATCAGTTGTGGATGAACCAATTGATGTGCTGAAATGTAGCTGAGGAACATGGGAATATACAGAGAAAAATCTATCAAGAAAGAGGAACTTTGGGATGCTTGTGTATGTATATGTCCTTTCACCAAAACAGTATTTAGGTAGTTCATAAAAGATAGTCTGGAGTGGAGCAGGGAACTCCCTGCAGTTCTTTTACATTCATTTTAAGCATTGTGCACTTAAAATGGAAGAGAAACATCTCTATATGATAGAAGATATCAACCTGCAGATGTTTCCTCGGGTCAGTGAAGGTGCCTGAAGCTCACAAACTTTTCTGTTGCTATCAGATCAGCTGGGCATTAAGGCAGGTGAGAGACTGCTTATCTGACATAGAAATAGTCTATCAGGACTGTGCTGTCTGCCATTCCCGTTTCAACCACAGGCACTTGGTGGGGAGAAACAAGAGATGCTGCAATGAGGAAAGGTGCCGCTGAGGAGCACAGGGCATGACCAGCAGCTGAATAGTGGACAGCAGGTTGAATACAACTGATGAAGAAGCTTGAGGAGGCAGCACATAGAAGAGAAGAGGAGCTAAAGCGTGCTTGGGAAGTGCAGGACCCATTCATCTTTTCAGAGGAAACACGGCGAGGGGTGGGGACAGATTATTTGTGCAAAGGAAACTGCAAGAGACAGTGGCAGCACAGCAAAGGGTGACATTAATGCCCTTGGAGAGGACGATCGTGCCAACAGCACTGGCCAGAGGAGGGGGTGCTTCATGCCCACAGTGGCATCTTGGAAGAGGTGTGTGAAACACTGAAGTGCTCGGTAAGGGTGAGGGCTGGCTGCTTCCCAGCACCTCCTCACCACACTGAGATCCCTCAGCCTCAGCCAACACATCCCTCCTCTCATGGTGGGCAGGGCCGTCCATTCGTAGGGGCAGGCTTTGAGCCTCTTACTACCCTTCCTCTTAGGTTTCAACTACCACAGTACATGGCATGAGCAGTAAGATCTGGAGGACTATCCCACCCTTCACTTGGGAGGGAGAAGACACAAGGACTTGTCCTGTTTGCTCCTGCATTAGATGGTTATTTCTGTTTCAGTGGCTATCAGAAACTGGGAAGGGGTGTCAGCAACCTATAGCATAGCTGCTGTTCTCCAGCTCCCTGAAAGAACTTAGATACAGGGAAGGAAATTAAGCAAAATCAAGAACCTATTTCCAACACTCCCCTTGGCACTCCCTTCCCTCATCCTAGCATCTGGAGACACACTACAAGCAAAGAGCATTACCCCAGTGTATGCAAGGTTATGCTGTACCAGGGCATTGAATAAATCCAGGGGCATCTCCCTCCCACATCCCAACCATCGAGATGCTTCAGCTACCTCCGATTGCTTGTGGAGCTGAAACAGAGCTTGAAGCACAAGCTCTTTCTATCTCACCAAACAGGGTAAAAAAGATACTTCTAAGCACTGCAAATTTAAATTTGTGGAAATTTCCTAGTGAACAAAGTAAAGACTATGTATTTCTGTTTCATATAAGTGCCAGATAAGTGTCACCTTTGTCCTTTTCTCCTCTCTGGGGCTCCAGAAATTACACTGTTCCCCTCGGCACTTGCGTGCACCTCTCCTGTTCTTGATCCTTGGCTCAAATGCTGTCTCCAAGCAGTGAATTTTCCATGAATCCTGTAGCCACGTGGCCTGCACAGAGGGGTCCTTACTGAACTTTACTGTAAGCAACAGGGCACTCAGAACAGCAAGCCCCTTTAGGACACAGTGGGATGCACAGCCCATGGAATGTTCTGCCCACCACTGCTTGCTTAGATGTGGACACAGAAACAACTTTGGACACTGCAATTTTGCAAACAGTTTTGAGCTATTTCTGATTCCTGCTAGGAATACTCAGCTTGTAGAATGAAAGCTCGGGTACTGCAGGAATGAGAAAAGCCAAAAACCCCTGAGAAGCTATGGATATTTGTTCATTACTTTGGTGCACCATGTTGCTGGAGAACCCATCTCTGCTACAAGTTAAATAGGATGATCAAAAATGTGCAATGAGCATCCCATTAAAAAAGAAAAGCCAGAACTTGGACCTTTAATCCCCAAGTGAGTCTCTGCCAGGAATGCCATGACTGCCAAATATGGGGAGCAGCACATAATACCCTTGTCTGTATAACACTGTTTTCTTTGCCTCTTTTTTTTAATTTATTCTAAACCTAAGCTCTTCTCTGAAACATCAGTCTGCTAAAAAACACCCTCTAGTCATGCAGAGTGTTCATGACTGGCAGATGGGTGCAAAATGGGATTGTGAGGCCTAAAGCACCCTTCTCTGGTAGACACTGCCTGCCTGCCAGACCAAAATCGACCTCAGATGAGGTGCCATGAAGCTGGGGAAAACCACCTGCTGGGCTGGGTTAGGCCCCACTTCTGGCCAGGGATGCTCATGAATGCCTCTTTCAGGACAGCAAGTTTAGCACAAGACACCTGAGCAAACATCCCCTCATTCCCAGCCTGCTTTCATGTCCCAGGTTTCCAGATGCCACTCTCCTGCCTCTGTGGATGCCTCTGGCTTGGCAGCTTCCTCCTCTGCACACCACAGGAGAACACACATCTTTACCCAAATCTACGTGCTTTAGAGTGGGTTTGAGGCAGGTTTAGCCAGTCCTTGATGTTTTGGCTGCTCTGCTCAGAGACACAAGCACTGCTTTTATTCATCCGGGAAATAGCCATAGAAAAATAATAAAATTAAAAAAATAGCATTTCTTTGGTTTTCTTCCCCTCTCAGACAGACTTTTAAAAAGCAGAATTTCTGTGGCTTCAGCCTCCAACCCTTCTAAGGTACTTACAGCCTCAGCTTCCGCAGTGGCTTGCATGCATCACAGGCATGGCAGGGTGGTGTTCACTGGAGGGTGCAAGTGAACATGAGGTGCTGTATTTAGATTCCCATTTTCTGGGTAAGTAAAGACATGGTGAACAAGGGACATTCCTCTGAGCTTGCAGGACCTTCCCTTCATGCCATCAGAGAGCTCCTCGCCCCATCTCCTGCACTGCCCCAAAGTTTTCAAAAGCTTGTGCCTTTACTGGTGTGGGGCATCACCAGTATAAATATTTTGGTCTGCCCAGAAGTTCAGCAAAGCATCTGTAGAGCAGCGCTGCCAGGAGTGGGCTGCCCTTAAAGAGCTGCAGAATTGATTTTTCTTGTGCTAATGTGACTTAGAGGGGGTGACGCTGGTGTCGAAAACACAGCCACTCTGAAGAAAATTAACTCTATGCCAGCTGAAACCAGCATAACTGGGGAGGAAATCCTGTGTGTTTGGAGACAGTTGTAAAATCTGATGAGCCTTTGACATATGTCCAAAGTGAGCTTGGCACAGAGAGGCCCAAGCACCCATACAGACCAAGATGGGGGATCTTATTTCCCTCACTAGAGAAACTCATTTGGGAGGGGGCAGGAGATGCTAGTGAGGGGCAGGAGGCTGCAGCCAGACACTGCTCCCCATGCCATAAGTTCAATAATCTGTTTTTCTGTAAGCACCTTGAAAGACCAAAAACTGAGAAATGCACTTGCTGTACAGCTTCATGGGTATTTTAAGCTCAGGGGGCCAAACTTCCTGCCCCTGGCTCACAGCAGTGCCACCAGGCAGTGCCCACCTATGGCTCAGCACCATCTCTGTGTCCTGAGGGGATGGGATGGGGACAGGGAGCTGGTACTGGTGCCACACAACTCCTCACCCCGAAGTGCTTGGAGAAGGGTGGTGTGGGGTGGCCCTATGGCACCCTCCAACTGCCTGGACAGCTCAAGCTCTCAGCCATTCCCCAGGTTACACCTGGGGCTTGATGGCCATGACATTTACAATTACCACTTCCTTCTCGCTGAGACCACAGGATCTTCCCTGACATCCAGCAGTGTCCCTTGCATTTGTAGGTCCAGCTGAACGTGAGGTCCATGAAGTATACATTGTGCCAATTAGCACTAATCACTGTTTACTCCCTGCGTCCCTTCCCATCTGCCCACTTGCATCAGGTTAAAATAAATGAATAATATTTAAATGAATAGTGCATTTGTGACCCCTAATAATTTTCCTTGAAGTAGTTATGATGAGCATACTAACTGGAACTAATTCATCATGCTGCTTGTAATTTGGATTCAGATGGGAGAACCCGTTTTCATAGTAGCTAATAAACAGTGGTTTATTGCTGCCCTACCAGGTGTTCTGGAGCTCCAGCCACCTTCCCAGCACACCAGCCATGAGCAGCTGCTTCTCTTGGCACGTGCTCCTAGTTAGAGACACGATACTTTACAAATGGGTCAAGTTGGTTATGACTCAGGTCTAACCACCACAAACAGTCCTCTTGTTTCACCAAGGGAAAAGCAGGTGGAGCAAACATCTATTGAAAGCCACACAGCTCAGGTGCATTGTATAGCACCTGGAGCCAAGGGATGCATTCATAAGCCTTGCCCTAAAATGCAGTGCAGGCTCAGGAAACCAATTTATACCATGACCTTGCTTCTGCACCATGCTTGCAGCTGTTTCATGTTACGCAGGTGCCCCATGCTCCTGGGATTCCCACTGAGGCTGGACCTGCAGCAGGGACTGACCCAGCAGCACTGTGGACTCCAGCCCAGACCCAGGAGCTGATTTCAAAATGGAAAGCAGAGGAAAAAGGGCTGCAAGAGGTTGGCAGGATCCCCTTGTCAGGGAATGCTGACAGTTGAGATCTGCACTTACTCCACCTCAGCAAGGCAAGAATTAAGTTAAAACCGGGCTTATGAAGGCTGTGTGCACTCTGCTGACTCACACCAGGATGTCAAAATCTAACCTTGTTAGCCAGAGAAGTGGCAAGGCTGAAAGAGGAAGCCAGGGTTGAGATTTCCATCGCATTCTTGGCAGCACACCGAAATGCTGTAAGGGAATGCACTCATCTAGTGCCCAAATGGGAATTGCTTACAGGAACAGGGTAGGAATTCATTTGTCAATAAGTCCCTGTTAATCTGAAAGTGTTTATCCCAGTCAGGGCAAGGACAGGAGGGACATTCCCCTAGAGGATGCAGGAGAGCTGGCCAAGTGCCTCCTTATGGCTAAGATGCTAAGCTTCTGCTAAACCTATCAGTTAGTAATAGTTAAGAGCTAACAGGAAAAGAAAGAGAATTGGGTTTGGGCATCCTGGTCAAGGCCACATCAAGGCCTGATCCCTGGTGATCTCCAAGCCAGCAATATCCTGGGGTTGCTGGTAGCATCACAGGCCTGTCTGTGTCACTGCCTGGAAGCACCATCCCTACCCCACTAGTTGCTGGAGCATCCCTGTCCTGGCCCTCCACTCCCAGCAGCCAACTGTGCTTCATCTCTTGGTATCGAGCTGCCAGGATGGGGGCAAAGCAGTCCAGCCAGGAGCAGGAGGCATCACAGCGTCCTTGGGTTAGGTCTGACTCTCCTGTCCTTCACAGACAGTCTTGTCAGTGCCAAGTGCTTCTGGCTGTCCTAAGTGAGAAGCAAGTCCTGGTCCATCTGCTTTTGCTCATTGCTGATGATGTACCTGCACAGCGATGGCAAATCTTGTGGATGCTGAGCCACAGACTCAAAGTTAAAAGAGCCTCACAGCTGCATGGCCACAGTGGTGAGCCCAACCCTCCCCACATGCAGTCTGATGAGGAGTCACCACCACCCACGCCAAGCATGTGGGGACTGTCCCTGAGGAGCTGCTATTTGCAGCAGTGCTTTGCTCTCCAGTGTTTCAGAAGACACACCATGAAAGAAGGTGATATGTTTTGGATCCAGGCTGGATTTACTCACTCAGTATTCCTTCAGGAAGATTGCAACCAGGCAGAGCATTGCTAGGGCATGACAATACACATCTAGCTTTGCCTCGTAAAAAGGACAGTCGCTCCATGGCCTTAAGCAGTTATTTTACTTGGTACCTCCCTACTAAAAACCTGAGCAAGCAGCTGTGCAAAACAGGTTGTACTCAGGGGTGTTGCAAGGCTATTTGGCATTTAGCCATGAACCAGCTTGCCCTTCATCAGTGATCAGTCCCCAAAGAATGAGGCTAAGTCAGGTCTGGATGTTATAAATTGCATTTTGATTCCCTACATGCTTTGCCACACCATCAGCAACATCTTCATGTTTAAAAAAAAAAAAAAAAGCAAAAGCAAAACATGAACACAACTGGTAGTTTTAAAGTGGGTGGTGGTGGTTTGCCACACACTAATGAAGACTCCGATTCTTTCTCCAAGGTGCATCTAAGGTCACATTCATTATGCTTAGAAATCTCCCCCATTTCCCAGGTGTGGGTCTCATTTAAACCCGTTTTCTCTCTTAGCAGCACAAGACTCGGGCTGGCACTATGCTGAGGGCTGAAAAGGGGCGTTTTATAGTCTGCAAGGCTACAGAAACCAAAAGCTTCAAGCATGTTATACCCCATTATCCTGATTTTCTGCTGTTAACTCTGGAGACACCTCACCCCCACAACCTCTTCTGTGAGCCAAGGATTCGCAGCAGATAACTTGCTTGGCCAGATGACTCATCAGCACTTTATCCCACAGGTAAGGGCAGGAAGGCAATCCTGTGCCTCTCCAAGGGGCAGTCAGTGCTTGCTCCCTTCTCCAGCACCTTCCATCCCCTGGGGCTGGGCTGGCTGTGCCAACCAGTAACTCTGTGCCCACAGCAGCCACATTCCCACCTCCCTCCCTCTCCCCATCACTTCAGTCAGCAAAGGGCTGGTTGCAAGCAGAAGCTCCCAGCCCAAGGCTGGCCAGACACTGGCACACACCCCAAAATCATACATGATGAAGGGCTAAATAACATGTCTCAGAACTCCTCCTTAGTGAGGGAGTTCCCATGGGGGTGATGTAGGGTGCAGGGAGTCACATCCAAGTGGCCAGCTGCCCATATGGTTACAAGAATGGCTGAAAAGTACACATTCTTACTACTTTTTAAATAGAAAACTTCTGTTTCAGTCAGGAGGTTTAAATGGGTTTGAGCTGCCTGGAGGGACAAACAGCTGCTTGAAACAGGGGTCTGACCTTCGATACGAGCTGTGCTTGTGCTGGGCTCCACACAATGGGAAGCTGAAGGATGGGCATCAGCACAGAAAGGAGATAACACACCCAGCTGGGCAGCACCCAGAGCAGCGAACCCACAACCAGTCCCTAAACACCAAATAGGGATAACAGCTCTGAGGATCCCGCCCCGGGTGCACCCAAGCACCAAAGCAGAGACAAGCAGTGCTGGCAGGCAGGGACAGGGCAAGAACTGTATCAGCCCCTGAGGAGCACCTGACCATCTGCTGCATTAGAACAGACAAGCAAAATTGCTCCTTAATGGAGTCATTCCAGCTTTCCTCTCAGTGTTTTTTTTAATTAGCAAATTATTTCAAATTTTTACATTATCACATTCTACAGAACTATGGCTTTGTTTCCTCCTGCCCTGGTGAAAGACCACCTCACCAAAGGTGCAGCAGAACAAGCATCATCCTAAAACAGCCTGATTGGACCACATCTCAAATCCTGGGACTTTGTTTTTTTTGGTTTTTTTTAACCCATTTTACTTTATTGTTCTGTAATCTATCTTCCCCTCCTCTTTCTTATCTCACTTTCTAGCCTTTCTCGCTCTGTTTGCAGTCTCCTCCTTGGCTGTCCTCCCCTCCCTTCTTGCAGCATTGCAGGGAAAACCATCACCCCTAAAATGTGGCTGCTAGTACTCAGCAGTAAAGATGATGGCCTAATGTGCCCCCCTGTAACTCTTACCCTGCAGGCTCTCAGCCCTTCCCTGTCTGCATCCAAGCAGGCAGCAGCTGAAGAAACTTTCTGGGCCTTGGCAGAAGCCCAGGTAATCCCTCCAGCAGCCATCACACCACCAGCAGCCACCTGAAAGCCAGAGGCTGGGTTTGCCCAGGCTACCTCCAGAGCTTTGGCAATAGGAGATACTCCTAAATTAAGCAAGAAGAGGGGGCTGCCTTGCTTAAAGGGTTTGTACTTTTAGGCCATTATGGTATTTGCCCTGAAGGCCAAGGGTGAGAGTTTGACCCAGGGAGAACCAGGGGGGAGGGAGTGGAGATGCACCCAAG
The DNA here is from genome assembly GCA_035047845.1 of Dendrocincla fuliginosa. Classification (NCBI taxonomy): domain Eukaryota; kingdom Metazoa; phylum Chordata; class Aves; order Passeriformes; family Dendrocolaptidae; genus Dendrocincla; species Dendrocincla fuliginosa. Next base: position 128,286,560 of record JAWWMO010000083.1, on the reverse strand, counting down.
GCAGCAGAATCAGGCTTTGGAAAGGGATGCAAAGTCATTAGCTACACCGTGGCTTAACCAGGAAAAATACCAAAGCTGCCAAATAGAAGATAAAATGCAGGAGCAGGGTAGTGCCTTGCACATAGTTTCCATCTCTCAAAAATTTAAAGGTCAGAATTCAATGTTTAAAAGGCAAGAATTTACATATAATACACTTGGGCTTTTTATTTCTCCTTCACATTTTAAGCCTTTAGGGTTCCATTTAATTTTTCCTCCCAAACAACTTACTGCATAATGAAACCTGACATTTTGATGTACTTCACGTTACTCTGGGGAGGTGGAGCTTTAGAAAAACACCTAATACATCAAGAGCCAGCAGTACTGTTTTCATGGCCCTCTGCAGCTGGCTGCCATGCTAACAGCCAGCAAAAGGATTCCTCTGCTATGGGCTGCAGGATCAACATAACCATCCTGATTTCTCTGCTGAAAGGGAAAGCTGTGTCGTGTTATCAACCCAAGAAATGACAGCAAAATGAGAGGTGCAGAATCTGGTTGGGAAGACATCATTTGATCCCCATTGCTTTTTGGAAGGCATCACTAAAGTAGCACACTGGGTAACGATACAGCATCATCCTGCCAGCCTGCAGATGGGCACCCATCCTTGCTCTGCATCAGGAAAGCAGCATTGTATTGGTACCCAAAAATGAATGCACAGCACTGCTGGAGGTCTCCCCTTGCATGGCCTCCAGCCAAAATCTAGCCTTGCCCAAGGGCTCTTCTCATTCTTGGTTTCTCGTCCAGTTTGTGTTGTAACAATCAGAGGTACAGCTTTAGCCAGGCCTTCTGAGGAAAGCAACCCTTCTCTCTTACACCACACAAGCATGTGCCTAAACAGCTTTCAAATGTGCTCACCATATTTCAACATAATTTGATAAGGACAAAAAAAAGTAAAAGTCTTGAAGACTGCAAAAGTCTTGTGAAGACAGAAACAGCAAATAAAAATCTTGCCATCAACCTTATGGAAGAACAGGCTGATAAACAGGCCCTTTGTCCTGGAAAGGACAATGTAGGAGAGGTTATGGCAATGAGCAGATTTCTCTGAATGCAGCATGGTCTCTCTGTGATGTTCTCCATGTCTAGGTGCCTCCTGGGTTTGAATCATGAGCCTCTTAGTCTCATTTCCTTCCATGATAAGGCTTTCAATAACTAACTGCATATACAATAAAGTAAATACTCAAGCAACTCAGACCTAGATTGCAGATCATATTTTTAAATCTTTCTTCTTTCCCTTTTAAAAGGAAAAATCCACACATGTAGCCTGAAGGCGGAAAGATTGCTCACTTAGCACTTCCCTCAGCTCATCAAATAAATAAGCAGTTACCAGTTTTGAACTTCACAAAAAAACAGGCAAGGCAGCTGCTGTGCTGCATACCATGGTAATGTGATGGGAAAGAGCCAGATGCCTGCCAAAGTTTGGCTCCTCTTCTGCATTTGCTCTGTCCTCCAACTTGGTTAATTGGCATGCCAGTATGGACTGCCTGAGCTGTCTCTGACCAGGAGAGAAGGTGGGTTCCACCTCCTGTGTCTCCCAAGAGGAAGGACCATGTTCATACAGACTCAGACTAAAGAACTCTGGAGAGACTGTGGCTAAAAGCCAGGCTTAAAACAGAAGGAAAGAGGGAATGGGCAACACATCCACTTTCCTGGTTGTGGATCCTACAAAAGTGCTTGCCAGGCCCAGAACAGGATGTTCCTGGGAAGACTAGACAGAAGCTGCTGTCTACATGTTTCTGCAAACCACCAGGGTTTGTTGGAAGCCCCTTCTGCCAGGCAAGGCAGTGGCTCTTGGTAAGGGACAAATTCTCCTTCCCCAACTGTGGGGACCATTTCACTTAAGGAAGGACACAGTCCCTCATGTAAAACATCCACATGCAAAACAGCAGAGAAATCACAACTTCATCAGTGTCCCCATCAGGATCAAAATGACACCCAGCACACTCTGCAAAGTGCTTTGGGACTGCCAGAAAGTTACTTTACCTTTCCCCAGGTGAGGAAACTTTTATTTATGAGTGAGCAACCCAAACCTGCAAATGGCAGATGTTTGGTGCTGAGCAGTGCTGCTCTACTTGGAGCAGCACTTTGTTGCAAGTAGCAAATCTAAAACCGGAACAAAGTCATAAATCTTTTCATCTGTGAAGAGTTGAAACCTGAGAGACAGAGAAAAAAAAAATTAACCACACACTGTTTAAGCACAAGTTTGGCTGCTCCCCAAATGTTAGGGGCCATGGTGACTGCACCCTGGTGGAGTAACACAGCCCACAGCCAGGTCTCACCAACAGCTTGGCATCTCCTCTGGAAACACCAGCTCACAGAACAACTTCCCCACAGGACAGGTAGCAACTGACAGTGAAGCATTTTATCAGGTGGCAGCTCATAAAGTTTCATAGAATCATTAAGGCTGAAAAAGACTGCTAAGATTTCAAGTGAATTGTGCATCTGTGTTCACATTAGTTGCACTGCTATGTTTGCTGTTGCACCCACAAGGATAAGGGCTCCCTAAAAGGGCTTTCATTTTTACTTGTATAATAATTGTGTTGCAAAAGCAACTGGCAGCATCTAAACCCCGAAGTTTTTCCATGTGCTTCCTTGAAGGCTGCACACCATGGTGCCCTGTGAGCCGGGCTCCCCTGAAGCCCCGTCGTGCTGCTGGGAATGGCCTGTGCTCGACCCCACGACACAGCCACGGCCACTGCCACAGGCAGCTCAGCCGGACAGATGCCATCTGGGGACAGGCAGGCTCTGACGCAGCAGGGATTTAGACCATTTAGAGCTTTGCAGAGCATAAGCTGCACCCTTACATCCACCTGCTAAAAAAGCCCTGGCAGCCGCTAGCAGCCAGTGCAGCAAGGGTAGGCAGAGTCTGGGAAAACCTCTCCCTTCCCCTCACGGCCTCTGCAGCCCCCAGCACGAACAGTTACACAAATTACAAGAGGAAAATCCCATCTGCAGCATAACTCCATTATTTAACCTCAGTTCAGTTCCCACCATGCCATTGCCTGCAAAATATGCCTTTAATTCTGTATTGACTTCCCCGTGCATAAAGACAGCCCTGGTTGCTTGGCCACTTACAGGCATTCCCCTTAAACTATATACCCTTTCCCCACATCCCAATACCCACAAAATGGAGCTCTTGGCATCCAGTTAGCATCATTGTATGGGTCCTGCATTCTGTACAGTGAAGGATATGGCAAAGAGGAGCCTGGTGCAACCTTCCTGGAACCACAGCAATGTTGAGGGTGCTTCCACTGCTAAACATGACACAGATGGGATGGATTTCCACCCAGAACCCCAGCACTGTCCTCCCTCGCCCTGAGACAGCCGAGGGTGCTGATTCTGTGAGAAACAGGAGGTCAGGCTTGATTGCCAAGCGAGGAAGAAACTGCATACGGCAGAGAAAGAGAGCCAGGAGGAAAATAGCACACCATCATCTCCAAACCCTGCCCTGTGCTTCTCTTGCATTGCCCCGAACCAGTTCTTTCTCTGTGACTCATCTCACTTTTCTCCTTTATCTGCCCCTTTTTATTCCGAACTTATTAACAGAAGGCAGGTCTAGGCATTCATTCGAAGTAAAGCAACAAAGGAGCCCTTATCTCGGCGGGGTTGCAGGGCCGTGGGGCGTTGCCTCGCAGAGGCGTTCCAGCCCCGCGGGACACGCACCGCTCCCTCTTCCCGCATCCCTCCCTGCTCCCCGCATCCCAGAACGTCCCCGCTCCCGCAAGCCGAGTGGCGCCTGCACCAGGACACGCTTCTTCTCCGGGGCAGACATGAGTGTTTAATGCCAAGCGAAATGCCCATCCCAGTTTGCTTGGTGGTTTCACGCTCGGAGCGCCGCATCCTCTCCCCAGCTTCTCGATGGCAGTGCGGTAGCTACCGCATCCCTGCCCGCACTAAGCTGCTTGGGGCATTAAGGATAAACACGCTGAGGTGAGGGATGCCCTCTTCCCACTACCGTAGGCTGTCATGGGACCGACACCTACAGATGTGCTATTTTAGTCACAGGCGGACCCACAGGTGGGGCACGATGCCCCCGGGGCCATGTGTGGTCTGGGACACAACCATCGCAAACACAGCAGGCTACGCCAAGATGTTGGGCGTGCGAACTCCTGGCTGGAGCAAATCAAATCATTGCACCGTGCTGGCAAAGCCCAATCTAAGTGGCGTCAGCACTTCTGCTAGAAAACAGAAGAGGATTTAAGATAATCGTTCTCCCACCCAGAAGGAAACATGGTATGGGTGAGAAAGCATGGCAGAGCAAAGGGATAGCAACAGTGGGGAAACATTCTTGTATGAAAAACATGGGTAAAAATAAAGAAAATACCACCAACTTTTAAAATCTCTTCCTTCCTCTTTCAAAACCCATAAAAAGTGAACTTTTTTTTCTTTTTTTTTGGGGGGGGGAGGAGGGAGGGGATGGGGAAGGAAGGGGGAGCTATCAAAACTTAAGTAAAGAATCAAGTTACCAGAAGTTTATAGATGTGCCCAGCACTTTATGATCCAACTGACATGAGAAGAAATACACCCCTGCAGCAAAGGCAGCAAACAGTATCATCAGCTGCATAAGGGGAAAAAAGTGCCAGCAAGAGGAGGAAGGCAATTCCTTCCCTCTGCTTCACACTAGGAAGGTCACACCTGGATCCACTAGTGAGTCCAGTTCTGGGCTCCCCAGTACAAAAGAGACATGGACATACCAGGAAGAATCCAGTGAAGGACCGCAAGGATCATTAAGGGACTGGAACATCTCTCCTACAAAGAAAGGCTGAGAGAGATAGGAATACTCAGCCTGGAGAAGTGAAGGTTCAAGGGGAACCTCATCAATGTGTGTAAATACCTGAGAGAGCGTTCAAAGAGGAGGGAACCAGGCTCTTTCCAGTGGTGCCCAGTGACAGGACCAGAGGCAACAGGCACACACAAACACAGAAGGTTCCCTCTGAATGTCATGGAACATTCACTGTGGGGGCAACCAAGCCCTGGAATAGGTTGCTCAGAGAGACCACATAGTCTCCATCCTTGAGGATATTAAAAGCCACCTGGACATATTCCTGGGCAACCAGCTCTAGGTGGTCTTGCTTGAGCAGGAGATCAGACCGGAAGACCAGAGGTCCTGTGAGACTCCACCATCCCATGACTTCACATAAGGAGCAGCAGACAGACAACTTTTTCCATCTCCTCCCAGTTTACACAAGTATAGCAAGACCAAGCGAACAGGTCCCAGATTTTTCTACAGCCAAGGAGTCGGGTCAGTTCTATCACTGGTCTGACAGCATACAGGAGAGATGAGCAGAAGGGACCTTGTGTAACACTGTTGGTCCCTTGCTCCTGCCACATTCATTCTGTGGACTATCAAGCTCCCTTTTAATCCCACTAGGGTTACCACTGCGTGCTGTGATGAACAGCATCAAACCTGTCAGGGACAGAAACTGGCCTCAGGCACGAGTCCCCTGTACACCAGCACTGATGCTTGCACAAGCAGGACAACTACTTGCATTCCTGATGCTCTTATGACACAACCAAAACAGCTTCTTAACACAGGTACTGCCAAGGAACACTAGATCCAAGACAGAAACTGCAGATAAAGCTTCTCAGGCAGCAGCTCCAACGTCAGGTATTCATTGCTGAGCCCCACCTAACCAACAAAGCCAGGTGACATGCACAAGACATGCTGATGCTTGCTGCACTCGCTCCACTAACCAACTGCAAACTTCACCCAAACCCATCTGTACCCTGGGCTGATCCTCCCCACACCCCCTCACCAGCCCTGAGCTACGCAGCCTGCTCTGGTGAGGTCTGTGGAGCCATAGTTGGGCAGAAAGAGCTCCCAGCATTTTTGAAGAGCTGCTGTAGAACAGCCAACAGGGCTGGGCACCGCCTTCCAGGGCAAACAGCATGGGGAGCTTCAGAAGAGGCTCCTTCCCCATATGTGGTTTTGGGACAGTGTGGCAGAAAGTTACTTGTCTCCAAAACTACACCGAAAGAGCATCGGGTGTTTGCAGCCACTAAGAATCACACATTGCATTTCTCAGCATTAATTTGTGCATGTTGACCAGCAACAGCAGTAACTGGTTTTCCTTCCCAAACTGTTCCTGTCCCTTGGAAAAAGGGTGACGTGTTAGCATTGTACTCCTGCACTGCTTAAGATCTCCTGTCATCACCTGTAAACCTGAAGCCACTAGCTTCCCTTACACAGCACATGGGGATTGCTTTGTTTTAGGTGTGAGCAGAACTGCACTGTGCATGTCTGAATCATGTTATATATTTCCTGCAACAAGTCAAATTCACAGAAAGATGAGTTTTTCTTGGACTTACCACATTCAGCTTCCATTAAGGGATGTAACAAGCCCTTTTATCATGTGCACTATAGACATCAGGAAGCAAGTGCCCTAACGGTGGGTACCTTTCCTCTGCTTCCAGAGATCTCATGTGAGACAACCTGCATGCAACACTAAAAGCCAAAGAGAGTAATACTCAAAGCAGACTTTTTCCTCCTTTCATACACTGTTGTTTAAACACTGAAAAAATTACACAACACTCCTGTTTAACAGCCAGGTTGATCCTTCCACCCTTTAAGCCCATCTATTCAAAATGCCAAGTTATTCCACATAACCATCAGGTCAGATGCACCCAATGAGAAATACTTTTACCGACCTATTGCAGACTTTTTTTTTTTTTTAAACAGTAACTTCAGCTTCCAGACTACAAGCCCTCTAAGGCCTGTTCTCACTGAAGCTGGTTGCCTTTCCTTCTGCATCTGACAGCAAGCACCTCAGTGCTTTGCCTGCTCACAGTAGGCTGAGAGATCAGGTCTTTCCTCACAGTTGATGTTAATTTACCAGCGTGTTTGTTTTCTCAGTGTAGCAGTTAGCTCTGTTGTCTTCCTTATTCCTGGCAGAGGGTACACAGCCCACAACCCACCCTAACACCTCAGCAGTGCTCCCATCATCCCTGTCACACAGGAGAGGAAGGCTCAGCCCTCAGCTATTATCTTCTAGGGTAATACCCTGATAAAGCAAGTATGAAGCAAGCCAGGCAGGGAAGGAAGAAGGAAGAAAATTGCTCTATATATTTATACAGACAGAAGTAGATAGCTCATTTTGGAGTCATCATTCTGGAGACAGAACAGGCCTGGACTGGGGCAAATATGTACCAGAAGGAACTGACTGCTCTTTCAAACAGACCAAGCAAGTCCCCTTCCTTTGCTGCTAGACACCTTTCTCAGAGACTGCTGATTTTATGCAAACCTGATACAACTAGCTCACAGGCTAGAAGTGCTCAAACAGCAGCACCAGGCTCTATAAATAAAGTACCCAGCAAAGCCCTCTCTTACTACAATGCAACCGATGATTAAATTTGCATTCAAACAACAGCTTTTGGAGAGAATAATCTAAATAGCAAGTCTAGCCAGAAGCTAAAATGAATTGGTAGCCAGCCACTCACACCTGTAATAGAGCTGACCACATTACTTTTCATCAGAAAAAAAGACTACCTAGGAAAGGTCAACAGATGCTCTTGAAGGTTTGACTGTTTAAAAATTTAAGCCCTTGAACTCATTAGCATTATGCCTCAGAACATCTGAATAAAATGAGCTCTTGCTTTTTGCCTGAACACTATTTAGGCTGGGGGTATCATCTTGTGTAAAAGGATTTGTAAAGCAGGTTTCTTTTAGAGCAGTTCTTACCATTTAATCCAGTTACCCTCTCTGTAAGTGAGAATGACCCTGAAGAGAGCGAGGAGGTTGAATGTGGAATCAGGTCTCTTGGCATCACCTTGGCTTTTGCTGCTGCTGTTATGTAGTAGCCTTTTATGCTTGCAGAAAACACTAAATACAAGTAATTGCAAGTTTTATAAATGTAAAACTTCAACCCAATGTACAGATTCTCCCACTTACACAACCTAAACAAGTTAGATGCACTATGTGACCCTGAAACACCTTCTATTCCATAGCATATTATTTCACTGTCAACTCAAGACATTGTTAGTTTTTATCCTAAATGTGCCCAGGTGCAGTTGAAGCATTTTTCATTGTTACTCTGGGCACACGTAGTATTTCATGGACAATCAAAAATTCAGAAAGCAATGAATCTCGATTATGAAGACTGATGTTCTGATTTCTGACTCCTGACTGAGTTTAAGAAAACTTTCAGGTACATGCAGCACAGCAGAGCTGTCTATCACTGTACAGCAGACCCATCGCCACTGTGCTGCACTCCCCAGCAGCTCCAGACTCCATCACAAGGGAACAGAGCGGAGATTCTTCCCAGTGAGAGCGCCAGGAGAGACCCGATGACTCATGGGAGCCAGTGCTGGCAGAAGACCGGCTGCAGCACAAACAAGTAGCTCAGATTTCATCAAATGAAAGGCAGTAAAGAACCAAAAGACTTTCTAATATTTACTAAAATAATTTGCTATTGGCAGGGAGAGGGGGGACATCAGTACCCTCTTTTCTGACTATATCTGCTAACAGAACTGGGCATTATTCTATTAGTTCAGGGATTATAGAAAAATACAGTCCATAATCTGCTTCCACTCAAACATTAACCAGGAACTACGACAACCACAGTTTCATTTGCATTAAGCGATTAGCTAAAGCGTATCCCCCAGGGGAATGCCCCACAGAAATACAATTCTGAAAGTCATTTTCATAAGCTGCCTAATAACAACAAGACCTTAAAAGCCCTGCTACAAACTCACCAATCAATCCACCTGCCCACTTTACTAAATTTTTTTTCAACTGAGTAACAGTTACCCTCAGATTACTCTACAGCAAGTTCACTTGCATCAAATCTGAAAGAAACAGCTTAAGGGTAGTTTAGGTGCAGAGGCCAAGATTAGTAGACTTCAATTAAAACCTTCAAAAGAAAGACTTTTCCCTTTAAATATTTCCAGCAATTGAATTATGAAGTACTGGTAAAGTGTGCAAAATATGAACTCAGCTGAACCAAACATTTCCATTGCATTTGGAAAGCTTATTGAAGAAGAGCAGGTTAAATCTACCACCAAAAAAAAAAATACACAAAATACAGAGACTGCTCATACTTAACCACTTTTTTAAGATCTGAAGAGTGCAGAAGCTCTGAGAAAAGTAACAAGTTACTCTCCAGTTTGATAGCACAAGTCTTGTCCCCAGTGGTGGTTTGACAGGGCCGACAGCTGAGACCTGTAGCACTGGAGCTGGGCTGCTCAGCACACTGCTGCACATCAAGGGCCAGCTCTACAGCCTCTGCCAGTGGCTCAATTGACACCAGTCCAACAAAAGCCAGACTTGGCAACACACTTGTCATCCTTGTTTTAAAACATTACTTAGATGCAAAAGTGGCTTCTAAATCCATAACCACATTTATTTCCAAATTAGTCTTAAAACTCCTCCTGTTTGCTCATGTTCCTAGCTAATTAATCCCTCCTGACAGTGAATAAACCTGCTGCTAAATTACTTGTCAATATAAAAACCAGCTGCCCTATTTTCTCTCACCTTTGAAGACCCACAGTTAAAGAAAATTAAACACATAGGCTTGAAACTACACCATATATTTGTAAATAAAATCATTTGACAGAACAAGATTACAAAGAGCCCTTTCAGGAATTTTTAACTACAAGAGAATGTTAAGAATGTTAAGTCCATTTTATAAAGTTTTAAACAAGTGTCACTGAGTAATAGGAGTATTACCATAAAACACCTTTTTTAATGATTTTTTAAAAAGTCTGAGCCATATTCATACCATACATCAATTTCAGATGAAAAATTCCACACACACACGCATTGGTTTGGTTACAGCTTCAGGGATCAGTGCGGCACAGTGCAAGTTTCATTCACAGATAAAAAGATATCTAAAGTAGGTACAAATACATTCTCAAAATACAGGATGTGATCTAACTGTCAGCAACACCTTTCACACCCCTAAAAGGTGCTGAAAAGTAAGCATAAGGTATGGAAATAAAGGGGAAAGTACACAAGGAGATGGACTCCTTAACAAGACAAGTTAATATTTGACAGATTAAGAGGAAACAATTGCATCAAGAAGAAAATGATTGTTAGTCATTAGAAGATATGTACAAGGGAGGTTTGTACTTTGATTCTGTAGAAAAACTGAAGCTGACAAGTCTCCACTCCTGAAATAGAAATATTGAGAGGTACAAAAAGTAAGCACTATCAACTCAAAGTGCCTTCTCAGAATAGCCCATTTTTCCCTGCTGCAGGTCACCATTCACCCATCTTTCAAGGAAAAAGTATATGCAACTACTTAATTCAGCTACTCTTTCAATATATACAATCTGACAATTTTACAGACTCTTCCTGGTCCCAAATCTGCATGAGAAAGTGTTTTCCCCTCTGTGTATTTATTTTCAAGTAGAACAAATACTCTTCAGTGCTTTTATAAAAAGCCTTATTTTTAGAACTTGTCTAGGCTAAAAATATTAATGCAATTTTCACCTGAAGCAATGTCTTGCAAAGTATGAATGTAGAGTGCCTCTCTAAAGATGCTAAGTGCATCTTTAGCTACCAGAAATCTCAGAGTGGCACAGCTTTGAAGTGCTCTGCTAATTTTTATTAAAAATATGACTGACACTTTCAGCATACAGAATGGGAGACTAGTGCAACATGCAGCATTGATTGTTTATTCAATAAATATTTAACCCAATTATTGCCAACCAAGGCAAACAGTGCAGAAATTGTCATTCAGAGATACAAAAGTTTAACATTTTTTGTATAAAGTCGGTTGCTACTATATTCATACAACTATTTCAAAGAGGTTTTTCTGCTTGAAAATTGATGCTATCATTATAAAAATACAGAAACATATTTGGGGGTTTAACACATCTTTGCAAGTCTAATTCCTACATTTATATGGGAACATGACAGTTCTGTACTCAAGAAATAAAAATGAATACTGTGATAGAGACATTTTCTGCACTGATGATTCCATTACAGTCCTTAAATACATCTTTCTTGGTCCTGGGTATACATTTAGAATGAAATAACTTGCATCTCACATTTATCCTGAGGTCAGCTGTGTAAAAAGGAAAGCCAGTTTTATAAGGATACTTGCAGGCTTTTTGATGAAAATATGAGGCTATTTTTAAAAGAGCCAATAAAATTCCTGGGAGGAAAAAAACCCCAATCTTCTCACCAATGGTTTAAGGTAAGATTTAGTGTCATTTTTGAGACTTATTTCCAAAAATATATAGGCTATCACATCCAAATGCTGTATCACCCAACTAAAATTTCAGTATGCATTTGCCAAATCTGAAACTTCAGAACTGTTCTGAAAAGAAAACGCATAAATCCCCACAAAGAATCTCCCTAAGCTTCTCATCTCAAGATCCCAACCCACAACACAGCTTCTGCAAGGAAAACCCTGCTGAAGCCTGTGGGAACCTGCAGAGTCTTCTGGTCTGTGGGCACAGGTGAGGACATGTGATCCAAGTCTCCATCACCCACCACAGGGTACAGCCATGACCTTGTCAAAGCTCCACTTTGAACACAGCAGTTATTTTCAATAGCACCAACAATCTCTCAGATACCAGCATTAGGCTACATAAAATAGGTTTGTTTCTTCCTGAATCAGCACAATTGGTACAAGGCACTGCTTGGCATATGAAGTCATAAGTAAGAGCAAAACAAGAGTTTCCAAGTTTTTTGACATTTAGGTTTGTAAATTACATCACCTTTCAATTTATCATATACCATGGCTAGAAAAACAAGATAGTCTACATGATTAACAAAAACATCACCATCCCATGCATGCTCACAGTCTTTCTCCCCAAATCCAAAAAACCTCCACGTAATGACCTATCAATATGAAACATTAGGGCATGGGTTGTTAAATTAAGAAAGTACATTTTATTCTCCGGTCTTCCCCAAAAACCTAACCTAGACACAACTCAAGTATACGAAGTTGGAAAATATTCTGATAACATTTGCACCAGTCTATCCCTGCAGAGGAGGAAAAAAAACCCAGCTACTGTCTAGAGAATTCATAGATTGAGGCACATTGCGATTGAAGATATTCAGGCATATTTTATGGCTAGAACAGGTTTTTTCTGAGGAACCTCACTACAGACTTCCCCGAAAGCAGCTCCATATGGTTCAAAACAACTTGCAACACATGGAAAAAAATGTTTTGTCCTTAGTCACTACTGTCTTCATCATCATCGTCATCAGATACATCATTTAAAGATGACTTAGGTGACTGGCTGTAGGAGTCCGATCTAGTGGACTGACATGCAGTCATCTCCCCGGTAGACAGAAGATCATAGCAGAAGTCACAGATTCTCACTGGCTTGGAAGACTGGCTAGGGAGAAGAAACCTCTTTTCAGAGCAAGGCCCACACACGACGAAGCCGCACTTGCGACAGTGATGACGACGGTTGACGGGCGTAAATTTTGCTTTCTGACAGCGCATGCACACAGTGGCTTCCGAGTCCGGTACCCAGACAGCTGCATGTTCATTGCTAGGAGTCTTCCCACTTTTGGAAAGCAAATCAGAAACACACTTGTTTATGTGATTCATCCACTCAGACTTCTCTGTAGCAGTGGCAGCGTAAACCGCAAAAGACTTTGTCGGTGTCTTGATAAGCCATCCGTTCCGTAAGTCTCCTTCATCCTGGATGGAATCAATAGTGACATTTTCCAGCGGGATTATGTGCTGTTTATTGTATTTCTTCTTCTGGATGACAATGTTACCATAAACAAGAATGTCATTGAACAGGAAGAACTGCCTTGCTTTAGGCTTCTTCCTACACAGCTTTGTTAGTACTCCCTCTCCAATGAGAACACGACCAGGAATAGTCAGAGGCTGACCAGCTGCTCCAAAGCAGTTCTCCACTATACTTATTCTTCTAGTATTTGCCTCACTGTTTGCCAAGCGATCCACCATTTTTCACAAGTATCCTAAAATTAGAAAATAAAAGTTTGTTATTAGAACAGGATTGATTCAACAGCAAGCAGCCTTCCCCAAGGAAGGTACCAACCCCGCATTTCTTAAAATATCTAACAGCACCCACTGGCTCAGAGGCATCAACTTGGGCTAGATTTAAATGAGTATTAACACCTAAGAATTTTTAGCAACTAATTAGTCTTTTTTCCAAAAGCAAAAATGTTCCATGCAGCTGACAGCTATCTTTATCACACAGACGGCACCTACAGCACTGCCTTTGAGAGCCTCTGGAAACAAACTATTTCCTCTCTACTACAGCTACTGCATCCTAGTTTAATACTCTTATTTCTCTGTATATCCTCCTGCACCTACTCTCCGGATGGCAACAGGAAGTATCATCCATCATTCCAAATTCTAATGCTGCAGAAACATCAACTTAACTGAGCAGCCTGGAGACCCACATCGGTTTTAGCACTACAAACAAATTACATAATTGATGTTCACATAGGAAATCACACTCCTCAACTCAGTACTGCTCTTTTTTTCCAGTATGTAAACCTCAAATCATGGGCCAAAGCTCTGAATCTACCTGTTAGAAACATTTTGTACAGGCCACAGCTTGCACCCCCCACCACCTGCTTTCATGGTAAACTCTTGAGCCAGGAGCAGGGAGTGAGTCATGGCTGGTGGCTCATCACCTTCTTGCTGCTGCTGCTTTGTTTTTGCAGAAGCCCCTCAGTCCCTCCCTCCTCACCTACTCAAACCACATTTCCATCTGTCACACTCAGGCAACATACACAGGCAGACCTGCTCGGAGGACAAGCCACACAACTCACAACTGCTCTTTAGAAAGATGAAATGACCTGCACCAACTGAAAGTTTAGAAAAGAAAACTTCATATTTCAGGAAGGGCTAAAAAACTGAAGAGTACGTTTGTTCCCGTTATGGATTAAAATCCCACCTTGTCATTCCCCAAGCAGCAAATAAGATTTTGTCTTGTAAGGGTGAGACACCCAAGGCAGCCAACAGTGAACTAAAAATAAGTAATCACTGTAGTGACTCATACCTCGGCAAACTGCTCTCTAGCCTATCTTTTATCCTAGAGTTTCCCAGGCAGAAGTCCAGCAAAAGAAACTTCTGCCTGTCTGACTCAGATCCACTCCCCCCAAACTCCTTGTGAGTACAGCCATGAACCTGAACTGTGCACTTCACTGAGCAGCGAGACATCTGGCAGAGGCGAGTCCTATGGACAGACTTCTGTATCAGCACACAGAAGACACTCTCCAGTGCCTTCCACAGGGCTGTTGCTCACAACACCCTTTGCTACAGGCACTACTTTGGACAGGCCTGAAGGAGAGCAGAGCAGCAAATACAGCGTCTACTTCCTGCACATTGCGGTATGATTGCAGTTTTGGAAGTCCTCTACATTACCTACCTTTTCTTCTAGATCTACATTGCCTGCCATCAATACAGCATCAGCCTACAACAGAGAGGAAACTGGGCTGAAACAAGGCTCAGATTTGATGCTGCTCAGACTCCCTCACTCTGTCATAACCTGATTCAGTCAATCTTCTTCCTATGTATCAAAGCACAGATACTTCCTTACAAAACAGGGATGAAACCTCTCATCAGGCCTCATCTAAATAAGTATGTTACCTGTGATTACATACATCCACATGCCCAATGTTAAGTATGATTATCATTACTGCTTTTAAAGTTTAATTAGTTTCACACAAATAGTTTGACAAGTGAGCTTGCACAGATATAACTACCTTTTTTTAAGCTCTGCACACATCATCATGTATCTGTCTGACACTGAAGACAGAAGACTCTTTAAAAGTTATTTCTCAGCACTATTTTTTAATTTTCTTTACATGCCTTACAGCATTAGTTACAATATGTGAATATTGTGTTAACTAGTTTTACAGTTAGTGGAATTACAAAGCTACCAAATCCAAAACTATTTTGATCTGCAGGAGGTGAAGACAAAACACAAATGCCAAGTAGAAAATAGTAAGAAGGGAAGGAGATATAAACTAGGAGCTTTTTTTATGTGTACTCGCTGTAGTCCTAGGTTTCAAAAATCAAATCAGGTGCCTGACTGCTGAAGCCCAGGACCTGGAACAAGGGTTAACTGTCAAATAAACATTCCCATCTAACAACATACAAGCAATAAACAGCCTTTGCAAGTGTCAATGCTGAACCAACAGCCCCTCAAGCTTAGAAAGCAAGGAGCCAGTCACAGGGTCCGTCTAAAGTTATTTAGTAATCCCCATGTTTCCTGTAAAGAGCAAAAGGACAACAGCCATCAGAGTTCAAAGGGGGCAGACCAGGGGAATACACTTCTCTGCAGGTACAAATCAATATGCACTACACTTAAACATACACTTTTATACAAATTATCTACAAATTACAGCCACTTAAATGCTTTTGGTAGTCCACAGGGGGAACGCTACCGCCAGCCCACATCCCCAAAAGAAAACCACAAACACGACCATACTGATGAGTTTCAGTGAAGCAAGCTCTTGGTGTGAAGTTACAGCGACCTGTAGGAAGCAGTCGCGGCTCCACAGCTCCAGCTCAGCCATTCCGCACTCCCTGCCAATAAACTGCAAACTCAGTTCAAGGTCACCACGAAAGCTTTCAAAATACAAGTCCCTGGGAGAAGAAAACAAGGGGAGAAAAAGCTAAAGGTTTTAATTAACTGTTCTCTAGGACGACCTAAGAGAAAACAACTCTAACCAGGATTGTTTAATAATAATCATGGCTTAAAGTCAAGACACATGACTCCAGAACTTGTGCTGAAAGGCTGTATTTTGAGCTCGTTGTGAAAATAATCATTTGCTGGATTTAAAGCAAGAATCCGGGCCAAGTTAAGGACTATTAAGGAAGACAAGATAATTGAATCCCTTCTAAATTGAAACGTTTTTCTATAGTGTTTAACGTTGTCACCAGCCAGCCTCAATTGAAGCAGAAAATGCCACAGACTGCTGATGGATGCTGATTCTACCTTCCCAGGGCATGGATTGTATTTTCCCACACTAATAGATTACACTTTTTAAAATAAGCACTCTGACATTTTTTTTATAAGTTTTTAAAGAACTAAAAAATAAAAATCCCTCTGAAATCCCATGCACACTAATTCTCATTCATCTTCACCAGCCTTTTCTGAGAAAAGGAGGAAGTTCAGAAATGCATAAGAAACCACCTGAAATGCATCATGATTACAAGTAAGAATAAAACATGAGAAAAACAGACCAGAAATACAAAAAGAAGCCATCTCCAAGCCATAAAGGCTAAACTTAGGAGAAATACACCTCTTCCTCTCACAAACACATTGACCAAGAAGAAGAACTTTTAACCTCAAGATGTCACAGTCCAAAAGCAAAGTTATCAATTACCAGTTTTTAAAAACTACAACAATCTTGTCCTAAAGCATATTAAGATATATTGTAAGAGATAACAAATCATACCCTGGAACTGGGTAGCAATACCCTCCTCCCTTCCAGATAAGGCTTTCCTTTGAAGCTGTTGGCCATCCTAGGAAGCAGATACTGGATTACTGCCCTCAAGATGTAGAATCTCAAGTCCTGATCAAATAAAGCAACTCCTGAGTGATGGCAAATTGCTGAAAACATGCCCCAGTCCCTCCCCAAACAGTGAAGAATAAACCAGAACCATGAGCTTTGAAAGCAGGTTAGACAGCCCCATTTAAGGGGACAGCATCTTATAAGTAGTCTCAGTTTATGGATGCTCTATCATCAAAAACCTCACACCTACTCTTCAGACCTCTATCATATGACTCCAGTTTCACATTCCTTGCATACAAACTCCAAAGGTCCCCAGGCCCTTATGCAAGGGCAACTCCATTTGTGATGGACTGATAGTCCTCACAGATATCAGATTCATTTTCTGTGTCCAGAGTGCAGTTGTAGCACTAGGTGCTAGACAAAACATTGGCAAAAAAAGAAAAGGATCACTTTGTAAGAAAAATTAGCTACACAGAGCTGTATCATAAGAAGGGGTTAACAGCCTTTCTGAATAAATAAATGTCACTCTCAAAATGCTGCAATACCTTCAGTTCACCCTCCTCCTCTCACACACACTCTCAGTAAGTATATTTCATGATGAAAATGCTGGGCAAAGGCTTTCATCTCCACAGCATAACAGTGTTTAAAGGTGACAAAATATTTCAAGACACAGAAAGCCCCAAGTCCTCTGCAAGATAGAGAATTGTGTTTGACACTAAGTTACCTCCACTTTTATTCATAAGGAGCTTCTACAGAAAAAAACAATTCTGTTATAAAGGTATCAAGATCATCTTGCTCCCCTAATTCACTCCAGTTTTACATTTGTACCTTATTGGTGAGAACAGTCATCTTCAATGCAAGCAAACACAGATGTCACAGAAACCTTTGAGGAACTAAAAAGTTACCCACTTCATAACCTTCTAGACTACTGCAGCAGGAAAATAATCCTTTTAGAGTTGCTGTGCACGGACAAGTGACTTTCCACACAACCGCTTCTTTCTGCCACTGTATCCTGGTGACTAAACCAATGATCTCCCAGGACTCAATGCTTTTACCAGTCTTATTTAAAAAAGGAGAATGTTCATTTTCTATGCTAGCTCTGCTCTTGATAGAGACCAGACTAAACTGCACAGAAGAATAGCTGCAGCTGAAGACAGACATAAGGAGTCAACTAAAAAGAATGCAACCCTGACTGATGGTTGCATCTAATTCAATACTGACAGAAGACTTTTCTTCTACTACTACTTTAGCACTGTAGCAGCTGGCATTAGCACCACAGAGCAGAACCATAAATAACAAAGGTGCTGGAGGGGAGAAATGAGATTTAAAAATCTAGTACAGCATAGTGATGCAGACTGCACACAGCTCAGCACGAAAACATCTCCCCACTTCAGCCCAGTGCATACTACCATGATGACCAGCACTCCCTTCAGGCTGCAGGACAGGCACAAAGAGTACACAAGAGAGGGACACAACCCAAATTCCCAGCTTTTTTCAGCAATACAGCAGAACCAGCAGTGCACCATTACTTCTGGCTTGGGCAAGAACAAGTCTAGTCTAATGGACAATCCCTGCTAGCAAATGTTAATTAATAAGCAACTAATTTTTAGCATTATTTTTCTTCAACACTCCTTCCTTCAAGAGAGAAAAATGTTACTGGCCTTGCTATAATTGCCAGTTCACATATCATCAACTTTACACTAGCAGTTAGACTGTTAATGATTACATTTAACACACTGCATTAATACAAACCAGGCAGTCTAGATTTTTCAAAGCCATGATGTCAGGATGCAGGCAGTTTATCCATTACTAAGAATATTCATAGTTAATGTGTATGCAAAAAGGTGTATTTAAGCTGCCGAAAAAAGTACAAGATCTCAAAACTAACCATAGAGGCCCATTGAGTCCTAAAGCTGCAGCAGACTCTGGATGTTTCAAAGCCAGATTCACTAACACAAGTCTAATAAAAAGGTGTCACTAACAACGGTATCTGACCACACCACCAGAATGGATGAAATGATATCTAGCTATTGGTGAACTGAAGCAAATGTAGAGAATAGAAAAGAGAAGACTCAAAAATTGAGGAATACAGAAACGAATAAAGAAAAGGTAGAAACAGCAGATCTAAACAAAAGCACGATACCACCCAGTAAGCTCCTAAATAATTATCCAGTTCTCATACAGAACCTTTGTTCTCACACTTGCATCTGCACATACAAACATCAGCAACTATGTTACACCACATACGTTCAAATTTTCCTTCCTGCCTTAAAGGTAACATACATACTTCACAAAAGTTTCTGGTTAGAGTCTCTTCATAGAAGTATCCTGTTTGACTCCACAACTTGAAGGTTCTGAATAAAACAGAAATTTGCAACAGAAATGCATTTTGCTTTATTATACTTAGTTACACAAGTTAAATATACATGAAAGGTACATTAGATCAAAACTCCAGAAACCTTTACAAGACAGAAACAAATAAATTGTAAACCAAAGGCAGACAAGCACTATCTGCAGACCAGGTATCTAATGTGCATTAAATGACTGGTTTGTAAGATGACTCATTTTTTGGATGTCCTGAGGAAAATATCACACTCTCCCTAAAAAGAGTTCATCAGACAGAATCAATCACTTAGTACATAGTTATGTGGACGTTTTTTAGTAACAGGTTTCAAATAATTGTTATAAATGATATTATCACAGACTCATACAACTTTCCTCTTATGCTTTGCCTATGCAAGGAAGACACCCTAATTTGAGTTAGTTGCATAAACATAATCAAGTTACCCAGAACCATCATACAACCCTCATTTAAAGCACTGTCTGAAATGATAATATCACTACTTTTGGTGGACAAACTTCCAGCTATGAAGGCATCTCAGTACTGTAATACATTATGTTAATCTCTATAAATGTTACATGTGTTGTTCTTAAGAACAACACTTGACTTTTTGCACCACTGCCGAGTAAAACAGTCTATTTTTGAAGTGCAACCTGTTTAAGAAAACTTATCCACATCTAATGCTTTGAAAAAAGTTTTAGTGTGGAAAATTTCTCAACTAAACTCACGCACAGCATATACTCTGGGTTTCTCATAAAAGTCAAAAGAGAAATAAGCATAAATTTTAAATCTTATTTTCCCTTCACTGGGTACACCTACACTCCTTCCTTCAGTACATATAGAGAAGGATGATACCACTGCTTGTCAGAATTATACTTTTTAAGCACTTAGATCCGACTAGAGGCAATCAGAATCCAAGCATTCATGCACATCTCACCTTTATGGTCCTTGTTGCTTTGTATTAACTAGTCAAAAGATAAATTTCAGTATAAAGTTAAGTGAAATAAAAAAAAATTTAGTCCCAAAAATATTGGAAGGAGATACAAATATGACAAACGCCTTCTAAAGGTCTTTATCACTGCTAAAAGCTGACACGACAGCAACAACAAAAATGCCTGTCCTTTGCTGGAGCTAGCTGTCCTGGATGCTATTTAAAACATAAGACAACTACTGTCACTTACAGAGAAATACAGCCTTATAACAAGCAGTTCTCTAATGCCGCTCTTCACAAAAGTATTTCCAAAATTGTTATATTTAACAAACTGTCTTGCTATCACTATTGTAACCAGCTGGTAAGGATACACAGGATAACCCTGATAATACCTGAAGATGTGAGAATTAAGAATGACAAAAAGTTTCATCACAATCCTGAAAAGAAAGAAGAGCCAAGAGATTAAAGAGATGATATCAAGGAGAGATAATAACAGGAAATGAGGCATAAGATCCCTCTGAACTTTAGCATAATCTTTATCTATTTAATCACTTTTGACTAACTTGGTTAATGGCTGCAGCATTCAGAAAGGTACTGACAGTGGGGCAGAAATTTTGACTTCATTTACATTAAAAAAAAATTACCTTTTCCTTTAGGTAATGTAAGATGTTGACTCTCTACACCACTTTTCACATCCTTAATAACATTTATAAAGACAAAAAACCTGCAAGATAGAACAGTGGAAAAGATGACAGCAATATCAAACTGCTTTGGATTACTCTGTGGATGCAAAGATGCTTGCAACATTTTCATCCAAACGCTATAAAGAACCAGTATAAGCATCCATCAGTAGTGGACTGGCAGGAAAGGGGAATAGATGATACTGTGGATCTCTTCCCAAATCTCAGTGTTACGATTCTCAGTGCAGTATTTTCTACATGAATGCAATTTTTTTTCTTCCCCATTGTGAAGACACTGCTTCCTGCATTGTGCAAGCAAGCCTATGGAGCAATGGCTGTGATGTGGGGAAACACAGATTAGCTGACTCTCTGACTGGTAAATCCAGTACCAACTAACAGTGTCAGCCTGTTGGGTAATGCTCTGGCATCGACCACAGACTTGCAGAAACTATGCTGGAAGTATGTTAACAGTAACCACATTACTTCATACTTCGCAACCTGTGAATACTCTGCCTTGCCAATATTTTTAAAATAATCAGATTATTTCTCAGTCCATTTATTCACATCCAAATACATCATGAAAGCAAACCCATGCATTTGTCTAGCTGGATGTCATCATAAACCTATAATTACTATAACAAACCAGACAGATCTGTTTTGTTTTTTAACTGCTGCAAATGACTGTCATAAGTCAAATCCCACTAAAGCTCTTCTTGAAAGTACAACTTAGAAATTCCTGTTTTAACTGCCTGACATCTTATAGTTTAGTAATTCTTTCCATACATTACAGTTAATTTTTACATACTCTAATTTCCAACCTACATGCAAAGTTTGCTGTTTCACTTTAATTGACCGGTTGTGTAAGAATTGCTCATAGAATGTAAATGAATCTAAATCCATAACAAAACCAACAAAAAAACCCACTTTATTATCAAACCTGCATGGTAAGTGGATTCCTAGTCAAATTTGCAATAGCCATTATCCAACTGAGCTAGGAATGCCTAGAAAGGCCAATTCCATCTTGAGGATGGAGAGCATTTCTATGTAGATCTTTCAAGAAGTATGACCTTATATTCCCCAACCCTCTCAGAAGCTAAGTTTGGGTACAGAAAGTTATTTTTAGCAAAAGACTATCTGTTTTGCCAAGCAGCATATGCATTAGCACAGCAAGAGCAGACAAATGCTGTTCTACTATCCAGGCTACTCTGCTGAACAATTAACAAACTGGCCGAGCTGCTGTATGCAGGCAAAACCTCCCAAGTTCAGCACATTAGCTTCTCTCAAGGTTTGGTATTTAACACAATAAACCTCAGCTGGAAAGAGAACACCAATTTAACTTGCCTGTAAACAGAAACACTAGCTCCCACATTCCCAAGGAGTTGTAATGCTAAATAATCACAGAGGGCACACGAATAAAACAAAGGCATGTGGAAGAGGGCTGCCCCACCAGACTTGCTGGGCTTGTTTTAAACCAGCCCAGGATGAATGGTGAGAGGAACCACCTTGGCCATAACTCCACGTGCAGTAATGCCACCTCCCCTGCTCCAAGCAAAGAACATGTGGTACCCATGAAATCCAGAATTACTGAATCCAAAACTGTTTCCACTACCTTTTTCTGCTTGGCAGCAACAGAAAATATGAAAGATGGAAACACAATCAGTCCTAAAGGGTTTGTACCACAGGGCAGTACATTATTAGGAGAGCCTTGATGCACTGCTAGACTAATTGGAAGGGGTGGTATTTCTTTTCTGTCCTCAACTGCACTAGGAGAAGTCCCTGAATACCTCTTAGGGGAGACAAGACCTCACTGCAGAAGCCAAGTAGGAACATTCTCCTAAGCAGTCCAGCTGTTTAATGACGCCAGCTGCTTATTACCACTGTCAGGCTTCTATTTCCAGTAAACCATGGTAGCTGATATTTTGTCTTCTGGCATGACAGAGACAGAGCTGCTGCTGGGAAGAAACACACAGTTCTCCACCCCCTACCTGGAAGTCAAGGGTTGGAGCAAACAGAGCTACTATCTACACTAAATTTTCTGTATCCTTACCCATCTGCAGATAAGCTGAGCATTTCCCAAGCACCTACACAGGCATACATGGCTTTGAGCAGCACTTGTGAAAAACGGTACTGCCAGCTGAAGTGCTGCCATTTAGATGAGAAAATTCTTAACACCTTTCACGATGTGAAAGAAGAGGTAGCCAGCATTTGAAAACCACATAATGGCTAGAATTAAAGGAAATATTAAAGCAAACAAAAAACCCAAACCACAGCACACAACCCTGAAAACTTGAGTTCTGAAAAGGCGAACAAGCAGGCCTGATCCACCAGGAATAGTGTTTCAAATTCAACAAACTCATCTGCAACTATAAGCATATCAAATACTTGCAGCTGTCAGCATACTGAAATAGGGATAAGTAAAAAGGCTGACGTTTTGTATATATAAAACTCTGTATTTATAAACTACATAACACACATGTGCCCTTCAAAATTAATCAACAAACAAGTGACTAAAAAAGCCCAATACTCAGACCAAATTCTTGCTGTCATGGAGAAACACCCTAGTATTTTGACTTGGCATTTGCAAGTATTTAGGAGTACTTGCAGTGGTTAATTTAGCTTCTGGTGCAGGCAAACTGCATCTTTCATCTTAACCAAAGCACTGGGAACATATACCAGAATATGGTTTCAAACCCCAGTTTCCACAGATCTTAAGCCCAAAAAAAGCTCAAGCTTCTTTTGAAGTTCTCCACAGTTCTGGGTATCTAAAAGCCATCAGAAGAAAAGCAGACAACAGACCAATACCTTAGAAATGTGCCTGAAGAGTCCAGGGCAGAGAACAGCAGCAATGGGATCCTGCTGTGCCTCAAGAAGCTCCAACAGACACAAGCTTCATGTGCTGGGCTAGTTCTTAAAGGACCACTCGACCAGGCTGACATACCAAATTCAGGAATACACTTTTGTGTTTACAATTTAATGTTTCCCTACTCCACTGTTTAAAAGTCTCTCCCAGCAAATGTTATTTTGCAGTTTGGCAGCAGTGGCTTACCCCTCCCTTCCAGGCTGCCTGGACAGGAGCCGGGTGTGCCCTTCCCATCCGATATGCTGCCTGCCAAGGAACAGCTTAACCAGTGACAGCCCACTTGGGAGCACCAGGGCACGCATCTGGACATCTGGGCTAGCAAACAACTTGACAGATAGAAATACTACCACGCTTAACATTAAGTGGACATTGAGAGAGACATGTGAGAAATCAATCAAAAGGATCTGACCATTTCCAAAGCAAGTTATATCCTGCTAAATTTATGTCAACCCAGTACAACGAAGACAACCCACAGTATCAACATTTTAAATCTTGAAACAGATCTATTTAAATTCTTTAGGGGAGGGCACACAGCATCACTAGTATAGAAAAAACAGATCCAGATGCAGCTGTCCTACAGAACTATTGCCAAATCCATCTTGCAAGCAATTCTCCAAAACCAGACTGGCTGCATGATTTGTTGTTGTTATGTATTATTAGAGGACACATGGAGGCTCCTTGCTAATAGCTAGCTAGGCTGTCTCTCAGTCAGTGTGAAAAAAGGGATTTGGTTTTCAGTGACTTAAATAAGTAGT
Source organism: Dendrocincla fuliginosa (assembly GCA_035047845.1). Classification (NCBI taxonomy): domain Eukaryota; kingdom Metazoa; phylum Chordata; class Aves; order Passeriformes; family Dendrocolaptidae; genus Dendrocincla; species Dendrocincla fuliginosa. The sequence goes on along the minus strand of JAWWMO010000083.1, from coordinate 128,262,555 downwards.
ATTTGCAGCATCTTTAACCTACAAGTAGAGGATATTTACAGAAGGATTTCCAATGCATATTTCTTATTCACAAGTATACACTCAAAACATCACGTCCTAGATTTCAGGGCACCTGCTTGTTTTAGCACTTGAGAGCTACCAGAATAGATACATGCTCAGAAGAGCTCCCTCAAGTTAAAAGGATTTTATTTTCCTTTTTTTCAGGAATTCAAACCTATGACACATCTGTGTGTTCACTGGCTTACATCTTTTTATTATGCACAGGTACTTAAAAACAGCTAGTGTTAAAAAAAACTAAAACACAAAACAAAACTTTCTGTTTTAAGTGTTCTTTAGTTCGCTTTTATTACCATTAGGAGAGAAGTTACTGCACTTCACTAACAGTCTAACAAGGACTAGACTACAGGTAATCGATCACAGTATGACCAAGTTAGACATAGTTACCAAACAGTAAAAGCTAGGCAAGAGCCACTAACTTCCTACAAATAGCTGCAACACAAAAGGACTTTCATTTCTAGTAGTCATATTTTGAAACAGAGCAAAGTTTTCACATGCAGTTTCACAATTTACAAACAAAGCAGTATAACATCGCTATTTCATTATTATGTAATTTTTTTTCTTATACATGTGCTCTTTAAATTCAGACATCCTGTTCTAGGAAAAGAAGCTACACCAAAAAAAAAAAAAGATTTTTTTCATCAGTTTGGTAATTCTAAGCATTTCTACAGAACGAAACAAGACACAAGCCAAGTAACAACACTCAATCTTCTCTGACCAGGACAATCACCTCAACTTTCTCCTGGCCCTTGTAAGTTAAGAAATCTCCACTTTAGGGGCAACCCTAATACTATATTATACTGTAGAAATACTTGCAACAGGCCAGGCAACTGGTCATGACCTAACAGGGTCAGACAAAACACTGCTGCAGCACATTTTCAATATTATAGTATGAAAAACGGAATATGCAGACAAACTGACCTCCTTAAAATTCTTAACTCCTTAATAAAAATAAAATCCAAATAATTTCTAGCATTAGTTCACCAGCAAAAACAGACTAAGGGCAAATATGGCTGGCTGCAGGGAATTCTTTTCCTACCATTTAAACCTGCTGAAAGAAGTTGCTCGAGTTGGTACCAAAAATGGCTCACACCCTAGTAACCACATGCACAGTAGGGTTGGGATCAGGATGAAACCACCAGCCCAGCAGAAACCAGGGGCTCACAGGCAGCTGAAACACAGTTTGGAGCTTGGAATTCAACTACATGTGATTTTCAGGAAGCTTGACAGCACTACTGAAGTGCTGCAAGCATGGACCTGTCACCATCGACCCCCAGCAACATTTAAAATTTATTTATCCAGTATTATTTAAAAATACATGATCCAATAAGCCAAGTGTTGAATTTTCTTTCTGAGGAAGGACATAAGCTCTTTTTTATATCAAATGCTGCTACCTAGTGACATGGGTGAGCAGTAGAGGTCTAGAAAACTCACATCTGACAGCTATTAACAAAAGCTAAAAGGAAAGCTTTAACAATGATACCATAAATAAAATCTCAGTCTTCAAGGTAACCAGTTTTTTAACCATACCCTGGGTGTTAAAAGGGCAGTTCACTTGCCTCCATGCTGTTAACCTTGATCAGAAGGAAGGGGGAAGGATGAAAAAAAAAAGAAGGGAGGGGGAGTCACCGTCACACATAGCTTTTGGAACAGTAGTACACAAAAAAATCACTCACTCTCAGAAGTTCTACATTACCAACTATCAACAACTAAGTTAGGAGAAATTTAAAGGAGAAGGGTAAAAAAAAAAATCATTTCCTGAAAGAACCCAATAACCACAGCAGCTTACCGTAGCTGGCCTTCTTGGGAAATGCATTCACTGGTCCTTTCCCTTTTACTGCTCATCAAACATGCTTGATGCATTTTAGTTATATGGAAACCACTTGGAGTACAGGCTATCTAGAGGACACTTTGAACACTACACAAAGGTTTGCACTGAAGTTAACCTGCACAGCTCATCACTTCAAGAAAGATGCTGACAACCTGAACAGCTGCGTGTACAATACACTGTTAATCTGCATTAACAAATTATGTGTACACTTTAGAAATGCTAACGTCAAAGAACATGATGTAACTTTTCCTTTTTCAGATGGCATACTAAGTAATTAAAGCAAAACGATTACCTCTAGACGGTATGTTTGAGAGACAAGATGCATTTAATAAAAGCCAAAGCTGCTGATACAAAGATCACATACCCCAATCTCTAGCGATCTCCCTGCAACCCTCTGAATGAGTAAAACAGATTGCCTCTCAACACAGTAACTGACTGCTTGCATGTCATCTTGCTAAATTCAGGTACTGGGGTGCCAGGGGTGAAGTAGCAAGAACATTGCTGTAATTGAAATCCTTGACTTTCAATTGTTTTCCCTTCTTTTACACTTAGACAAAATGCCAAAATCCTGCCATATAACATACACAGTACATTAACACTGTTATATCGTAAAGCATAATGATGGGGGGAAAAAAAAAGAGCCACTTCCACTTAATTTTTAAAATCCTTAAATTATTTACAAATACTAATAGGCTAAAACAAAACAGCCAACAAACAAAACCCCCACATCATTATGGCTAAGGCAGCAGCACTCTTACCTATTTATGCAACTAAAGTAAACACAGGAATGCCTTTTTTCACTGTGTAGCATTAAAATGGCAGCCTGAAAATCATGAAGTACCCTTCTGTTCAATACTACTTCTGCACTATAGTATTTGTTTTCATAAAAGGAGAATATTTATCCTACAACTCTCAAACAAGCCACTTCTCTAGTGAGCAGACCCATATTTCAACAGGACTGCTCATGTGGGCTAGAATTTGCAGGGCTCTACTTGCTAACACAATTGTCACCACATCTTACAGCTTATGATAACAATAAAATAGTCTTCAGCATTGTAAACACGTTGTACCATACCTATTTAAAGAGTAGTTTTTACAATTGAGAGGGGTGAAAAACAAGTCCTCTGCTGAACCATGGAGACAAAACATTCTACAACAGCAAACTTGGCATTTGCTGCAAAGGGAGGAAGTTTTAAATACATGTTTCTATTTCAAAAGCCTGTATTTGCCCGTATGTATTCTCTTTTGGAACAATCCCCAGATTATCAAACTTTCATCCAACTACTGACTAAATTCTTCAAAGTTTAAAAATATACATATACAATCATGATCTGTAAATTAAAAAAAAATACATAAATTAAATGGAAAAGTAAGCTTAAATATTAATAGAGCTTGGAATAAGTCACAGATGCGCCTTCAGAATCTGAGGTTGTACAGAATAAGGCTTTATGTCTTAATACAAGAATCAAGAATTTAACTCCCTTACCTACCATCACCTAAAAGGCATATCCATTGTTAATGCTGGAGTTTCCTTATTTTACATCATCCACTAATAAATGCTGTTTAAGAACAAAAACTTGCATGTCATTTGTTTGCTTGGACACCACTGCCAACACTTTCTTACAGATACATTTTCAGAAAATTAGATCTGCAAGTGCTAAAAACTTTAACTTTTCCTCAGCTATGTGCCATGCCTTGACCCCAAGTTTCACTTTGACACCTCTAGCCCTCTCTGGTGAAAACAAGCCACTAAAAATGCTGTAAGGGTAAGAAACCAGTGTTTGTACCATGAGCTTTATTGCTCTCACAGGGCTTTTGGGAAGATAAACAAGATGTGCCAAGTTCTGTCATATCATGCCTCATCTGAAATTGCAGTTCCATCTCTTCACTGCTATGAAAACTTCCTGCATCCACTAACCCCAACAGTGAAACCTAAAAGCCACCATACCTTTTGGATACAAGAACCGTTATGACAAAAACAATTTTTGTAAGCTAAAGGGCTTTATGGTGCTATGAATAGATCTTCCCTTCATCCACGGACATGTCGAATTACTACAGTTAAGGCTCAGACCATGATTTAAGGGAAGCAGAATAGAGATTGTGCTGAAGATCAGTTTCAGCACTGCATCTATTGAAAACTTGCTTCTAGGTGAAAAGATGCTACTCTCTCTTTCTACAGAATACAACAGAGGAAACTGAACCAGCTTCTCCAGCTCAAAATTCTACTCACCCATTTACATTTACCATTTTAGGGACTTCCTCTGTATGGGTTTCCACACAGAGCAAAACTCAAGACACTCCAAAAGGCACAGAGCCGACCTGCATTCAGAAGTAAGAATTTGGGACTTAGTGAAGTGTTGCGAGCCTTTCACTGTTGTTTTCAACATACTTGGCATGGCACTAAAACACTTGGAAAAATATTATTTAACAAACTGAGCTGATATACAACACATTTAACAACACAGGAACTCCTATCTCCCACCGGATTAGTTAACAGTATTTAGATTATCGAGGTGAAAAAAACAGGAGCACTGCCTTCCGAGCTAAAGAACCAATTTCATTCTGTGTGTTGACGGCCACATACAAAGCTATTAATCATAGGATCACAGCACCACTTGCACTGCTGTCTGTAAGTACTTCCCTCCTTTCAGCCATCTCTAAAACAATTCAATATGCATGTATCATAACCTGAAATCTGAGTATTTAAGTTCTTCTTCCTTCAGGAGAAAGAGGAATTTGCAATCTCAGTTCTGCAACAGATTCCTGCATTGTGGGTTTGATTTTAGACTCACTTTGCCTACCATATTAACCTCATCTGAACTTAAGCTGTTAGGCACATCACAGCCTCAGATATAGTGTTTCTCAAATACGCATCAGCCCTTATAGTAACTCTTAGCACGTCTTGAGTTAGAACTTAATGATGCTTCTGGAACCACTCACATCAATTCAGCCAAAGGAGAGTCCCTGATCTCTGGTTAACAGGTCGCTATCAACAACTGTTATTTTGGTTATCAACAACTATTGTGCTGATGCTTCGAGCCAGAACTCGAGTTACAGCTGTTTCCGTGCGCAGGGACGGAGCCAGAGCCAGGACGCGCTCCCGGCACACTCACCCATCGCTTCCTCGCCGCGATGAGCAGTTTTGCCTTTAATGAACACCGCTGCCAATGCACCCAAGTATGTCAGGCAAGGCGAGAGGAAAACACCGCGGCTGTCTTTTCCCGAGCTGCTTTCAGACAACAGCTTATGTACCACACGTTACCTCCGGCGGACCAGTCGCGCTCCCCCCAAAATACGCGGATTTCACATGGCGGGGTGGGGGGAATAGCTCCTCGTGCTCGCAGCGGGCTCCACTCGCGGTTCCGCTGGGTTTTCAGCACAGCGCCGAGACTTTCCCGGCGCCGCGCTCCGAGCACGACGAGGCGCTCTGCGGGGCGAGCCGGGCCGGGCCGGGGCAGGGCAGAGAGCGCCCTCGGCCCGCCCGGCCCGGCCCAGCCCCGAGCCGGGCACGGCCGGGCACTTGCGCAACGCCGCGGGCCGTGCCTCTGCCCCTTCCCGAAGGCAGAGCCGCTCCCGAGGCCCCCCGACTCCCTCGGTGCCCCGGGACAAGCCAGCGCCCGGCACCGCCGCCTCCCTCCCGCCCCGCTCCTCCCCGGCGGGACACGGCGCTGCGCCGGGACAGCGAGCCGGCAGGGCGCCAGCCCCCTCCTCCCCGCCCGGG
>JAWWMO010000083.1:128224020-128245101 GCA_035047845.1 Dendrocincla fuliginosa | reverse complement strand
AAGGATATTCCACACAATATGACATCAGCCCAGATATAAAAACCAAGGAAAGGAGCAGGAAGGGGGACATTAATTGTTTCCAATGGCTGCCTGCTAAGAAACCATTACACATGCTGAAGCTGGGCTTCCTGGGATGTGACCGGCCATTGCTGCTGGTGGGAAGTAGAGAATAAATCTTGTTAATTCTTCGCTTTGGTTGTGCATGTGCAAGCTTTTGCTTTTGTTAACTGCCTTATCCCAACCCTAGAGTCATTTTCCATCTTATTTTCTCGCCCCTGTCTGTCTGGGGAGTGATAGAGCAGCTGGGTGTGCACATGGTGTCCAGCCAAGGTCAACCCACTACAGCTGGATATTCAGATCTTTGAATACATTTGTCTTTCCACATGCTTGTGCCTGAGAATAGATACAATTCTTTATGCCACTCAATCTGCCTTAAAAAAAAATAGAGGAACCCTCTTCTCTCTGGCCCTTGTCATCTCGATTTCTTTTTCCACATCTGATAAAGAGCTAGGACAGATGGTCTGTCCTGATTGTGCAGCAATGAGGATTATTTGATTCAGAGAGGCCATTCCTGAAAAATGTACCCTTCTCTCATCTAGCCTAATGATATGTTTTAGCATGAGAAGGGATTGTTATCTCAGGCCTTGTGAACTTTTTTGACTGGAGTTGATTTAATTTCCTATTTCTACCTTTAGCTTAAACTAAAAAATATCTCCTCTTCAGAGTGACTGTCAGTCAGTTAGGAGGTGCTGTACTGTATGAAGAGAGAGACTTTAACAAGTACTTGTTCAGAGTGCAGAAAAGATCAGTTCAAGCTTTCAGTCGTGGCTCTTCAGAAGCTGTCTGCTTTCTCATTGATGAAAGCACCATTGATAGAGATCCACAGTCCCCTGACACAGATCCCTGCAGTCTCTCTTGCCCAATCTCTATTTTGGGTGCCTAAGGATGCATTTGAAGCTAGTGGGTCTAGAAAGACCTTATGATGGAAGTAGCACATGTGTTACCTAAGTATTACTAACAGTTTTATGTATGTACAGATTCTTGATTCTTTTGATGAAGAAGTAAACAAGGTTCTCAAGCTGTAATCATGTTGACCCCTGTCATTTTTTCTTGTTAGGCAATGGAGAAAGAAATTGCATCCCTCAGTTGTCTGTGATGCTTGACTTGACATATGCTAATGATGTACAACTTCCAAACAGATACATTATGTTAAACACATCTCCGTAATTGTGGCAGCTATAGAAAAAAGAATAGAAGAAAGAAACTTCAGTACTTCAACTGAAACCAGGCATAACAGAATGCTGAACCAGCACTTGGGAAAAACTATAATAATGCCAGGTTACAACAAAAAAGGAGAAATAGGACATTTATTATATGGCACCCATTTCTATCAAGAAATAAAAGGAGATAATACTAGTGAAAGCAGACTACCTTGCTTGACAGGTATTTAATGCCTCCATTCACAGCATTGTCTTTAAGGGCAGAATCAGGCATGGCCATCTGAGAGAAAGCTGTTCCCTGAAGGATATAAAGGAGACACAGATTGCCTATTCAAGCAGCCTCCTATCATTTGCAATTCGAAGTACTGCTTTACTTTCTGAGGTCACTCAAAACTCTCTTTGTGACTGAAGGCACAACTTGAATTTATTTATTCCATATCCTGTTTACTAATTCACTGGTAAGTCCCCCTCCCCATGCTAACCATCCACTGCATCACATGGCCTCTTTCTACACAAGAACAAATCAGTCCGTCCATTGATGCCTTTGTGAGCACATTGTCAAGATTTGTTCCGCTTCAACACCGAAGCAAAGCGCTGGCCTTGTGGCCTAGAAGGAAGATATCACTGTAGCAACTCGATGTGCTGGTGATACTGCATGGCTTCCCTTCTCTTCCTCCTTACTGTACTGAGCTCCTGCCAAAAGTTAACTTTACAGGAGGGTGATTCCTTTTGAGAGGACAGACAGGGCTGCCTCAATTATCCTGACTCAGCAAGTTTGGAACAAAACAAGGACTAACTGCAGAAAGAGACATTTGTAACACTTGCTCCAGAACACAAAATAAACAGAGAGAGTGCGCAGCTGGCCTGGTGGCCGCTACAGAGCCTAAGCCTTTGCTCTTCATTTGGCAGGAATTGCTGCAGTGCCTGCATAGGAATGAAACATTTTCTTTTCACCAGACCTCTTTGCTACATTCAGGAACACCAATAAAATACAGCAGCTGACTTGAAAAGAGGACAGAGCCTGTTACGATTTTACATTAAGAAAATAGCCAGTATGCTCCCAATCCAGTACACACGGATTCTTCTAGGTTCATATCACCATGATTACTGCACCTCCAGTAATAGAGAAACCAGGGTCCTGAGCTGAACAAATTCAAAGAGAAATGTCTTACTTGGGAATAAGAAACTGCAAAATTACCCAAAATCTGTTTCACAAACCAACTTCAAACATGTAAAACAAAGTCACAAAATGAAGCAGTTAATGTTGGGTTCCTGGGATTTCTACCTTTCTGACAGTTTGTGATTAAAAAAGTCGAATCTTATTTTCAGAAATTCATTACATAGCATTGTACACTGAAATACACGATGTTGTTATATAGCCAAGCATCTGGGGGAGATTAACCCCAATTTGAAAAAAACAAACTCTGGGAAAAGCAGCTATTTAATAGAGCAACGATGACGGCAAAGCAAAGACCGGATTTGTGCAATCGAATCAAGCTGGATGTTAGGAAGCATAATTTTACCGTAAAACAAATCAAACAGAAGTATTTCCCCTGATCCTAAGAGATGGTGAGTACAAAGCTCCCATTTCCCACCAAATGGGAAATAGTAATTTCCCACCAAAAAAAGAGAGCAGTATCTTTACAGAGTAGGTGGTCTAAAATGATCTGAACCATTCAGGAATATGTTTCTTCAGAGTACCAAAGAAAAGGAATTCAGGGAAGCCACAAAGGAAGGTGTCCTGAGAAACATGATGAACTTTGAACAAAGGGGATATCGAACCCATGTTTGCAATGATAGCCATGGGCAACAACGGAGAGACTAGAGGCCAAGAGGAAGATACAGCCAAGCCAAAAGCAGAGTGAAAAAGCCAGAGATAAACTGTATAGGGATCTCTTCCTACGTTGTAAAGCGATCCTCCCACTACCTACAGTCACATCAAAGCTCAATCTCAACACACAGTTAAATTCTGCACCACAGCTATATTTCACCATTCTGAAATTCTACATAAATACTACATAATTAAAACAGCTATAGCTTTTCCTGACAGTTTTCTTGCATTCAAACATACATGTTCATTCTTCCAAGTACGAAGCATCATCACTACTTGCAAGAAGCCTGCTCCTTGCACTAAACAGAACTGCTTAGCTGATTTATAGGGCATTTACTGTTACTGCTTTTGGACACAAAGAAAGCAGTCGGTTTATTTTTTTTTTTACTTTTTTCAGTAAATTCACAACTGTTAGAAATATCCATTAGCCAGATTTTGTCCAAGAACAATTCCGTCATGTTGCTGTTATTACAGGAAAGGCAAGAAAAGTAATCTCAGACAAGGACATATGACTTGGCAGACATGTGAAAGAGAGACATCAGCCTAAAATTCCAAGAACAAACTTAATGACTGCCAGCAAGCTGACAGCTACAGTTCATGTGCATCTGCTGTTTCCCAGAACTCCACTTTGCAGAAGTGTGAAGTTAGACACTTCACAACTCTATCAAGTTGAGACATTAAAGGAAAGAACTCAGCACTCTGAACCCATATTAAAAAAAAAAAAGAAAACAAACTTTAATATGTTTTTTTCCAGGATCTAATATACAAATGCAATGGTAATAATGTGCTCTTCCTTTGTAAGCTTGGATGAAATACATTGAAGTCCACTTTGCGCATGTTATGTAAATAATCGTCTAAAGCAACCTAGAAAAGGAGAAAAAAAAGCTTAATCCATATGATGCACACAAATAACTGGGCATTTAAGTTTACAAAGCAATACATGAAACTAAATGAGAAACTGCAAAAAGGCTTAACAGTTTGTCTGTGTTAAGTGGTAGCGTAACAATCACATTCCAAGCATATAAAAAAAGTCAAGTTTTGTAAAGGGAAGCATTGTCTTTTACCAGATCAAACAGCAAATTATAAAAACAGACAAGATTCTGGGCTCTTGCCCAGCTGTCCATGAATATTTGGATTTCTTGGGTGAAATGATTTAGTTAAAGGAGAAGGATTAGAAGTGTAGATCAAAACTATGTCAGGCATACATTATGATTTTTATGAGTTTTAGGTATTACATCCTCCCAAAAAAGACACATGAAACAGTAGTTAACCATGCTTAATTTGATACTCTTCACAGACATTAGCACAGGAATGAATCCATCACTTAGAGAGTGCATGATATCACACCCACCGTACAGAAAAAAGCAGGATACGCCTTCACAGGAACTTTCTTACTGAAAGACCTAGCCTAAAAGTAAATGGGGTAAGGTGGGGGGAAAAACAAAACAAAACACAAACGTACTTATCAGGAGAATTTAACATTTCAGATTTAACAGCAAGTAATACATACAATTAATTGCTAGAGGGCAACAAACTGTGTTATGAGCTTCATCCCTTTTTATTTTGGCATCCTGAAACACTAACTTTTCATTATGTGCAGGCCACCACCATCCCTCACTGTGTACAAAAGCAGTTACACAGCAGGTATGTAATACTGGGAGAGGCCTGCTAAAATATTTACATGGTTTAACAGACTTAAAGATTACATATTATAAATCAATGTAAATTAGCATCCCTTATTCCAACGAAGTCCCAACTTGCACCTGGTTTAATAAATAGTTTAACTTTTCCCCCACCCCACCACCCAAATAACTCTCTGAATGCCAACAGACAGAAATGATAGAAGACCAGAAATACATTTCTCTGAGTGCATCATTTTGGCCCAGTGTTGCCATCAGCCCCAGGAGTCCAGCTGTAAATGCTCCTGTTACATTTCTGGGACTTGGAAATTATCTCAGTTTCTCAGAATCTACATATGACATCTAAGGCATGGCTGAATCAAACCTACAATTTAAACTCATGTTCAACTCAAGTACCTCTAAGAGATATCTCTAAGAGCTGAAGCAAGTCTTCCTGTAATGTAATGCTTACTTATAAACACAAAATCCCTCCTTGTTTTGCCTTTTCTTACAGGTTAAAACAAACCAACCCTTTATGAATACTGACAAGAATGTATGAGTTTCTGTTAGTTTTTCACAGATTTTTCCAGACAAAAAATCAACCTGACACTTTAGGAAGAAAAATATTCAATCTTTCAGAAGGCAAATTATTTTAAAACTTTGAGATGTAATAATGTGTGTTATCTATCTCTAGAAAAGAAAAACATTCTTCCCAGATATCCTGCTCTGACTTCCTATTATTAATTGTGAGATGAAAAAAGAAAAGTAGACTTGCTAGACCTTCTTAACTCAGTGTGGGTTGCACATCATTCAAAAAGCATTATCTTCCTTGGTAAATTGAGTCCATAATGAGGTAGCATAATGGAGATAAATGCTAAAAGCCAAAAGGACACCCTCTTTTAACAAAGGGTGCTTAAGAGAAAGAGGAGGAACATGTAAATGTATTCACAGGCTTTCAAAGGGGGACTATGGGACTGACAGAACACTTATTATATGCTTTCATTCTAACAAAACCCACAATTCCTACAGAAAATAGCAATCTTCATTATCTCATTTTGCCCTCTGGTGGTCATCAGTCCCAGTATCAAGAAGAGCTGACCACACTCCAGAAATTTTTCTGCCATTTTCTGCATATTACTACAACGTTATTCATATAACGTTTCTGAGACTCACTTCAGCATTTTAGGATTGTATGTCTTCTGGCTGTGAAATGGGGCTGGTAACTGTTAACCTCATCCTCTAAAATATGTGGTCTGTGTAACAAATGCTGAAACCTATCTTCAGGTTTAAACTTTACCCTACCCCGTAATTCCAACTAAAACAAAGAATAAGTGTCTGAAAAGACCCTCAGGCAATACAAGATGGTGATTTTATATAGGAGAACAGATGCATTTAAAAGCACCAGCACATTACATTCACCTTAAATCTTGAAATACCCAGCAAACTTTGCCAGAAAAAGCCCATTTCATCCATTAGGGGAGAAAGTACGTTTATCCTTGCATTAACAAAGACCATCTGATTATTAAGAAGGTCAATACCCTCTTATTGCTGCCAATTATGGCCAGTTCAAGTGGTTTGAGCACTCCAGAGATCCTGCACTGTCAACTATTCTCCACTGATGATGATGGAGCAAGTATTCAGAGAAGCATTTTTAAATTTTAATTAAGGTGATATAATCCACCCATTAAAAGAAAAGGGGGAATGGGTGCCAAGACCAAGATTCACTTGAATAAAATGCTAATGCTGCCCTAATTTGTTTGCCTTGTGTTTATACTTTTCTGTATAGTCTCCAATTACATGATCACATTGCATATTTTCCACTGGACCCTCCCAGTGTGTAACATGGGCAGGGCTCTAGGAATGAAGTGGGAAGAAAGGAGGCCTGTTTTCTTCAGAGGTTGGTAGGCATTCTGGAAGTCAGGGGAACCAACACATTATGAATTATCAAATTATCTGAAAAGTTTTGAAGAACTGAATTATCTTCCTGCTTCAGTCCCAAAGTATCCATGCAATACCAGCAACAAAATTTTAAAAATGTAAACCATAAATACACATTACTCATTTTCCCTGCCTCCCATCCCTGATATGAGGCATTTCAGGCCAGGCACTTGGCATTTTTGTAAGCCACAACTGCAACCAAAGTCAGTGGGTTTTAAACACTATGCATTATGGGTTAAAGGGTGGAGAATAAAAGAAGAAAAATCAAAATATTTCAGCTTGAGCAAAGGTAGTGGACAGTGTGGGTGTTGTGTTGTTTCCTGCTACTAAATGGAATAAACAGTTTCCTTGGGCATGTGACCACAAAAACTGAGACATCAGGTGAAATAGCATGAACAGGAACACCTTAAATGCAAATTATAATTAGTCTATGAAAAATAAAGCCCAAGGCTACATAGAATCATAGAATGGTGAGGGTTGGAAGGGATCATCTGGTTCCGGCCCCCCTGTCCCCGCAGGGACATCTTCCACTAGACCAGGTTGCTCAAATCCCCATCCAACCTGGCCTTGAGCACTTCCAGGGATGGGGCTTCCACACCTTCCCTGGGCAACCTGTTCCAGTGCCTCAGCACCCTCACAGTAAAGAATTTCTTCCTAGTTCTCTAATCTAAACCTGCCCTCTTTCAGTTTAAAGCCACCCCGCTTTGTCCTACCTGCCCCTGTAAAAAGTCCCTCTCCAGCTTTCTTGTAGGCCCCCTAGGTATTGGAGAGCTGTTACAATATATACGCATTATTAACATAAAATAAAAACATTAATCAACTAACTAACCCCTGACTAAACAAATCAGGGATGCTGCACTTTACCTTCAGAAAAATGATGAAGGGCTCTCCTATTTCTACTGCATAAAATAGTGTGATCACAGGTAATGCTGTAATTGAGGATTATATTAATGGTGCAAACACAGAGATAAATCTGGCATTTCTTTACTCTTGAGTGGTATCTTTCCAGACTAACTTGATTGGAAGCACTGAGTGCAATATTCAAAGTATACATGCACATGCACTTGTAGACACAAGAAACTTCACAGTACTTCTTGCAAGCTTTGTTTTACAGAGAGAGGCAGACAAAGCATTGCTGATGAAACATTCTGTTGCTTTTGTACCGGGCACCAACAAGCAATTCAAAGTGGTGCTAAAATAAAAGCATGAAAGGAAAATAGACTAAGACTGTGCAGTTCTTCAGTGTTCATCATCCACTGTTCTTTCCTAATTCCCTTGGTGTGTGCCAGAAAAGATACAAAAGAAAGCACCTTTCCCAATGCAGCTTTGGGCATGGCTGGTCATGTTAAGGAATGAATCCCCCTTCCCACACATACTAACTAGCAGTTAACATGCTCTGTCTTCCTGGCAGCCACTCCACTGTGCTGTGAAATACCATATGCAGAAGTGCTTTCTGTGGTGCTGATCCCATGCTGGCACATAACTGCATTTATAAAGTCTGCTTGAAGTTTCTTTTCCAGTAATAAGTCTCTTATGCAGTATTTGTATATAAGAAATAGGACCTGGCTGTGAGTAAACTGCCTCCTGTACATAAAGATAAGTATGATATTCATAAAGAAGTAGTTGTAATATTTAAAGTGTGGGGTTTTTCTTTCATTTAAACTCTCAAAGTAATTAAAGGCAAAATATTTGAAATTAAGTTACATCTTCTAACAACAAATGCTTTGTGAAGACTAGCATCAATTATGTTTATTTAAATAAATAAAAGGATAGGAGTCTCACATGTTCTAGATGAATATGGGCCTGGCTGGCGATGTCATAAATTACATCTCTCACATTTTTCTCTTGCTTGCCTCTTATGAAATCCTCTTGTGAAACTCCATGCTAGACATAGGAAGGAAAATCAAAACCAAAGAGAAAAAAACCTCCATAAATATCAAGTTTCCATTTTAACTTCTCAAAAATCTGTCCCAGCAACCAAACTAAGGGCAAAAGACTAAAACAGCCTAAATGTTTTAGCACTGCTCCCTCCTTTTTTAATTCCTATTTTTTTTTTTTTTGGTCAGTCACTTAAAAAAATTCAAGAGAACAAAGAGAACAGTTGGTACAGACTCTTTCTGCATGAGTTTGCTCCCAGAAACTTCATGGTCAGTAAGATAACCAAGTTAGATTTTAAAATGTGGGGAATTTAGATCAGTTTAGATACCAGATTTTTAAAATCATAATCCAAGAATCTATATTAAGCAGAAGAAAGACAGTAATAGCTAACACAAGAAGCCATGCTAGCTTTGGAAATCTTGGGATTGGTGTGCACCATCAGGCTTGCAGAAAAACCCAACCAACCAACAAAACCCCAACACACAAAACAGCAAACAAACCCATCCCCAAAAACCAAAGAGCAAAAAACCAGAACCACTGAAAAACTGCCTCTCCAAACCCCAAAAAACAAACCCCAAACTTATTCTTTGACTATAGGGACCAATGTGAGACATAATATGGCATATTCAGAATTGCACCAGTTGCCCATTCCCCTCAACAACAACCAGGCACGTGAAAGCTGTATAAAGGTAGCCTGGTAGGCTTCACAGGAAGGAGAGACTCCAGGAGATCTTTGCAATACTTGTCAGCAGCTGAAACACTTACAAGATGCTCAGTTGGCACAGAAGGGATGCAAGCTGTTTTTAGTTTCACTGCAAAACACCTTCCATGGCAAGGAATGACTGTGAATTTCAGGCTGTGTTTGAAAAGCTGAAAACTTGGAAGGCCTCCCATACCATGCAGTCCCAGAAAGGCTAAAAGCAGGGTGCAGCTCCTTTCTGCAATCTCAGAACCCTGACCTATATTAGTATCTACATTTTTTGCAACTACCTACATTACTAAACTTCAAAACTTTTAATTGTATTGAAATTACATTCAGAAAATACTAACGCAGCTGCCTTCGGCATCACCATAATTACGTAAACTTTGGTTAAGGAGAAAACAGCATTAACATTCAAAAAAAGACTGGAAATGAGGGAATAACAGTTGAGATGCTACAGATCGAGCCACATAACATTAGTGAAAAATTCTGAGCTTTAATCCCACCTCTCCTAAGCTGCAAGTCTGTTAAATTGCAATGCAAATTAGGTGTACAGTTTAAATTGGAGGACTACACCACCTCCTACAGCAATGTAAGGAATGTATGCCTATAGCTACTAAATATGGAACAAAAAAAAAACCCAAACAAACAACAAACCATCAGCACATTTATGAGAAGATAATAAAGAGAAGCACAAAAAGATTGTTCAAAAGTAAAATTTCTCATAGTGCTTCCTTTATGGTAATAGGAAAATTAAAAAACAAAATCCCCACCAAACCCCAAAACACAAACCCCAAGCCCCATTCCATATTTGCATTTTTATTCATTAATGAAAAAAATCCTGAAAATTAAAACATTTAATAAAAACAAACAAAAAAAAAAAAAAACAAACAAAAAGAAACCCTAGAGTTTCTTGAAGGTCACTCCTCTCACCTGCCAAAAGATACAAAACTTGTGACAATGGCATATTACTAGGCCATAGCAGAAAGAGTTAAAATAAAGAAAAAAGTCCTGTTTCTTTCTGGCAGAATAAATCATGATCTCACATCTGGCATTGAGAAACACAGTTAGAAACACTATACTGTTCAAGTCCAGACAAATTCCTTCGCTTACCAACATACAAATGTCCATGGGAAGAAAGACCTTTTGTCTTGTGCTATGATACGGAGTTGCTCTTAAACAGGTAACTATGCCTTGTGCTTTCCCAATGTGACTTGCTGCATGGTCAGCATGGATGTCCCTCACACCTAAAATTGCAGAAATAATATGTTCAGAAACATGCAGTCAGGCCTTCTGAGGAGTATGATCTTCCCTAATGTGCATCAGTCATACTTCAGGAAAGCTAAGTGCATTGGTCCACGATACAACAGTCTATGTGCATATATTGCCTTGAGATCTCATCTCAGAGAAGCAAAGCAGCTGGAAAACTCATTGGTTTCCATATTCAGGAGCAAGATGCCTCTTACTTTGTTGCAGTATCTGCAAAGGGTGTACTTAGCAGAGCAGCAACTATTCAGATAGAACACACTGGTACAAACAAACTCATTTTCATTGGCATGTCCTCTCCCAGGATAACAGTATTACCAGATCTGTTTTTCCTGCCAGAAAGTCATTCAAGTGTGAGACTCCTGATGAGCATTAATGCTTACGGTGTGGTTTCATGATTAGCTGCAGGTGATTCATCAGTGTAGTGAAGCCAAAGAGAATGTTCCTACACTTCACCTCTCAAAAGCCATATTTCACTATATCTCTCCTTTTATTTCTTATTTCTTAACTCTTTTAACCTCAGCATTGGCCTTTCAGACTACTCTGACACGCAAGAGGAAAACACTGCTACTACAATACTAAATACTACTAAATAACAATGTTTTTACCATTTTTTTTACATCTGAGTTCATCTGGGGAATACTTCCATAGTGCAACAGACACCTAAAAGAAAAAATACCCTCTTCTTCACTCCAAATGAACAGTTCTTTCCCAACCTGTGACTCTTATATTAGACACGACACAGACACTAGCTCTTGACCACAAGGATCATATTTGTTGCATTTTTCTAGCTATTCCATTATTGACTGTTAACCTACTTCTAGGAAAAGGATTCAGACCCAAATTTACAACATCACCAAGGGAAGTTTATAGGTTGGGAAGTTGGCTGTTTCAAAATAATCAGCATACATCACTGTAATAGAGAACAACAGCTGCAGAATACCTACAGCACTTTCTGTTCTGTAGGACAATCTAAATACAGTAAAGAGTTGAATGTACCACACTTTGTAATAAGACCAAGAAAAGGGAAACCAAAGCAACAAATAACAGAGCAGTAGGAAACTGCACTTCAATGAGCTCTGCACCTAGCAACTTCCAAGGAAAGCACATAGTTCTAGGACAGCTGCAGTAAGATTCCACATTTATGGTTCAGCATTCAAACGATATCTGAAGTAC
The DNA here is from genome assembly GCA_035047845.1 of Dendrocincla fuliginosa. Taxonomy (NCBI): domain Eukaryota; kingdom Metazoa; phylum Chordata; class Aves; order Passeriformes; family Dendrocolaptidae; genus Dendrocincla; species Dendrocincla fuliginosa. The sequence continues at coordinate 128,233,473 of JAWWMO010000083.1, read as the reverse complement.
TACCTAAGACAACTTCTACTGAAAGTAAACTTGAGTGGAAAAAGAATGGGCTTTTTGAAACACAGTAAATATTGCACCTGCACTAATGAGCCATCAACAAAACCTAAAAAGGGCAAAACACCTACCCAGCATTTCCAAGGTGAGGTACAAGAGAGCACTCTGAGTGTTCTCAGCATATGTTTCGAGCTCCTGGATGTTACGGTATGCCCTATCATCCAAATTCTTCTCCTGTAATGTAAACACAGAACTTCAGTAAAACATAACTGCTATTTGCACAGGTTTATTATTACAGTCATGTCAACCTAATTCACTAACAAAAACAAAAAAATGACAAAATTGAGAGACAGAAAAGTATAAACTCAGATAGAAGCAGTTATTAAAGCTTATAGCAAGTCTAACATAACGAACTATGTGCAACCACAGCCACATCTGCTTACTGGAGCAAACATAACTTTTTGCAGTAATATGAAATCAGAATTCTTCATAAAAAAAATATGCAGCCAAAACAAAACATCATATGGCATTCTCACACTATGGAGTTGTCAATTTGAATACTCATTTTGCAACTGAAGCACAGACAAATTCAGATAAATAGGAGTGTATGGTTTAAAATGTCCATAAAATCAATCCATGAAATACACACAAGTTTCAAAGTCACATGTAAATCACAGACTCCTGGAATCATAGAAGGGTTTGTGGACGAAGGGACCTTAAAGATCATCTATTTCCAACTCCCCTGCCATGGACAGGGACACCTTCTACTAGAGCAGGATGCACAGAGCCCCATCCAACCTGGCCTTAAACACTTCATGAAGAGTCCACAACCTCTCTTGGCAACCTGTTCCACTGCCTCACCATCCTCACAGTAAAGAATTTCTTCCTAAGACCTAATCTAAACCTATCCTTCCTCATCTTAAAGCTATTCCCCCTTGTCCTGTCACTATATGCCCTTGTGAGAAGTCCCTCTCTAGCTCTCTTCTAGCCCCCTTCAGGCTCTGTAAGATGCTATAACGTGACCCCAGAGCCTTCTCTTCTAAGGGACAAACGGCCCCAAATCTCCCAGCCTGCTTTCACAGGAGAGGTTTTCCAGCCCTCTGATCAAACTTAGTGGCTCTAATAATACACACAAAAATAATAAAATACACCCAAATAATGTAGTATCTAATAAAATACACCCAAAAAGACAATATTCACCAGCATGCTTCCTGTCCTAGTGGCTTCTGTGGTTAAAACATACCAGTTGTAGGATTAAGAACCAGTCTTAAGATTAAAAAACTCTGAAGTCTTTCATAGCAATGACACTATGCAAGTAACTGACCGTCAATTTTTTCAGTGTATAACTACATGACACTAAATTTAGCAGTAAAAACAGTGTAAGAAATTCCTGCCCTCTGCTTTTCACTCTTGCCCTTGTGTCAGAGCTGGTAGCAGCATCACTGTACCAGTGAAATTCTTCCTCTTGTTTTTTCCCAGAAAAAGGGTGGATATTTTAAACTTCATGTGGTTTGAATGCTCCAGTTTACAACATGATAAAAAACAGCCATGATGAAAAGCAAAAAAGTGTGGCAAAAAGGTTTAGATGGCTCATTTAAATTTTGAGATTCTGTATCTATGTGGACTCACAAACTACATCTATTCTAAAGCAAAAATAAACAAAGGATTCCATTAGCCATTCTGGCCAGAAAAGAGCAGAAACTATGAAGAGTGAGATCAAGGGAAAATTAGAAAGATATACAGAAATATCGGTTCTGTCTGGAAAAGCTGAATTACATAAGTTTTTGTTCTACAAACAAATGCCTAAAACCAAGGAAAACAAAAGCCAAATATGACTAAAACCAGAATCAGACTCTGAATGGTAAACACTTACTCTTTCATCAATGATCTTCATGAACCACATTTTAGTCAAGTTATGCCTCTTGACAGCCTGAAAATTATCAAATAAAACCTCAGTGTTAATGTAAACAACATGATGGTAGCACTGCATTCTGAAGGCTGAAATATATTTTAGATATTTAATACAAGAATTGTATTTACTGGGTTAAAATAAGTGGCATGTCAGTGGAAAATGAGAATCTTCTTCAAATACAGAAATTTTCAAATGACATTTATTGCAAGTTGCTGCACACAAAAAGTGAAATACCAGACACTGAGCCAGCTAACTAAAAGCATTTCTTTAAAAATGTTTTTGCAAGTAATTTATTCTTGGAGTCATATGTTCCCACAAAATATTTGCAGATAACTAAGTTCACTTTCCAAAAAGAACAGAGTTTCCTCTGGAGTCAAGCAATAAAAATATTTCCCCTGTAAATTTTCAAGAAAATGTCAGTACAACATACCAATACATACTGTAAAGACAGCATCCTAACAAAGCAATATAATGAATATTCTGGGTTTGTTTAAAAAAGTATCCCACAGCACCTCATATTCATACGTTCTTCTTTTGGCTTTTGTCTTGTATTTGACTTCCTTCCTGTACCACTTCATTCTATCAACTTACCTTCAATCCTCTTAACTACACACACTGAATTTTCCAGAACACATTGTCAGAAAGGCCACAGTCACACATGCAAACATTTATAAACAAAACTTATGGAGCAGATTTTTCACCATTTAGTTTTATAGTTCACTTTCAACTTCTTCTTTATATCCATCATATTAGCAAATATTTTTTCAAGGTTTGACAAGATTAGATCTTCTTGCTGATTCAACAAATTCTGCTTGAGGCACTACTCAGTTTGTGAAAAGACAAATTTTAAGTTACAAGTTTAAGTATCAGGTTTGATTCTCACTTGTTCACCTTGAGTATCATTTCATAAACCAAATCCTTTAAATAGTCACAGGTCAAGACTTAAAGCACCAAACTGAACTCTGCTAAATTACCCATTTTGAACATTGCATCCATTTTCAGCTACCTTCACTCAAACACACAGGTCTTCATTTCTCAAGTTTTAAAAATTGGCTTCTTCCATCAAAAATGAATGGAGAATTAGGCCTCACTCCTCATATGTTCAAAATGGACAGAAAAGCAGGAACAAGCATCATACAGCTGCTGTATAAGTCACCAAGAGTCGAGACATTAATAATTCTGGAAATACTACTGAAGGCTATTTATCTGCTTTATCTGAGCTGAAGACACCTAGAATAGCTCTAAAAGTGACTGTAACAGGTGCTTTGTTTTATTTCCTGGCATTACTTATGTTTCCTCTTAAATAAAGTGTATCTTAGTTTAAATCTCAATTTTAATCTAAACAGGAGTGTTGATAGACAGGAACAAATGCTCGCTTATGCTTTATTTCACTTTTGAAGGAGGAAGAGTCAGAGAGAGGCCACAGTTTCAGCACAGCCAAAAATCACTGAAAGAGGCTTTGGAAATGACTACTTTTTGTGGTCTCAGAGGTGCAGCAGAGTTGCATCCATCCCTGAAAGTACTCAAGGCTAGGTTGGATGGGACTTTGAGCAAGCTGGTCTAGTGGAAGGTGTCCCTGACCATGGCAGGGACATTGGAACTGGAGGATCAATAAGGTCCCTTCCAACCCAAGCCATTCTATGACACTGAGTGAAACCAAAGTGGCAACAAGAAAAATGCTCCATTCCTGCAGAAACTGCACTGTTCTAAATCAGAGTTACAGCGAGTATCCTGCTTTTCCTGGGATTTTAATATGAACAATGCAGATGAATATTTGGACAGAGAATCCACATTTCATTGCCTGTTATTTTCAGCAGGTCCACAAACCTAACTATCTATGGATTATGTTAACTGTATTCAGCTACTGAGGTTTAGACAAACTTCAGCTTTTCCTGTCCAGGAGCTCAGAGATATTTAGTTTAAATACAAGTCTGACCTTACAGAATAGAGACCTTACAGCAGCTGTTCTTTTGGAGCAGCCTGTGGACTTGCTGCTCCAAAGACTTGCTGTGGCCTGTGGCCCCAAGATGCCAAGTTAACAACGTATAGAATTTCCATCTCCAAAAAAATTCAAAATTCAACTCAATGTGACCCTGATAACCAGATCTAACTTTGATGTTAGATCTTCTCTGAGAGGCAAGCTGGACTAGATGACAATGACAGATCCCTACCAACAAATCACTGTGGTTTACATCAGCATCAGAGGGATTTACATTGCCATTTACACTGCCTTCAGACCTTCAATAAACCATTGAACATATCAATGACAGTCCTTACTACAAATTGAAAAATTCAGAAGAAAGCCTCTGTCTCTTTGGCCATGGCCAGCAAAGAGATAGATCTGTAGGTATACTTCATGTGTGATGTTCTTGTGCCTGCAGAACTTGGCCATCTTGGTAAAAATAAACTGTTCACAAGTACATTCTTTTTACTCAATGCACATAAAAAGATCTGTGCAATACACTATACATAAACACAAGCCACCATGCAACTCTTGATGTGAGGAGAAGACTGTATTAAGATTCTCCCTACTATCCAGTAAGTGCATAAACTCTTGGGCCTTTCCTCATACCTATTTGCTAGTTCATCCTCTTTGCTTAGCCTTCCATATTTTTCTACAGCACAGTCTCTACAATCAGGACTAGCACTGCCTTAGGAAAGTACCCTTACGCACTTCACTTGCTATCACCTTATGGCTTACCACAGTTTACTCTGTCCTTCACATAAACAGAAGGGAAAAGAGCAGATGGTTCACAGAAGTCTGACCTTGTAACCTACCTAAACATCCTTCTCCAGCTCTGCTCTTTGCTTGTAGATAACTTACATGCAGAAACATAAACACAATTTACATTACCTGTTTTATATAAAATAATGCTGTTATCTATGCAACACGGCACACGCAAAACAGTGACATTATTTCCCACAGTAATGTTACAGTTAAGTGAATTTTAGGACAATAAAGGTATATTTTACCCTCCACAGTTCTGCAGCAACTGGCTGATGTGGTGGGTTATCGCAGTATATGTCTTCCACAGCTTCCCTCCAGAACTGCATTCGCATCAAGCCAGTAGTCTTCTGAGTTATGGAGTCTTTAATCTGGAAAGGACACATCTGGAGTGAAATTCACAGTGTCTTTAAGGCACTTGGTCTGTCTATCTACACTGAAAAGACAGACACAGGACACAGCCAAACTCAGCAGGGAAAATGCTCAGTTCTGAGTTGACGTTTATTCCTCATGAATCTTATAAACAGTACATAGAGTAAAAATTAAATCTTCACCACAACCTGAACTTTGAAACCCATGGAGAGTAAGTCCTGGGTGACCCTCACCTTAGCCTTCTTCCCAGAAAAAAAAAAGCAGTGGTGGCAGCAGTGAAGGAGGGCACACCATGGGCTGCCAGAAGCACAGCCTACAGAAGCTGGTCTGGGGTTTTGCCTGGTCAGCTCATTTCCTGGATCACTCCTTTCTGGTAAGCATTGCCAACTTTCCTGGCTGCACTGGCGGTTTCTGGCCACCTAGCAAAGGGGAGAGACTGCAACCACTCCTCTCCCACAACAAACTTCCCTCCTGGCAGCCTTTTCATCACCTTGCTTCTGCCAACAAAGACTTGGCCCTGATTATATCATGCAAGTTTTTGACAGACCTTCTACAGACTGGATTTAGCTACACTTCACTGATTCAGTTACTGCATGTAAAGCCAGGATGTAGATGCAATCACATAACAGTATCAAGGAACACTGCCTGTTTGTTGTAATTTCATTTTAAAATGCATGGCAAGGAGGAAAGCCAGAAAAGCTATACATATAAACAAAACAATTGGGGGAGGCTGGCTACTTTCCATGGGCCATTCAAAGCTAGAGGTTTCTATTGCACTAGTTATTCATTGCCCTTCCCAGTATAAAAAGTTGATCTTGGCAAAACACCACCTACTAGTGTAATTTAAAATATCAAAATTCTTATTTTATATTTCCAGAGTTCACAAGTGTATTTTAATACCTGCCTGAGCCAGTTCCACATTGAAAGCTCTCAAGGCAAAAGCAGAGGTTCGAGATTCTGCAGGCAACAGCAAAGAACACAGAAACCCTTCGTAGTCACGCTTTCTATAAAAGGACAAAAAAATACATTTGTTATTTATAGCTCTGCGTACACTGAGTGTGCTATTGCTTAGTACTGAATGCCTGAAAGAGTAGCAATAACTTACAGTTCAAAACTCTGGCTTTGCAAAAGTAACAGCTTTTAAGCTTAAGCAAGACACACTCCAAGAGAGAAGGGATGCTGTCTGAACTCCCAGCGCACCTCAGAAATCCCGAATTCAAGATATCTGGCTAAAGACATGAAGCAAGGCTGTGGCAGAACTGCAAAAAGAATCCAGATTGTCCGACTTCCAGATTTCTGTTCCAAACATGAAACCACATTTCTTTAAAAGATTGTGCTTTGGAGCTTGGCAGAAGAGTGCTTGTTTAACCATTAAGTTTTTGTTTATATTGGCAATTATATTCAAAGCCTAAAAACCCTGGGAGCTGGCAGTTTCACTGCAGGTAACCTGTTGCCAACCCAGAGTGACATGCCGTCGCTGGCCACGTGGGTGTGCCACAAAATTAAAAACAACACAGTGCACAGAATCACAAACTGCAAAAGCAGACGTCACTGCAGCTAACAAGAACACTTAGTCACCTATGAAAAGCTAAACTGCTTGTTTTGAACAATATTGTTGTATACTTTCTGATAAGCCTGAACCCTGATTCTTCATTAGAACAAGTCCAACAACTCCAGGTTCCACCTGGAAAGTGGAAAAACAGGTGTCAAGGAAAACACATTTACTCATTTTCATGAAGTTTGCTGTTCTTGCATGTACTCGTATTTCTTTGGAACATGAGCTTAAAATAGCAAAGCCAAACTAAAACCAAGGGTTATTAGGGTTGCTACTTTTAGCTTCAAACAAAAAGGAAGTGAGGTTTAGCAGAATTTCTTGACTACAGCAGCTGACAACAAATGCTCAGAGTTTTCACAACAGTTGTGAAACTTGTTTTAGAGCTTGATGCAAATCCAGAAATATCAACAAAAAATTTATATTTGTGAATTTTAGCAGGCTTTAAAGGTCACATTTGTATTAAAGAACAGATGCATCAAATTTCCCTCAATTAAGGCAGTTTCTGAAAGGTATTATCCACTCAAAACTTAATATTTTTTTTCAAGACTGATTATAGTAATACCCAGTATTGCACACCCTAGGTAAAGCTGCAAAGTTCAAAGCCGTATTTTCCCAGTTCCAGTTTGCCTGACTTGTTCACATAGCACAGAACCGTGTTTACTTTCAGAAAAGAAACAAAGAAACACATTACACAAAGTACACAGCAGTACAATAGAGATATTTGTTTTCACTATAGTAATGGTGTTGACATGTTGGTTTTTTGTTGGCTGTTTTTTTCAATTATTCTAAGCTTAAATATTAAATGCAGCAAATCCATTAAGCCACAGCCTGTAAAAAATAAAATTGATAATGCTATAGATTGTATTCCACCCAAACTCTCTTCGTGTTTTAGTGTAAGGAATGAATAAAGAAGGGAATGACCTTAAGTGACATATTGAGTGTTTTTCGTAGTTTTCCTCTCAAATAAGTTATGTATGAACTCACAGACAGAAGAAAAGTTGGCTATGACTATCACTAGACTTTCAGTATAATGATTTTCCTTCATGTTAAAAACTCCATAACACCATCAAACCACAAGCTTGTCTTCCAGAGGCATCATAAACAGCAAGAGACAAAACAATATACCTACTAGGGATACATACTTTAAATCTAACAGCTTAAAACAACTTTTTTATAAAAGAGTTAACACAAAAAGGAAAGCCCAAGAGAAAGGACATCTTGCATATTGCAAAAACTTGCACAAATACATATCCTTAAAGCATAACACAGTTGTTCTTCCTAATGTGTGGGAGACTCAAATGCAAGACTAGGGAGCTGCTGATGCTTGCACAGCCACCAGTGTTTTATTTCTGTTTGAATAATAACTCCTTCCTCTTATTTTTTTATAACTTATTATTACCATGCAATATATGAGCCACTGGGAACAGCAGCTTTAAGTAAATGATGCCAAAAGCATAACCACCTATTGTTTTACTATTTTGAATGCTTATGTATTTTTCTAACCAGTCCTTTTATAATTTAACAAATATATATATAAAAAGTTTTAATTCTACTATCTCAGCTTATGTAGCTTGAAACCTAACTATTCTGGTCACAGTTGTTTGTTACTGAAAACGTTTTGCCTGTATATACTTGCATATTAACTGCACACACAGCCTCTAGTCTGCTGAATATCAGGTAAACAAATCTTGGGTAGAAAAACTGGGAAAGCAAAGCTATATTCTGATGCTTTGTCAAGGAAACTGCAGCCTGGCAGTACACCTGTACAGATCTGCTGCCTCGTGCTCCTTTGAACATTTAAGATTGTCCTTAAGAATGTTTCTTTCCATTAGTTTTCCTATCTCAGCCATTACTGCTGACCACACCCCCCTCTCTGTCCTTTACAGGCCTCAGTTTGGAAAAGGTGATCCTGTTCCACTCTTTCTGTACACACTTGGAAGCCTTCTCCCTGGTTTTGTCAACCACCCAGGACAACAGCATCCAAAGGGAAATTAGTTAAGTCTTTACAAAGAGACTTGTTCAGCGTTTTACTTTGGAAAGACCTGAACTCCTGTGGACTAGAAAGCAGTCAAGGGGCTCTGCACGCTGTTTACAGCCCAGAAGCCCCGCAGGGAACATGGCCTGGCCTGGAAGGGTCTGAGCTGCACTCCTGCTCCTTTTGGAGCACTTTGGATTTGGAAAAAAAAGCCCAAAACAAAAGCATGCTTTTGGAAGCATAGCCTTCGTCCCGCACTCAGGACAGAGAAGGTTCTGAGCTGCCTGCGCAGCTATTGGATGTCCTCTGCTTTTGCCCTTTTCCCAAGGAGCACCTGGGAAGCTTGGCTACTTCCCAAGTAGCCAAGAACATCTAAAAACACCCATTATTTTTAAACATCCACTTCGTCGCTCCGTCTCTCTCCAAAATGCCGAGGCCCCGAAACAGAAACCAGGTATTTCCGCAGCCACGCGGCCGTGAAGGGCAGGGCGATGGGTGCCGTGGGAGGCCGTGGGGTCCCTCCGGAGACATCCCCCCCCCGGGTTCCTGCGCACGCTGCCCCAGCTGGCCCTGCCTCGGCAGGGAGCCCCGGGCAGCTCCAGGTGACTTCCAGAGGCCCCTTCCAGCCCCCGCGGCTCCGCGATTCTGCCTGCGGGGTCAGTCACCCACGCAGCTTCAACACTCCCCTGCTTCCCGCGGTCCCGCCGGTGCCCAGGAGGAGCCCAGGGCGGCCTGGGCAGCCGGGGGAGCCCCATCCACCCTTCCCGTGCGGAGGGAAGCGCTGCCGAGCCCTCCCGGGCCCGCGTCCCGGCGCTGCGCCGCGGGCACTCACCGCACCAGCTCGGCGCAGTACTGTACCGCTGCCCCCCCCGAGGAGCCCCGGCCCGCCGAGCCCCGGCCCGCCGAGCCCCGGCTCGCCG
>JAWWMO010000083.1:128203409-128223920 GCA_035047845.1 Dendrocincla fuliginosa | reverse complement strand
GGGGCGGGCGGGGAGAGGTTGGGAGGGGACGGGGTGGGATGGGGAGAGGGGTGGGTTGGCGTTGGGCGGCATGGCATGGCACGGGGTGGGAATGGCCGGCTGGGGGCAGAGGGTAGGAGAGCCGGCAGGGGATGGGGGTGGCAGGCAGGGAATGGGGGTGCCGGCAGGGGATGGCAGGCAGGGGCAGGGGCAGGGGCGGGGGCAGGGGATGGGATGGGATGGGACGGGACGGGACGGGACGGGACGGGACGGGACGGGACGGGACGGGACGGTACGGTACGGCCGGCAGGGGGCAGGGGAGGGGGATGGCCGGCAGGGGAGAGGGGTGTCATGCAGGGGATGTCAGGCAGGGGCAGGGGGTGTCATGCAGGGGATGGGGATGTCAGGCAGGGGCAGGGGATGAGGATGGGGATGTCAGGCAGGGGCAGGGGGTGTCAGGCAGGGGCAGGGGATGAGGATGGGGATGTCATGCAGAGGATGGGGATGTCAGGCAGGGGCAGGGGATGAGGATGGGGATGAGGATGGGGATGTCAGGCAGGGGCAGGGGATGTCATGCAGGGGCCGGCCGAGCGCCGCAGGAGCGGCAGATGGCGCCGGGGAAGGGCCGGCCCCGAGGAGAGTCCCTGCGCTCCCGGGGAAAGCGGGGTGGGAAGCGGAGCAGTGGGAGAGGACCTGCGGGGCGCTGGCCATGGGCCAGCAGTGTGCCCAGGGGCCAAGGAGGGCAGTGGCAGCAGGGCCAGGGCAAGGACTGTCCCCCTGTCCCCCTGTCCCCCTGTCCTGGTGGGGCCGCACCACGAGCGGTGTGCCCATTCCGGGCCCCGCAGTTCAGGGGGGACACTGAGGGGCTGGAGCGGGTCCAGGGGAGGGCAGTGAGGGGTCTGGAGCACTAGTCCTGTGAGGAACAGCTGAGGGACTGTGCAGCCTGGAGGAGAGGGCTCAGGGGAGACCTTTTCACTCTCTACAAGTACCCGAAAGAGCTTGTCCCCGTGTGTGGTTTGGGCGCTTCTCCCAGGCAACTGGTGGCAGAACAAGGACATGGTCTTAAGCTGCACCGGGGGAGGCTTAGGCTGGACATTGTGAAGAATTTCTCTATTAGACACTGGAATGGGGTGCCCAGGGAGGTGGTGGTGTCACCCTCCTTGGAGGTGTGTAAGGAAAGACTGCACGTGGTACTCAGTGCCATGGTCTAGTTGGCATCGCGGTGTTCCGTCACAGGTTGGGCTTGACAATCTTGGAGGTCTCTTCCAACCTAATTGATTCTGTGATTAGTTTTTTAAACCTGGTGCCCAAAAAACTTGAGGAAGCTGAGTTGTAAAAGCCTCCTTGCCGTGGGCAGCGTGGCATAGGAGCGGCGGTGGGACTGGGGAGAGTCTCTGGGCTGGTGGGCTGTGTGAGGCAGAGCAGTTCTGCCTGGGCAGCAAAGCTGGCCCCAGCCTCTGTCCTTGATAAAACAGGGTGTTTAAGGTTTGCAGTAGCAGCCCTATTTCCTTCTCTTGGCTGGCAGAGGGACTCCTCACACCGTACAGGCTGGCTGGACTTTTATTTACAAACAGTGGCTCTGTTAGCCCCGTGGTCATGGATAGAGCAGCTGTGCCAGCAGATTCATACAGAAATGCCACCATGCTTAGAAGCAGTTTCATCTTGAAACTACACCAGCCCAACCTATTAGTAACTAGCCCAACCTAGCCATTGCTAGAAGAGACACTGTCTGGCTCTTCTTTCTGTCCCCAGCCATGCCATCCTCTTCCCTGGTGCCAGCTATGACCTTCATTTTATAGTACACTCAGTTGATTCAGGGAGTTAAACCAGCAGAAACCCATCCCCTGCTCACTTTTGTTTCTCACGAGTTCTTTTTCTGCCAGTTTGATGCCTTGAATCAGTTCTCTGCATGGTCAGCTGAGCGTCAGCAAGAGCGAGGGGCTGTGGGCTGGGGAGAGGGCAGGATCTCCCGGTTTGTGGGCAGTAGTAATACATGTGTTCATTGGCCCAGCTGCAAAGTGAGGCTCCACAGCATACAGGGAGAGTTTTGAGTGGGCAGTGGTGTTCCGTGGATAAGGCATCTCTCTGGAAATGAGAGCAAGCCTTTATTTTGTGTCACAGAGATGAGGAGGAGAGGGAGGTTTGGGATCACACTTCTGTATTATTTCTTTCATTGATTAGTGGCTCTTACAGGTTTACCCTGAGCCTCTCTTCTTTCCTTTTCCTCATCTCTAAAGTTCTCTTTGTGTTGAAACTCTGAACCTTGTTTTAAACCCTTGCTATGCCTTGAGCAGGATTTATTGTTTGTCAGGGCACCCAAAGGAGGTCATTTAGCTTTGGGTGGAGGCTGAAACTGCTGTTGTTTAAGTTTTCAGAGAGAACCCCTAGATAAACGAATTCAGCTCTTTCAGCTGCTGCCAATTCCTGGCAGAAGGGTTACATAAACATACTCTAAACCTCAAGGGTATTATAAATAAATCTTTTAAAATAATAACTTTTTTTAGTCTCTGAATGAGCAAAAATGGTGCTAAAGTGATTTAAACCTGTAGCAGGAAAAGAATAAACCTGTTGTTTATAAAAACATAAATCCCAACCTCATTCTTAGTGTGCTGACATTAGTTTCTTATTGTTCTGTACCTTTACTGTTCTTATTAAATTACTTTTTTTTTTCTTTAAACAAATATTTCACATGCCATGTGTAGTTATGGGAAAGCTTCTTCATGACTGTATAGATTCTAGTAAGTTAATTTTTTGTGCCGCTGGCTCAGTGGGAGAAATTATTTGGCTTAATGTTTTTTTGAGTTTTTAACACTGTTTATGAAAATTGAACATTATAAGAGTCATCCACAAACATTTTTTTCATTATTTCATTGTGTTAAAGAGCATGTTTCATCCCCCTTTTCAATATTTCCCTCAGAAGCTGAAAGGGATGCCTCTCTGACATGTACTTCTTGCTGAAGTATTTTGTCCCACTGACTCCTCGGACAAAACTCTGAAATCCTTGGTCAGCAGTGACAAGTGACAGCAGGGGCTGATTTAGGCAGAGATAATTCAGTTATTACTTTAACCTGGCATTTCTAGGAAAAAAAGCCAAACAAGGTCTTTGACAAGGAAATACTGATCAGTTATAGTTGACCCTTGTTAAAAGAACAGCCAGATATTATTTGTCAACAGAGAAATGAGGAAAAGAGGCAGCTGTCCTATGATGATCAAACACAGGCTGAAGTTCAGGAGGTCTGTATGTAGTCATGTGCTTGCACCAAGAAGGTCTTCATGCAGAGAACAGAGGGGAAGAGGGAGACCTGCCCCAGAATATCCAGTGACTGGGGGCTGGGGTGTTCACTGGGATGTGGGAGACGGTCACTGGGATCCCTCAGCTCTAGCAATGAGAGCAGAAATAGCACAGTGATCTGACAGGTCTGTTCTCTACAGTCACATGGGCAAGGATATATTCTCCCTCTCTCTCATTTTCCTCTTCTAAATAATCCTGGATTCAGGATTACCAGAGTTAATGAAAAATCTGTGTGTGCTAACAATAGTGTTTCCTGTCCAGTGCCATGCCACAGTGAACAGGCCTATGCAGTTATTTTTACCTGAACTACTAAAAATATTCAACCAAAAATCTTTGTTTAAAGGAGTACACTAAGAAAATGTGTTTAATGGCAGTTGTTTCAGTCCTGGCCACAGAATAATACATTAATGCATGTACTAATAAACACTGGACCACTTTAAAATGCAGTTTTCCCATTTTCCATGGATTAAACCTCTCAGTCTTTAACGACAAAGTAGACAAAAAGTTCCCAAAGAAAATTGCAATGAAGGGGTTTCATCTTTGTTTGTTGAAGCATTTTTTATTTTTTGTATGTTTGTCTGCAGATAAATTGCTGGTAAACTTTTGCTTATTTCTTGTTACTGTTGTGCTTTTTCACTCCGATGTTTCAAGCACAAATGAGATTGTACAAGGTGGTATGCTAAAAGCAGTGGGACACAAAGGGCTTGCTGATTTATGGAGTGTGAGGACCACTTCATGCTTCCTTGGCCGTATTCTACAGGACTGGAGCGACTGTCCTTCAGAGTGAAAGGAAACAGCAATTTTTCTGTATGAATTGTCACCTTTGCCAACCGTGGGCATACACCACTGCACTCAGTAGGAATTGCTGCTCATCTGATATTCTCAAGCCTCCTGTGGTTTTAGCTGGGATTCAGGTCTACTCTTGTGAAACAAATGGATCTATAAACACACTTTACATACACCATCAATTAAAGGCCAGGTATTACCAACTTCCAATTACTTCTGATTCAGACTGCAGACTTGTGAGTGACACAGTGGGTGTTCAGGACATGCAACTTATTAATGCCTGTCTTTTGTTAGGATAGTCTTTTTTCAAACAGTGGATTAAAATAGGACTTTTACAGAGAGCAATTCAGAATAGGTACATAGCTTCAGCACTCAGATCATGCCGATTGACCTCAGTCTCTAACTAACTCTCTCCTGGCCGTGGGTTACTGACCTTTTCTGACCAGGAACCTCTCCACAGCTGTGCCACATTCTTTAATCACACAAACAGACAGAAGCAGGACTTGGGGCCAGGTTTTCAAGAGTTTAGTGCATCCTAGCTGTCCAGCTTCCACTTTGAGGTCAAAATAAGACCTTCAGAATTAAGAAGCCTTTTATGTTAATCTAAGGAGTTCCTTTAAAATCCTGCTCTCTGTGGGGACAGTGTAATCTCTTCAGAATTTTGTCTCTAGTTTTTCAAGACTCATCCTAAAGCCTCCATCAGAAGAGGTGACTTACCTGGCTGTCCTCGTACAGAAGTGCAAGCCCACACAAACACAGATTGGTTCCATGTTGTTGCCTGGTGTTACACACTTAAAATATCAAATGCAAATACAGTTAGTATTTGAATGGAATTCACAAAGCGTGTACTTTTAAGATAAAGTAAAGCCAAGTCCTCCTGCTGCTGCTTTGGATGCAAATGTATTTGTAATGAACTCTTGGGCTTGCCTGTATCCCTTATCTTGCACCTGTTATCATCTTTGTTGTAAAAAGCTTAGGGGTAAGCTTGCCAAATGACAGGCCCCATCTGTGCTACCTGGAAAAATAGTGTTAGCAAGAAACATGCAAACTGAAAAGCCACAAGTTCTTGATGGACAGGTACTGGCACTTTGGCTAACAAGGACAAGGTCTTTGTGCTCTTCCAACAAGTTGCCAATCCCTTCTTTGAAATTCTTGTGAAGTTGTTGGGAGGGAGGCGAGGGAGAGAAAGAGAGGAAGCCGGGGGTGTGCAAGCTCATTTTGGGCATGCAAATGAAGTCAACGGCAAATATAACAAGTACTTTAATGGAATTCACCAAGTGAATGTTTTTTCATCAGAGCCAAAATTGAGCTTAATGTTGTGTCTACTGTGTTGAGGGCAGGTGTATTTGTTGTGAACCCTACTCTTGCTTGTATCTCTTTGTTCGGCCCCTGCAAGCCAGACTAACACTCAGAAGGAGGGAAGGTGAATAATGAGAAACTGCATCACTAGGACTTGTCCCTGACATGTGACAGCAGATACAGAACAGTGAGAGAGGCCTCAGGCATTTGGACAAAGAAGCAACAACAGCAGAGAGAACAACTTGTTCCAGAGCCTTATCCTGTTCTACTGAGATCTCCACATTTCCCTGTGTTTTCTTTTTTTTGGAACTTACTGGAGGGACTATGATTGAGTAATTAAAGAAAAACGTTGGCAGCTGATCTTCTGAAGTCCTGTCACTGAGTTCCTGTGACAACACATGTACTGTCTGCAATGGTCACATCTGAGAGAGGCTCACATTTCGTGGTCCCTGGGCCAGGTCATTTTAACTGACTCATATCTTTAGTGTTCAGATCTGAGGGCCTTTCGGGTGCACAGGACACATCACTACTGCACCTTAGCAGGCACACAGGGTGGTATGAGACCTGTCCCACTGGGGAATGTTCCACAGGCCTATTTCCAGCTTTGCTACCTGAGACAGAAACAAGACCAGCCGCACTCACTGTGGCTGGGTACAGTTTCCTCTTCTGCCATTTATCCTCTGCCTTGTACTGCCTGCAAAGGCATGCTGGTGGCTTGTTACTTTTGTGTGTTAGAGTGTACAACTGGTTAGAGGGTAGAACTTATGTGTTAAGAGGGTAGAACTTGGCTTCATGAGTGCCCTGCAAGGGAGTTTACCCAATGCCATTTCAACAGGAGACAGAATGAAGTCCCACATTCCTTTTGCTGCCTGCCACATAGGGTCTGTATTTTCAAGAGCTAGGGAGGATCCTTCACCTGATCTGCCCGAGCCTTATCAGTCAGTGAGGAGAATTCAAAAGCTGGTAATCCTGGCAGAATCCAAGATGATGGTGTCTTTTGGCATTTGGATATGTTCCACCAGACACAAGCCAGGAATTTCTTCTGTCTTCTGCTTTTTAAAAAACTGGTGGCCCCTGGGGATCCCTTTTTATTATGATCAATTCAGCCTAACCCCTGACCTGTCCAGGAACTTTAACATAAACTCTTGCAGGGTTGAGTGTGCTGCCAGGCAGCTGGGCAAAACATTACAGATTTGCTGGCAGTGCTGCAGCAACCCAGGCGCCCTTGCTGCCTCCAAGGCCCTTATAACAGCTTGTAAAAGGGCTCAGAGAAAACTTTCCATGCTGAACAGACACTCCTAGGGTGTTGCAGGCCAGGCAGTGTGCCAGTTGCCAGGGATGAGACAATGCTTTGGGAAGCTCACCTGTAACCAATGACTGGCAGCAACATGTCCAAAAGTTATAGAGCTGCAAGGACACAGACAGATTCATTCCACCTTGACGTCTACTTTCTGCCTCCCAGTAACAGCCTCCTTCCCTGCTTATTATATGAAACCAGCCTCTTCTCTCTCCTTCCTTCATCCCAGACCCTCATGGCAGGTCCCGGACAGTCCCACTGAGAACAGGCTGTGGATTCATCTGCTTAGCAGGAGAATGCCCCAAACCTTGCAAGCCTCTTTTAAATAAAAGTTTCTTTTTGAAACCTATTGTGAAAGGGTGCAGAACTGCCAACTCAACTGAAATACCCTTAAATGATTTGTCAATTGTATACAGTGTAGACCATAGGGAACAATTGTAGGGACAGGACTGCAGAATACAGTGTAGAGAACCTGTGTAGGCTCCTGAGGCTCTGCAGCACTTGTTCTTGTTTGTACTCCTTTTAAAATGCTTGTTCAGAGGATCCAGGGTTTCCTGGGTTGGTTCCTGAGGTGCATAAGGGACGCTGATGTGCCAAAGATGCTATGGCAGCCTGCTCTACTGAGATAATGGCACTCAGAGCCACGTGCAGAAGCAGGATCTTGTATATCTTAAATATTTTTCCTGACAAAAACTTGGGCACTTCCAGCTCATCAGATCAACAAGCAGGGCCTGAATGTCCAGTCAAACTGCTTTCTGCTTAGTCTTTACCTCAGGCATCTATGTCCCCTTCTGAAACTCATCCTGGTTCCTCAGAGGTCACACAGAATGCTTCCCATCCTATCACATTAGTGTGCTCCATCTCACAGTGGGATCCTGCTCTTTCAGCTGTCCCACGTGAGCATTCACGTTTGCTTGTTTCCCCTTACATGACAAAAGGAAGCCCAAGCACGAAGTAGAGAACAGCTCTAGTTGGCTCTGCTTTGAGCAGCAGGGCTGGACTAGATGGTCTCCTGAGGCACATTCCATACTGACAGAATCCACTGATTCAGTCATTTTGTGACTGTGAAGAATGGAAGTGATAGCATCATTCCTCACTGGATGAACAGAACGCACTTGAGTATCCTCAAGAGGAGTACGTACAATGTAGCAGAAATAGAAAGAAGTGCAGAAACCTGCAGAGCAGACAGGGAAGCTGATATTTTGCTTGTGGACACCATACTGAAGTAAATTACAAAGGACTTCAGGGAAGTGGGACAGATAGTAAAATATCCATGTAAACAGGAAATAATGCCAAATTCTTTTTTTTTTCCCATCCCCTGACCCTGAGCACATGAAGAACCTACAAAGCAGAGCCATCACAGGTAGGGAAACGTCATACATTGTTCAGCAGTTAGCATCCTTCTTTGTTTACAGATGGTGTTCTTTCTTCTCAAAGAGAATCCCTCCCAGCTCTGCTTGGACAAAGCAATTTGTCAAATCCAGGGGGCCTGGGAGAGGGGACACACTTGGGCAGGAGCCAGGAGGATCTTCTGCCGTGGGCTTCAGGGCACAAGCATACATAGGAATTTTGATACTGAAACTTGCAGTAGTAAATAGAAACAATCACCTCCAAAAGTGCTTCTTCTTATCAGCCAATCATAATAATTAGCAAAGTACAGCATTTGCTGCAAAAATGAGATACGTAGCTACTGCCATGCTTTTCACTTCCCTGCATTTTTCTAAGACACCTTTTAAAAACCAACTCTTTTCAAATCCACAAACAGTCCAGAGTTCAGTTCTGAGCATTACAAATAGCCATGCTAATTCAATGCAGCTAAAATAGTGAAAAGAGTTGCAGGGCAGACAAGATCAATGACGAAACCTTAAAGAGCACAGAAAGGGAGAAAGTGCCGATGTAGAAAGGTGATTTATGGTGATTCTCTGGTTGCTGAAACAGAACAATTATTGAGAACCTTATGGAGAAAGGAGCTTTAAGTTGGAAGATTGACAACTAAAAACCATGGGGAAGTAATCCTTTCAGCACCAGCATGGCAGAGCTTCAGTTCTGGGAGGCAGGTCAATGTAGGTCAGCTCTTGCACTGGAAATGCTAAGCTGGGGAAATTCTCGGGTTGCCTTCTTACACTATGTTGCCTCCACCCCACCCCCTCTTTGACAAAGGGAAGCCACTGCATTTTGGTGTTGTCATTTCACATTCAGCTCCACAATCTAATTCCTAACCAAAGGCTGCAGGACTAGGCAGCCTGATGGAAAGGTAAAATAAATTGCTTCAGTATGGTGATCCTTACTTTAGCCTAGAGTTAGCAAGTTCTTAAATGTAGGTGGCATTGGGATTTTGCATTTGTGAGCGTAAGGGCTCCTTTCGTCATCTTTTATCCTATATAAGCCAGTATCATCCTTTAACACAAAAACATTTCAAGCTATGCACAATTGTGAGTTAATTCGCGGCTCCTCAGTAATTGCATTAAAAGTAAAAGGAGAACAAACTTTTATGCAAAGTGCCATTTTCTATAGAGAGATGTCCCTGTCCACAGCAACAGGGAGTAGAGCTAGGTGATCTTTAAGGTCCCTTCCAACCTAAGCCATTCTATGATTCTGTGATTCTATAATCTGAAAATATTGTGTGAAAAGACCTGTCACTCCCTATTCTACACAACAAATAGTATTCCAGCCTGACCAGTAAGGCCATCATAACACAAGATTAGAATCAGAGTCAGCATGTTGATTTTTGAAACTTTTTCATTTCTTTTGGATGAATGGAGTTATGTATTTGAACAATCATACTGTTATGTGTGGACTGTTATTTTATGACCATTACAGGCTGTAATTAGACATAGTTTTCTCACTTTAAAGATACCCTTTTCTTTCTTTCAGGAGGTTTCAGCCAGCAATTATTGCAATTGGATGGCATTTCAATAGCCAGTCTCAAGCAAACTCCTGTGATGACTCACACCATTGGCGAAACGTGTCAAGTATGGTGGTGTAGTGTCATGTAACAGCAAGTCAGTGTCTTCTGCTAATATTTTAATGACAACCATCTCAAGTAGTCTAAGTGTTTGTTATTCGCACATAATGGTCTGGGTTGCAAAAACACCCTTGGAGGATAGAGCTAATAAAATAAGCAGCTAGTTAGTACAAACTTCTTAATTTAATTTTATTGTGTGGAAAGTGGCAGTTTTCTTGTATGAGAAAGACACTGCTGTTGCCTGGAAAGTTTCCATATGGCCCTGCAGCTTTCACATTGCACCAGTCAAAGGTGTCAATCAGACAGTTGCTGCACTTCCACTGTTGCTGACTTGTGCATCTATATATACTTCACAGGCTGGCTTTATTCGAAAAGGAGTGGATAGCTGTAAAGTATTAGTCATTAATCTGGCACCATTTAAATATAAAGTATTAATCATTAATCTCACGTCTTTGCATGTTGGGCTTGCATTCCAATTTCCTTTGCTTGATCACAAGATAATGTTTGCAAACAAAATGCAAGCTCATTTTTCATCTCTTTCAGAGATGCATTTCAGAAGCTGCCTGTTGTGCTCCTTTCCATCAGGGAGGCAAGCAAACCTGCCCAGCACAGGGAGCCACTGCATTGCTTCCTGCTCGCCATGACTAACAAAGTTATACGAGAAGGAAGTTTAAAATAATTTTGTTAGCACTTGGAGCATGAAGTTCGTCTTCAGCCAGACCTCAGGCTGTGCTTTCCACAGCATTTGGATCACTGAAACACCCTTATGTAAGCCTAATTGACGCAGTTAGAAGAATGACTCCATGCAGATGTGTGTTGCTGTAGCAACCTGGGGGGAGGGCAGCCAAAGTGCCCTCCATATTTAGCAAAGTAATATTAATCATTGTAGGTAGAAGCACTTTATCCTTTTTGTAAGGCACTTGCTAAGGACATAAATGCCTTAGCATGTCACAACAAGGATCACTGTAATGGAGTTTAAATAGTTCGAAGGCAAGCTAAAATTTTCTCAGTAATAACCAAAATTATGTGAAATATAGTCAAATGTTGCTTGAATATTCCAGAATATAGACAGGAGGATTAGCTGTTCAGTGCTTTGATTCTACTGCTGTAGGAACACTGGAGGAAGAAATACACCAAAGACATCCATGAAAGCAGGAAGAAGCCTATGTTGCTGAGCTTTATCTTACTGAAGGCCCCAGTCATCCAGTGGAAGCACCGTGGCAGATTTTAAATCCGCCTGCCACCCCCTTTTGTGTTAGAGGGACTCCATGTTGTTGGCAGTGGATATGGATATGGATATGTATAAAACTGTCGATGGTGCTGGCAGCATAGTGAAGAGGTGGCAGATCTGCTTCCCCTTTGGCAAGTGTGGGAACAGCTGCTCGGCAGAGTGAGTCCGAATAGGATTGTTCCTGACTTCATCTTGCCTGTCCCAATGAACTTGCACAACTCATCCAAGCATCATGGTCTCTTTGAAGTGTCAAAAGGACCACGCGAATTACCTGAGTCTCACAACTTAGGACTTGTTTTCATGCACTCTTTTGATTTGAAGCCAATGAGAAGTATTTTTTCTGGTATGATTGCTGTTTCAAAGTTATTAATTTAACACAGTTTTAAACTTTGTCTTGATGTCTTTCACCTTGAACAGTCACATTGTGTTGCTATGGAGTACAAGAAAAACCTGAAGTCAGGGCTGACCTGGACTGAATAATGCAATTTCCATTTCTAAAATGAAGGAGCAAGTAAATAGCATGACTAAACAAGCAAGTCTGAAAAAACCCAAACACTCATCTTGTGGATGATCATGGAAAATAGAGATTAAAAGGCATCTCAAGAAGTCATCTATATCATCCCACTCTCTACAGATAGATAAACTTTATCTCTGTCATTATTGACTAAGATTTATCTGATCTCTTTTAAAAAGATTTACAATCCCCAGGCAATCTAGCTTAATGTGTCATTAGACTTATTTTTAGAAAGCTTTCCCTAATGTCTAACCAAAGTCTATTTCTGCTGCAATGGAATGTCTTATTAATCTGCAGTATCTTTCTTTTTGAAGACTGCTCTCATATTTCTGTTAGGTTTCTCTTCACTAGAGCCAGCACCCCCAGTTTCTCCAATCTTCTCATGCAAGTTGTGTTTTTCTAGAGCTCTGATCATACACATTTCTCTCCTCTGTAGCCTGATGAGTGTTTTATCTGTCTCAAGCATGGTGGCCCAAGCCAGGCTCGCTAAGCTCCGGCTGATCTTTGCCAGTACTGAGGAAAATGGCAGAATCACTTCATGTATTTTATTGCCTTTCTTTATATTTGTACCTCTCAGTATGTAGTTTTCTTTTTCTGAAAGAGTGTGCAACATCCAGACTGTTTCTTCAGGGCTGCTGCCTACACATTTGCTCCTCAGGCTGTGTTTTTTGCAGTGGGTTATTCTGGACCAGACATAAAATATTGAATTTCATATTCTTAAATAGCCTCCTATTTTTCTTCACTAACAATCTCAGCTCTGTAGTTAACTAATGTGAAACTCCTCAGTTGAATACTGAGTCGAATACTTGTATTTCTTCCAACTTACTTTCAAATTTTTTTTAAGCTTTACCATGCTGATTTGTGCCTGGGATCTATAAACCTTCAGCTTTGCTCTAGTTATAGTCCCAGAGCCCAGGTACAGAATGTTCATGTGCAGCCTGGACGAGGCCCCTTCACTTACCCTGTTCCAGGTACGGTGGTATGATTATAGCTGTTTGACCTGTTGCACCATTGGAAGCTCAGCTTGTCCTGATAATAGTGCAGTTATGTTTACTGTCCTTGCAGCTCTGGCCATTACATCCCATTACACCACTTTAATAATTCAAGCACTGACATTTGAATGATAATATGTCCAAAACTCAGGCACAGAGTAAAAGAGTTCTTTCAACTTCAGTGTCTTTTATTTAGCTGTTCTCTTGAACTGCCTGTTTTCTCACAGCACATTCCTCACTCTATCACAACCAGTCATAATGTTTTTCCAAAAACCCTGGAAGACAATGTAAGGCCCAGCTTCTGCCAGGAATTTATTCATAAAAAAACATTTCTAATACTTGAGCACTTTCACCACAGCAGGATGAAAGATGCGTCTTCAAAATACATTAGGTAGGATGTCTTGAAGCACTGGCATAGGTGAGGCAAATGGCTCTTAGCACATCAGCTCTTGGGGTGGAGCCCTGGGGAATACCAAGTGTTTGGAAACTGAAGGCATCACTGTCAAGTTGTCACATTCTGTCACACTGTCACTCATAGCCAAGAAAGTGCTGTTTTGGTGTGTATGTTTAAGAATTGAAGCATATCAACTTACTTTCTCTATGTTTTGGATCACACATGCTGAACTGTCAGCCGGAAGAATGCCCCAGGAGCAGCTCTACTTCACCTTATCCAAGCACCTTTACAACAACTTATGGCCATTTGAAAAGTTCCTGGACAGCCGAGAGTAAAAAGGGTTAAGTGCAAACAACTCTCTTGCATCATCCCGGTGGAGTGTCTGACTACCTGACCACATCCTACCTATGAGGAACTTAGGCAAAGTTGCGTAGTCTGCCCAAAGCCACGCAATAGGATAACAACTAAATCTGGAACTACAGGGCTCTTGCTGTAATGGCCAGACAAGATGACCTTGCTGGCAAGTTTTACTGAAATCTTTGCTGTCATCCAGGGAGTTATATTGTTGTGTGGGGAAGATAAACCTTTCTGTGAACACTGACTTTTCCAGGCTGTAAGAGCTTTGGTACGATCTGTCCCTTTCCTGGAGGCTTCATTAGCAGAGATTTTGATACTGAGACCTCATTACTTTGTTATTGTGCAGAGCCAGTTTTAAAATGCTATCTGAAAAGAGCTCTTCAGAAGACTGTAATACCAGATCCTGCTCTGCAGCGATTCAGTATGCGATGGTGACGCTCACACCTGGCTTCCCTGAAATGCTTAACCCCACAGACAAGACCTTCCATGCTATTTATTCATTCAGCCATGCTCAGCTGGCACAGACTGCTGGCATCCGTTCCTGTGAGCTACATAAACATTCATATATACTGGAATACACTGCATAAATTATGAAATACAGTCACACATATATATTTGTATAACATGATAAAATGAGGTTGGAACATGCAAGCTAAGGACATTGAGAAGTATTGAGTGGTTTTGTTACCATTGCAGTCCCTGAGACTTGGAAGCAGGAAAGGTCAGATCTGTTTTATCCACCGTGATCACATCAGGCTCCATTGCAATAGACATTATTTGATCTTCTCTCAAAAGTATTTAACCTTTTTTTAATCTATTGGAATTGGTAAGAGCTATGTTGGGAAATGTTTGGCTCAGTATTTGCAAGAAACATCTGTGCCTGAAAAGAATAATGATGCAGAAGTATGGTGTGTGGCTATGTATATTGAAAAGACTATGAAAGCTTTCAAAAATAAAGGTAATTTGCAATTAGATGGAGCCTTACAGTTGAAACCCAAGCACATCTAGGCATATGTGATTCATATTAGTTGGTGTTAAACTGATGTTGCTAATTCTTTTGTAACTTGCCACAACAGAACGAAGATAGTGCTCACTATTTTAGGAAGCATATGAATCAGTGGGAGAGCTGAAAGGAAACAAATAGATCACCAGTGAGACTAAAAATGACTCCGAGATGTGAACAGTGTGTCTGCTGACTCCGTGGTTGGGCAGAAAAAATTCAAGGAAGGGTTTTAAGCATGGCTAGCCACAAAACAAAACTCGGTTTAGGCTGAACAGTTT
The DNA here is from genome assembly GCA_035047845.1 of Dendrocincla fuliginosa. Lineage (NCBI taxonomy): Eukaryota > Metazoa > Chordata > Aves > Passeriformes > Dendrocolaptidae > Dendrocincla > Dendrocincla fuliginosa. The sequence goes on along the minus strand of JAWWMO010000083.1, from coordinate 128,209,533 downwards.
AAGGAGGAAGTGCTCTTGCACACTGTCCGTCCTTCCCACATGATTTAAAACATAGATATGCTACAGCAGGAACTGCTTATTCTCTCACTGAATATTAACTGACAATCATTACAAAGACAAATCCAGCATAGGAAAATAAATTGTACCACCAAGGTAAGTGCCTCCTAAACTCAACTTGTAGTAGCTGATGGAGCAGACTTGTCTGTACATTGACTGTGGGGTGCCAGTCATCCTAAGATCGTCATTGGAATGAAGAATAAAAAAAATGAAGGGTCAATAATCATGGTAATAATTCATCAACATCCGAAGCATGCAAGAATTTCATAAATGTAACAAATGCATGTTCAATGCCATAGTCAAAAATTCACAGGTAATTTCCCCTTTGGATGTTAAGAACACTTTACTTGACTGTGTTAGGAGAAAGGTATGTTTGTGAATAGGCTTTCTAATCTCATGGCAAAGAAGAGAACAGTAGAAAAGCGTAATTCCTGGCTCTACCCAGAGTTACAGTAGGGTGTTTTCTTACCGAGTGCTGAAGGAGAGGACAGGTTCAGGCAAGAATAGTGAAAATATGCTGGACTTCTTCTAGTACAAGAGACAAATACAAGAGAGGACAGACAATCCTAATGGAAAATATTTGATGAATGCCTCTGGGCTCAGGAGAAAAATCATTCCCATAATGACACAAGATGGGGCATCTGTCTCTGGCTCCCTGCTGGCTGGCACTGTGGTATGGCACTACCTGCTGCGCTGCCTGACATGCTCCAGCCCAAGCTAACAATTCAAATGCTACCACTGAAGGGGCTCTAGAAGAAAGCAGAGGTATTCAGATCATCAAAATCTATGCTGACTTCTGAGAGGATTTTTATTTTGACAAAGTAGAAGAAAAGAGCTCAAAGTGTGGCTAAGACCATTATTTTTTTCAGTCTGGCTATGATTTACAATGGCTTCCTGCCAATGGCATTTTGAAGACAGAGTTATACCTGGGTTTGCTTTGAAACAATACAAAAAGCAGGATTTGCATGTTGACATTTTCTCAGGAAAAAGAGTTTTTTTCTAACCAGCACTCTGCTGAAAAGGGCAACAGGTTGGGTGTTTTAAGGTAATAGTTCTTTCACAGAAAATGAAACCCTTCAACTTTTTCAGTCTGGTTTAGAGGATCATATCCAGTAATTTCTGCCTCCTTGGATCTTGCTCAGCCAAATCATGAGGCTCCTAGTCATGTCAAAATTGGATGCTTGAATTTGCTGAATTCATGCTTTTAGAAATACAAGAAACAGGTCTCTAACACCTGTTTTGCATAAAAGTCTGGAAAGGCCTGCTCTTACTCAAAATTGTAACTTGCTGTTTGGGAAAATAGCATTAGAAACTTGTGACTTACAGCAGGAACAATCAATCTGTCATCTTGAAGCCAATGTTGCAGAAATCTTTGCACTAACTGAAGTCAGGGGAAGAAGAGCAGTAAGGGAAGTTCCTGTTTTAGTTGAGACTGATGTTTAAATCTAGAAGCCGATTTCAAAAATGGGATTGACATTTGTACAAGGACATAAATGTCAGACTGTTCTTTTTTAAGCTTGGGTCTGTTCAGGCTATTCATGCTTTAAACAGCAGGTTTGAAGTGTTTGTACCTAAATTTGGGCAGAAAAGCTTGGTCTCTTTTGAACAGTGGTTTGTATCTTTTCCATAGGAAAAAAAAAAAAACCAAGCCAACACAACAGTATTTCATTGTGGTTAATCATAAATGTGAGATATTTTTAAAATTATAAACCCCGGCTGTTTCTTCACAGTGTATTCTGTAGGACAGACCAGACTATCTTTGACAGTGGAGATCATGCAGAATCTCTTCCCATACAGCACAGGACTTCCTGCCAAAGGCAGATGGAAGCTGTGGGGCAGAAGGTGTCAGACTTTGTCGTAATCAGGGTTGGGTTCAGGGCATCTGTTTTTAACTGAACATTAAACTGAAACTTTGGTTTTGCTAGCTGTGCTGCACTGACCTTAAAGCAATGGCACATGTCAGCAAGGCTGAATGGTGTGGAGGTTCCTGTACAAATATGCCAGGTACTTTCCCTGTGGGAATGATGGATGTGTTTGCACAAATCACTCAGAGTGATATAAAGCTGTTTGTTACATATTGTTTGCAAAGTATTTTTGTTTATCTTTGTCTGGAGGGTATATCTTGTCCAAAGTCTGGAGGGAGTTTATTTTTTCAGTCTGCACAAGTTCTGTTTGGTGTGGTTCTCCCTCCTGCTACTCAGTGTTTCCAGTATGGAGATAGATCTGCATCCTCACCTACCATTTAAACAGGCACGCCTGTGGAGTAGGGCCTCTCCAAGAGGCACAACACATGGCAGTGCTTTGTTAAAAGCTCAATGCACTCATTGTAACTCGCAGGTCTTGTGGTAGGAAGGTCACTCTGTACTCCATGGCTAGACATACATTGTGCCTGCTAAACACTGTTGTAGTATTTCATCACAGTGGGAACCCAGACAATAGGTCATGCCTTGCATTAATGTGTAGGATCTTGAAAAATCAATACAGTTCAAATAACAGAGGACTGCTGCCAGTCGCTTGCTATTCCCAGGACACACAGAGCAGCAATGGCTGTACCATTAAGCTGCCATTGAGCACACAGAAAGTACAATGGGCTCTCTGCTAACTCCTACCAATAAATTCAGAATCATGCAAAGACACATATTTTTGGGAATATGAATAATTCCCTTGCTCCAGAGATCTCTTCAGAATATTTTTCTGTAATGCAAATATAAAAGTCTAATTCCTCAAGGGAAGGCCAGTTTCTGAGTCAGCTTTTGTGTCTAGCAAGCCCCAGACTTAAGGGACTGTATTTCTTTTGCTGTCTGAGGGCCTGATCTAACAACCATTAGAATCAGTGGAAGGGCTAATTGATTTGAAAGATTTTGCATAAAGCATCTAAGGTCACAACCTGCACCACTGCAGTCACCAGAAAATTTATTGTTGTCCTCAGTAAGTGCAGGATGAAATACCTGGGCTCTTGGTCAGCAGGTATTTGAGTTCACACACAGAATTTATTTCATTGTAAACCATTCATATGCCTAAGTAGTTGTCAGATATGGAACAAAAGCATGCTGGTTGCCAGGCTGAGAAGAGGGGTAGCTTTCAGATCTGCCTATCTCCTGCCAATGTGATTTGAAGGAAAGAATAAGTGAGTTCATTGTTTCCAGCATTTTGTGATGATAGAGAATTAAGAAAAAGTGAAATGCAAAGAAAGAAATTGAGAGCAACACTATAGAAAGAGGAGAGCTTCTATCCCATCAATTGCTTCTGAGGGGACTTTGAAAAATATAAACAGTGGCTTTTTAATTTCATTAGAAGTCTGGTCTCAAATACAACCCAAGCTTTCCTGGGGCTTGCCTACACTGGAAAAATACATTATGTTAATTGATTAATATGTAATGCTTAATATAATAGTATAAACAAAGACTACTACTTTAACAGTTTTTGTTGTTGCTGACCCAAGGTAACCCAGCTGCCAAGCGTGACAGTTCTTGTCTACTCTAAGTGGTTTGTATTGCCTTAATTAACCTGTTCTAACACAATGTAACTTTGCAATACAGATTAATCCTTTGGGGCATTTATTCTGTACATTTAATTTTCTGTCTCGCCTATCTTGAAATTGCAGACATGTGCTGCTTCTGCCATCTCCCCTCCCCCTCCTATGCTGGAGCCACTATCATGGAAAATTGAAGTGACTTTGTAGGGGCTCTCATTAGTTGCTTCAACTTATAAACTGCAAGTTCAAACATACAATCAGTTTATGCCCCTTGATAATGTTGACGTTGATAAAAATAAAGTTGGCCTCATAATTCAGTAAGGATTAGTTGAGCCTAGAAAAGTATTATCAAATACCAAACACTTGAAGCTTTTGCAAAAATATTGCAAATATTATACAGTTAGGTAGTTTCTCAGTCAACTTACACAGCCTATTCCCAGCCACAGGAAGGCACCTTGCAGTGTTTTTCCAAAACTGACTTTCCCCATTTTGTTTTAAATAGAAAAGCTTTGTCCTTACAAGAAAATAAAGAAAAAAAAAAAGAGAAAGCAAAAAAAGTAGGAAAAAAGGTGTATTTTTAAATATTGAGGTTAAAGAAGTTTATCTGGACTCCAGTAACCGTAACACACTCATACTGCACACCTTGTTATTATTTTGCAATAAGTCAAGTTCCTCAGCACTACTGAAACCATGAAAAATCCTAAATTGTTATGGCTACACATCACTGATTCATTTCAGCTCCTTCCAGAGGACCCAGATATTTGCCCATCTGGCATTCACTGCAGCCTGAAGTGACTATTAACTGTCTGACAAATTCAGAGTTGTATTAAGTGACTGAAGGTGTGCAGCATGGCCATGCCAGCTCTCCAGGGCTGTAACTTCACTGCCTGGAAATTCCTTTCAGAGAGATAAACAGCTAAAAGGAAAAGTGCTCCTTTGACATTCATTGCCTCTTCTTCTTCCCTAAATAAAAGGATGGGGTAAGTGACCTTTTCCAGGGCTTCAGGTATGTGACTTGGAAACTCTAGAGCCCGGCTAAGGTCCTTCAGCCTCATAAATATTGAGGGAGATTATTCTTTTCCTCTATTTTTCTCCTGTGAAACCCCACCTGGAGTCCTGCATCTAGTCCTCAGCACAGGAAGGACATGAACCTCCCAAGACAGATATGGAACCCCTGCTGGAGCAGGTGCAGCAGAGAGCTATAAGGTTGATCAAGGGACCAGGCATCTCTCTTACGAGGACGGGCTGAGGGAACTGGGCCTGTTCAGCCTCAAAAAGAGACAACTGAGAGGGAATCTCATCAAGTATCTGAGAAGGGGGTGCCAAGAGGATGGATCAGGCTCTATTTGGTGGTACCAAGCCATAGGATAAGGGGCCTTGGGCAGAAACTGATGAAGTTCCACCTGAACATGACAAAGAACTTTATTACTGTGCAGGTGACCACATGCTGGAACAGTTTGCCCAGAGAGATTGTGGAGTCTTCCTCACTGGAGACATTCAGGAACCCTCTGGATGGAATCCTGTGCCACGTGCTCTGGGATGACCCTTCCTGAGCAGGGAGGTTGGACCAGGTGACCCACTGTGGTGCCTTCCAACGTGACCCATTCTGAGACTCTGTGACCTGTTGGAGTGGCTCCAGAGGAGGGCCGGCCACCAGGGTGATTAGAGGGATGGAACACATCTCCTGCGAGGAAAGGCTGAGAGGAGACCTGGGGTTGTTCAGCCTGGAGAAGGCTCCAAGAAGGCCTTACAGTTTTGCACGGTGAGGGTGGCGAGGCACTGGAACAGGCTGCCCAGAGGAGCTGTGCCTGCCCCATCACTGGGCGTGTTCATGTTGAATGGAGCTCCGAGCAACCTGGCTAGGGGAAGGTGTCCCTGCCCGGGCAGGGGGCTGGAATGGGGTTGGAATGGAGTTGGAATGGGACGGTCTGCAGGCTTCTTCCAATCCTGGCCAGGGGGAAGGTGTCCCTGCCCGGGGCAGGGGTTTGGAATGGGGTTGGAATGGGATGGTCTGCAGGCTCCGTACAGGGAAGGTGTCGCTGCCCGGACAAGGGGTTGGAATGGGATGGTCTGCAGGCTCCATACGGGTAAGGTGTCCCTGCCCGGGCTGGGTGCTGGAATGGGGTTGGAATGGGGCGCTCTGCAGGGTCCATACGGGTAAGGTGTCCCTGCCCGGGCTGGGTGCTGGAATGGGGTTGGAATGGGGCGCCCTGCAGGGTCCATACGGGTAAGGTGTCCCTGCCCGGGCTGGGGTCTGGAATGGGGTTGGAATGGGGCGCTCTGCAGGGTCCATACGGGTAAGGTGTCCCTGCCCGGGCTGGGGTCTGGAATGGGGTTGGAATGGGGCGCTCCGCAGGGTCCATACGGGTAAGGTGTCCCTGCCCGGGCTGGGGGCTGGAATGGGGTTGGAATGGGGCGCTCCGTCCCATCCCGGTCCATTGGCGCTCAGGGGGCGTGGCCTACCGCTATGGGGGCGTGGCCTGGCTGCCCGGCCCCGCCCCTTGGCGCCCGCCCGCCCGTCACGTGCGTTAGCGACAGGCGGCGGCGGCGCGGATTGGCTGCGGCGCGGGGGGCGTGGCCGCGCGGCCGGTG